>OZ026519.1:4442663-4787970 GCA_964019695.1 Loripinus fragilis
CCCTTGTTGGTAATTATTTGCGTCCCTCCAATAATTATAGACAGTCAGGTTTTAACATAAATGCTGTTGTTTTGACACTGATAATTTGAAAAGATTTACGAAATTGGTAAAATGTATACCTGAATTTTAGTTTTTTACTGTGTTCTTGAAAAATAGAAATATTATTTCAAAAATTAAAAGATCAAAAGTTGCAGACTATGCAGCTTTAACTAAAGACCTGATTTGATTCAATAAAACATATATTAGGGTTTATTCTAGTTCAAAATTTTATGAGCAAATTTCACCCACATTGTCTATGTGAAATGTTTTGCTTCTGGAGAAAATTTTAAGCATATGGGTGATTTAAAAAAAAAGGCATCCAAAGTGTGACATTGGGGTCAAATTTCAAAATTGCTCTATCATTATCTTTTTTACATCATCCTAACCAGGGAACATCAAAATTTCAGAAACAAATACTGGTTTAAGAATAAAATTTAGGACAATGCTTTAAATTTAATACTTTAATCATTTTTTCATTATTTTTTTATAATTCTATAAGCTACTTTTAGCTTGATTATAAACAACACAGGTATGCAGAATTGTAAATATTTTCTCATGAACTGATGAAGTACTTATGTATACACATTTTAAAGTAAAATTTAATCTTTCGCTCAAAATTTGCGCTTGTAATAAAATTTTATGTGAAAATACACCCCTGAATTTTCACTGTGTAGAGGAAAAAGTTTTTCTAATTAAAATAATAAGCATGATTTTTTGTTAAAAAATGTTTTTAGATAACAAGTAGGGTATATGAAAAACATAGAACAAATTTCATTTGAATATATAACATATTAAACACAATAACATATGTTGGAAATGGAATGTGTTACACTTGTGACAAAAATCAGAAGAGGGAGTTTCTTCTTTGAATTTTGATCTCTTATAGATTTTATATAGGATGAAGTGAATTAGCTTCATGGAAATTGATTAAAATATATCAAAACATAAATCAATTCCCTTTTTTAGCACAAAACTTTAAAAAAGGAACTATTCAGATTTGTTTATTAAGCATAGTAAGTAGTTATAAAATGTTAATGATCAGAAAACAGTTGACAACACTCATTGTGGGATAATTTATCAATTGAATGATTTGAATGATACCATTTCTTGCAATTCTAAAGAATCTGTAACAAATTTAAGGCTTAAATAGAAAGAAATAATTGTGTTACACTTGTCACAAGCAAACAAGGGAACTGATTATATGACTTTTGTCTTTTCTTATCACTTATACTTTATATAATCTACTATAGTATGTACAACTGAGCATCTTTTTGGGCTTTCTTCAATAAATTCCAGTAAATATTTTTTGAATTGTGAAAAAATAAATTTCCCTCCTTGTGAGTGCATAATTTTATCCTTTTTATTTACACCATTTTGTGTTTTCTTTGTATGGAATGAGTGAATAACTAACCTAAAATACCAAAAAGTATCAAATCAATTGTTGAATAGATCATCCTTTAACCAAACACAAGAAAAAGTGAGATGAAGTCAATCCATAATATATGTTACACTTGTGACACAAATCACAGTTTAAAGTCTACCTGTCTAAATCAAGCTATAGTCTGGTTTTAGACTGTCTGATTTCTTCAGTGTTGAATTTAGCATGATTCCTATCCCAGAATGTAGCTCAGGGATGGCCAGCTTCATAATAAAACTAGTATATGGGCTTGAGGAAGTGTCATTCCTGCTGGACCGTAACTAGTATTGACTCCACATTTGGTGAAGTTGTTGACTTCTTGCTGTGTTTAAATTATATTTATGCATTCAAGAATTATTAAAAAGACCAAAGAAGTAATATTTCATTAAAAATTTGCCATGTATATGCATTTATCACATATTCCTAAAATGTGTTGCACTTGTGACATCAGTTAAAATCATGCCACGAAGTCAGCAGCTTAAGGATTTCACCACAATTCCTCATAATGTTTTTTGGGGGCTCCCTTGACCAGAAAAACAGCAACAAAGCTATGAAATGCAAAACAAATTGAAATGCTGATGATTGAAACCTTAAATGTTACACTTGTGACATATCTGGGTGGTTTTATTCAGTACTGGCTACATAAAATCATACTCGTTGTTTTATAGGCAAGTTGGTTCCTTTAGATAGCTAAAAGACTGCTAGTCATTAAAACAGCATTCCTTATGAATAAAGCTTTGTATATTTTACGAGGCAATTCACTTTACTCCAATCATATGAAAATCTGTATGATAAAAAATTGAAAGGGTGTGTTTATAAAAGGTTACAAATTTCCGATTTATCTGGTTTAAAAAAGATGAAAAGATTATTTTCCTACAGTTTTTATGCTATATTTCAACTGCAATTCACCATTTGACTATACATGAATAGTTTTTAATACAATTTACAGTTGAATCGAAGGTAAGGGAAAAAATGTCACAAAAAAGTGTTACCCTTGTGACAATTTTGATGACACTTTTCCATGTAATTTTTGAACGGAACATTCTAAAGCGATGAAACTTGGCATGATGCAAGAAAAACATTAATTACATATCTTAAAATTAAATTTAACAATAAATCTGCTTTAGATTGTCTATAAACATTGATTAAAGAAATGGATGCATTATTTTTGAAATCACCCTTATGGTTAATGTTCTAAAATTTCAAACACTAGCTGCCTGGCAAAAAAGGCCCATGCAAACAGTGCAGATCCAAATCAGAGTCTGATCATGGTCTTCCCTGTTTGCTATTCTGACAATCATTTTGTGAATTTCAGCCCTGATAACCAAAATTTCAGTTGAGAACAGAAAGAGAAAAGTGTTTGAAATTTTAAAACATTTACCGTAATTGTCTTTATTGATTGGACTAAAGTTTGCTCTGCTCTATTTTGTGAGATTTTCTCTTATTTGATTTTGTTTGATTTGATTCTTTACGTCCCATCAACAATCTTTCAGTTAAACAGGGGCGGGTCTTCCTGGGTTAAACCAGTACTAAACTAGGATAAATGTGTCTGGCTCAAGGACCACAATGCAATGACGCCGGTGAGGCTCGAACCCGCAGCCTTTCGGTCTTGAGTCAAGCACTCTACCACTGAGCCACTAGCTCCCTAAGAGATTTTCTCTCATTGGCATGATTTCAGTGATATTTTCACCATACAATTGAGCAAATCTCTGTAGTTATTGCACCAAATTATCGGTGCTAGATAATGTAGCATGATGCTAATGGCAATAAGCACCAATGCAGTCACAATCAATTCAACTGTATTAACTTTGTTTATGTAAAACATGAGATGTTTAACTCTTTGACCCCTGGGAAATTTTTCTTACTTTTTGGTGTCTGCTGATTTTTCGAAAAAATTCTTTCAGGAATACCATCTGAGGGTCAAAACAAATTGGATCCAGATCAGGCCCGACATTTTGACAGGCCTGATCTGGGTCCAAACTGTTTGCAAAAGTTATCTGCAGACAACACCAGGAGATAAAGAGTTTACAGACAAGCCATGTGCGGATCAAGAGGGGGGACAGGGGGTCCGGAACCCCCCTGAAAAATCACAAAAATATATGGTTTCTTAGCAATACTGGTATGGATCCCCTGAAAAATCCCAAAGCTATCAAGCTAGCATTCAGTGTATGGCCATCATTGACCCACCAGCGAAAGGCCATTCGAATGGCGTTTCACTGGTGGGCCAATGCTGGCCTGCTTTAGAGCTATTTGGAACCTCTCTCCCCTCATAAAAAAACGCTGTCAAAATTGAACCCCCTCTGGTAAAACTTTCTGGATCCGTGCATGCAAGCTTTCATTTCAACTGGGTCTTTACCCCACATATATTTCTTCGATTGTTTTTTAGTACATAAACTTAGATCTGGAAGAAACACACAGTCCAAATTGATTTTTGTTTAAAAGAGCCCATTGAGAATATACCCATATACTGATTCACTTGAGATTGATCATGAAATAATTTCAACGGTCATTCTCTTCCCTTCCGCTGAATCATTCAAGAAGGGCTGTTGTCAGTTACAAGCAAAAGTATGTGCACGAAGTACTGGTTAACTGCTTGTTCAAGCTTGCCCAGGGAAAAGTGTGGTTAGGTGAACTGACCGTCCCGCCATGACCATAGCTGTTGACTTGGGACGTAAAGCAACAAAACAAACAAACAATCATCCAGTGATTCATTTACAATTTTTGGCTTATGGGTCCTGGGACTCGCTGTTTCCAATATCAATGAGTCCCAACTGCAAACTTATGAGTCCTTAACACTATTTTTAATGACAAGTCTGCAAAACTATTGCATCCCGGGACTCGCTGAAATAAAAACTTATGCGCAAAAGATGCAGGATGCGCAGGTAACAAAATCACTGATCATCTTATGGCTCTCTGAAAAGAATAATTGTAGTGAAGTTTGCTATATTTACTAAGCTGCCCACTAGAATGTTCTAGTTACATTTTTTCTTTTGCTTTTTTCATTATTAAAATTGCTTTTTGTTTCATTTTTCCAAGTAATAGTAAACCAACAGACCTTTTTTGGGGGGACCTTACCTGATCTAAATCTGTAACTACGACCTGAGCGAGATCTGTTTCTTTAGCTAATGTCAACATACTCAGATATACATCAGCCTTGAGAGGCGATTTCTCTTCTAAACCATGGAATAAATTAGACAACCTGAAACAGTGGCACAATCATTTACTTTCTTCAACTTATAGCCTACTAGAGTCATCTGCTCATAACCTTTGTAAACAGATTGGACCCAGATCAGGCCTGATCTGGATCACTCAGATTGTATTCCTGAAAGAATTTTTCAACAAAGGTGATTTTGAAAAAAATCAGCAGGGAGCAAAGAGTTAAGCCCTCAAAAGTCCAGATAAAGATTTTTTAGTGTAAAATTGTAATTATTTTCGTTTTTCTATCCATTGAGATATATGTCTTGGTTGAGAAATAAGAAAAAAATAAGTTTAACTATTACACACTCTTATCTGGCAGCCTATCCCTTAGAGCATCAAAAATTTGAAGCAGTCTAAACTTTCAAATTCTGTTGCTACTATAACAAATAATTCATAAAAATCTAACTTCAAGCCAATTTCATTCAGTATACTCTATAATAGGAGAATATTGATTTAATGAATAGGAAGAATAAGGTTGGGTTGCGCCTTTGTTGTTCGCAAACCCTGAAGACAGGTTTTCTCGTGTCGAGGCTAGGGCTGACACAATTAATCGAAATATCCCTTTAATAATTGGTTTATTAACAATAGAAAAACGATTATCGATATGAAAATTAAAAAATCTGTTACTTTCAATGGATGTTCTCTTTGTTCATTCAATTAAAATTTAAGCGTAATTGTCTCATGTGATGCTTTGTTTAAGACCGGAAATGCCTTCTCGTGAACAGAAGATGAGTATAAATTGCTGTAAAGAAGTAATAAAAACTCTGTACTCTGCAGGATATACTCAACAACTGATTGTTAGAAAAATTATACTTGCACTTCTCTGGCTTAAAGTAGCACAAAATTATAAAATATTCGTCAGATAAACAATCTAATATGCAAGGGTTTTTCTCTGTGGTAAATTTGGGTCCAGAAGTTTTCAGTTTTACCGGTGTTTTACAGTGGGTCTTACAGCCCATTGCAACAATCTGTTAGGATTCGTATTCCATTACACTTTAGTTTTCAACATCATCTGTCAAAGTTTCTCAGTTCATTCATGAAGTTTTTCGCCTTATCTGAAGTATTTTTTTCTAGGTTGTCTGTTTAAGATAATGCTGTCAGAACAAATTACCAATTTACACCTACAGCTAATTATACTGTTCTGGGAAGTGCAATTCATAAATGGACTTCAGCAAACAAAGAAGATTCACACAAAAATTGAGGTGTGAAACCTACAGCTAATTTACTCTTCTCTATCCTTTTTGTGGGACATAGACAATTTAAACCAGATGCCACATCTACCATCAGAGTGCAAACAGTTTGGATCCAGATCAGGCCTGTCCCATGATGTCGGGCCTGATCTGGGTCCAACATCTTTGCAAAGATAATCAGGCGGCAGTAAACGAACATTGTTTTGTGGTACATAGGCAAACAGTGTAGACCGATATCAGGCCCATTCCAGTTTCAAACAGTTTGGATCAAGATCAGGCCCAACGTTTTGGGCCTATCTGGGTCCAACTGGTTTGCAAAGATTATCAGCAGATGAGTTAAGTCTAGTAGACAGAGTTCAGCCCTGTACCCTGCAACCAGTGCAGACCCAGATCAGACACCGCAGAATGCGGGTCTGTCTGATTAGGGTATCTACTGTTTGCCTACAAAATGTTCTATTAAATTAGCTCTGTCATCAAAACTGCTGCCGAATCAAAGAGTGCCCTCTCTAATAAGTAAGTTAACTCTTTGCATGCTGGGTAATTTTTTTATCTTCTGATATTGTTTTTTTTCAAAAAGAAAAAAATAATAATCAGGAATACCATCTGAGTGTCTAACATTTTTGTTCCAATTTAGACTGGAAGTTGTGTTGGGCCTGATCTGGTTCCAAACTTTTTTTGACTGTTTGCAAAGGTTAGCAGCAGACGACAAATTTGCAGTTGCATGCTCTTCATGCCTTTTTTAAGGTTTGCTGACTTTTTTTCAAAATTCAATTAATTCTTTCAGAAACACACTGCAGCAGACAACAAATTTTATTACCTCTTTCTTCATTTTCTAAAAAATATTAGGCATGATATTTCATGAGAATCGCCTGCCAGCAGACGATTCTCAAGAAATATCATGCCTTATTTTTTTATGAAAAATCGGCAAAATTTGAAAATATTGTCTGCTGCAAATTATAGGTGGCGCATTATTGCTTAAAATGGTGATATCATGAAATATATGTGGACACTCCACAGGCTTACTGCTGTCTTCTAATTTAATTTGACAGGAACAGTAATTACGAAGAGATAAGCTTCAAACATTTAAGAGGATATTTGAGAAACATTAGCTTCAAGATAGAAAAAATCAAGTATTATGTTTTAACAATCCTAACAGATTGTTGCAATGGGCTGTATTTTACACAATGATGTTCGTGTGATGCATACTTATGACTTCACACAACATGACAACAACAAAGGCCAACTGTGAGCATGATTGCCAATTAGCAAGTCAAGAGTGGATGAAGACTTGTTTTGAGCAAAGGTGCGAACTTTTAATCGAAACCTGTTGTGTTGGAAAAAATAACACACACTACTATTTAGGTGTTGTGTGGCAATTTGATGGGGAAATCAATTTCATTGACCATGCAAAAGTTGTCAAAACATTCTGAGACCTCCTTTCAAGTTTTGAGCGATAACTAATCGGTTATAAATGGAAATTCAAAAGGGCCAATTAGCATTTCAGCGTTGATTAGCCAGCCCTAGTCGAGGTCCATATCATTTTTTTACAGTTTTCAAAAGAGAGTATATTTTGTCTTGGCACAGTAAGGTTATTATTATATACCTTATGAGTGTTTACTACTGAAACTTGACGTGTTTCAATCGCTGACAGTTGTACTTTTATCTTAATTTAACGTGTCACAATGCAACAAATCACTGTCCGCGGGCTTCATTCCCATTAATATATGGCAGCAGAGGGCTGCAACGCCATTACAGCCCGCTCAAGGACATCGTCTGCAAGTTAAGATATATCGTTGCTAATGTTTTATGGAGAAATTACCAAACTATTTCAATTAGCATAAAATACGCGGACAGACGGTAATCGAAAACGCTCTGAACAATGGATGAACGCGGATCGCTTGAAACAATGTTTTCGATTGCAATTTGTCGCCAGTCGGGCAACAAACGGCAGTCGAAAGCTCTGTTTCTAGCGATCTTGTATCCATGTTCGTGGATAGTATTAACGTTTTCGATTGCCTCCTATCTGAAATGTTTATTTGATATAGGCCAACTGAATACGTAGCCAAATCAATCCGAAACAAGGGCTACTAGGATTAATTTACAGTCGAGCGACAAACGGCAATCAAAAATTCTTCTTTCTAACGATCTTAGATCTACGTTCGTTGATAGTATTATCATTTTCCATTGCCGCCTATGTGAAGTGTTTATTGAATATAGGCCCACTGAATACATATAGCCAAAACAATCCAAAACATGGGCTACTAGGAATAATTTACATTTTTCATCTTCCTGTTGAAAAAAAAATTGTTTCCATACCGGATATGCGGAAATCGAAAACTCTTGAAGAACAATCAATGAACGCTGGTCAGAAATCGCTACAACCAGTGTTTTCGATTGCCAATTATCGCCAGTTAGGCAGCTAATGGCAATTGAAACTCTGTTTTTTACTATTTTTGGTCTACGTTCGTCGATAATATTGACGTTTTCGATTGCCGCCTTTCCAGTGTGAATTCGTTGTACGCTTCATGATGTTACGGTGGACATTTTTGCATACAATTGAATAAAATTATCTGGGGCTGCTTGTGCTTGAAAGGAAGGTATATAACAATGACGATATAACATTCTTTTCCGTATTTTAACGTGTGCCAAGCCCTCATGTG
This sequence comes from Loripinus fragilis, assembly GCA_964019695.1. NCBI lineage: Eukaryota > Metazoa > Mollusca > Bivalvia > Lucinida > Lucinidae > Loripinus > Loripinus fragilis. The sequence goes on from OZ026519.1 coordinate 4,451,168, forward strand.
ATAATGTGTTGCAGCCCTCACCGCTTCGCGGTTCGGGCTAGAACACATTATCATACTCGGGCTTGGCAAACGTTAATATACGGAAAAGAATGTTTTATCCTCTTATTAAATAACCTCTTCATGCATTACTTTATTTATAGGGGTGACTATCGATGCCAATTTTGACTATCACGATAGTATCACTATCACAGAAAACACTATCACGATACTATCACTATTGTGGCATACTATCATGATATTATCACGACACTATAAGGTTCTCTCAACAATGATCCTTAAACATGGCTAAGGCCAGAGTTTTTAAATTTTTCGTTTTACAGACCTGACCGACCCGAATTTTCGAAAATTGAAAAAAAATAAAAGTACTTTTTTTTCAATTTTATTTTCGTGATCGCTCTGACTCACACAAAGAAAAACGTGCTGGTAAGTCCCATTTATTAGTTCGTTACATAAATTTTACCAATACCAGTAAACATTTGGTTCCCGTCGTGAAAATATTGATTGTTCCTCAAAGGCCGTAGTCAGGGACGCTTTGCCCGAAAGTCGGGAACCAGGGCAGTCGAAGCCACACCTCCACAATCATCCAATCAGTAGCTGTTATTGACGGGTCAGAAAACAAAATGGTTTACCCGCATGAGACTTAGTTTTTTGTGTACATGCCTATCAGATCGTAGTGTCCGACTTGGGGAAGTTGTATGTTTAACTGTCATCTGAATGCAAACGCAAGAGAATCGGGAAAATTTTAATGTGACATTTTGTCACCACATCCCTTGGGCATATTTCTAGGCCGAAGAGTTAGTCCCCGAAGCAATATTTGGTGAGCTACGCAACAAAACTGCAAGTGGTACCTTGAAAAAGCAGAAAATGCCATTGAACATAAATACCTTTCTATAAGATTACCATGATTTTTTTTATTTATTGATTTTTTTTTGGGGGGGGGGGGGGGGGGGGAGGGGGTCGGGTGGACAAATCACCGCGTCTTTCACCTGTGGTCAAAGGTACAGTATGGCAATATTATGCACCAGTCATTTGTATCCACTGCCCCCTCCACCTACAAGGATAGGTGGCGATAATGACTTTTCAAAGCCTTGCCCTGTGCCTGTGGGGACAAGCTGATGCTAACAACCCTGCTCTTAGTCCCACCCTACACAACAAAGAGGTAAACCCCTGACCTTTCCCTGGCACTGCTGGGACAATCAAAATGTATTGCCATTGAAGCATCTTAGTCCTGTTGTCCGTATACTCAGCATGTCCACTCATATTTCTGTTTGGGGGTACACGTACCCCCTGATGTTTCCATTTGGGGGTACATGTTCATAAGTGAGGGTACACATATTTTAGAGCTGTTTTTCATAGTAAACGTATAGGGACCATGAAATCAGATCATTTAGAGGTGTGTAACAGTGATATCATTATGCTGTGAATAATGCTAATAAATGAGTCCTGCAAGTAACCACCCAACCCCCTGCAAAAAAAACAACTCCACCCCCTGCAAAAAAAACCAAACTAAGTCCAAACCTGAGAAAAATTTGGGCATAGGTTCCCCTAGGGGCTTAAGCCCAGTTTCATTCACCCTCAACCACAATAACCCTGGCCTTTGAAAGTTTTGGGTAAAGACAGAATGAAGAAGAGTGGGAGGGGTGAAAAAACATATCCAGATCACCCTCTTCTTCAGAATGTTAGATGATTTTTGAAAAATAGAATACAGCAAAATGTCACATACCTCTTAGATTGTGTTACTCCTATATTTATTTTAAAGCTCTGAAACGTGTCAAGCAATTTATCAAGTTTTCTTCTAACACACATCTGTACTTTCGATTTTGCCTGTCCACTTAACATTGCATATGTAAGCGTAGCACTGATTGGTTCAGTAATTATAGACAACCAATCAATATTGACTTTAAAAGAAGCATGGTTGACTGTGGCCCGAGATTCACTTTATCATACTGAATGATAGATACCAGTCAGTGGTAAATCTGAGCCGATAGTTCTAAAAAACTGGACTTGTTTTCTTGAAAATTTCATGAGATTCACGCACAACGATCACTGGTTATGCGTGCACAAAATTACTCTACGTTTTTGCACGTAGGTACCAAATGATTAGTGCGTGCATGGCCATTTCAGTGCGTGAATTACGTACTGCAGTACGTGAATGGGCATGCTGGTATACTATTAAAGGGGGGGGGCAGTATATACAAATGACTGGTGCATTAAGTTGAATAGAATTTGTTTATTCCTTTCACACTGCCACATAGAGTCTGAGGTGGAGGAATGCATTCTGGCTGGCCATGTCTGTGTAATGAACACTCCCTTTCAAACAGCATTTAATACACAAAACTTTTTAGTCTGTGCAATATGCAGCAATTTTCAAAAACAGTATTAAAATTGATAATTTTTATGAAATTATTCTAGCTCACCGGAGCCGAAGGCTCAGTATACTCATGGTCTGGTGTCCGTCCGTCGTCATCTGTCTTTCACAATGCTCAGTATAAATTAGCTGTAGCAACTTGTTCTGGTGTTCAGAATTTTAGGATAGTCATGCAAAGGTTTGTTTCAAATTGGCTATGTGTTTCAACAGTGTTCTATAAAAAAAACTATGGAAAAGAAGTTGATCTTTTTTTTTTCTTCCTGCGACCTTTACATCGGATATGTCCTGGAAAAAATAGCCGAACTTGATTTTTTTTTTTTTGTCCTCCGACTCTCACATCTGGCTGAAAAAATCTGTAAAACAAAAAATAAAAAAACTCTGGCCTAAGAGTAGAAAGAATGAGTTTTGAACAAAGCAGCTGGTAGTGATTGTCTGTATACTGTGTTTTGATTTAATCTGTTGTATGTGGATTTAATCTGTTGTATGTTGTTTGGCTAATAAAATGGCTTTACATTTTGATTATTATTAATTTTGGACCATACTCTAATGCAGGGTACACTGTCTGATCAATATCTTTGTCCAAAGGGGGCATGACAGAATATCTGGGAATTGGGCAATTTGGAAAATAGTCTGTCTAATTCCCTTGAGACTGTTTAAGGGTTAAAATTATTGACTAATAATCCCTGGTGTGGCAGTGATCAACTGTCAAAAATCCCTAGTATTGGGAACCCATGTAGAAAAAATTTTTAGCCGTCTAAAACCTGCCATGATGTTCCTCTTTTCAAATTTCTTGGTTTCAACAAATTTCTTGGTTAGAAAACATTCTATATTTGTTGTAGCCAGTGATAAAAAACTAAACAACTAAATAAATAAAAAACATTGATAATCATTTTAATCCTGAACCTGTTAATAATCATGCAATTATGCTTTAACTACTTTATGCCTGCCTACTTCATCAATTTATACACATATTCAGTCTATTCACTTTTGAGCTTGTTTTTTGTCAGTCATCTCTTTATGCTTCCATGATACTTTTTTATTTGTCAAATAGGGAGTTAGATAAATATCTCCCAAGGAAACCACTATTATACCAGCTGGTAACAGAGAACTTGTTTTTATCTTCTATCTTCATGTAGAAGTTGTTTGAACCTGCAATGACCATGTAACAGCCAAAGTGATTACAAAACAGCTGCTTTAAGTTTTATCACATGTATGTCTTCACTGTGTTTGAATAAGAATCTACTGAAATAACATTACAAAGGTTATGTTATCTGCCTGGCTATCTAAACTATCGATAGTTGGGTGTACTATCGGCGTTAGTTATCGATAATTGAAAACACTATCACGATAGCACTATCAGAGCAGTAACTATCACAATGCATCAGACTATCGATGTATCGTTACACCAAGGTTGGCAATCGACCGGTCAATATGCATATTGACCAGACCAGTGGTCATTACTGGTTTTAACCGGTCATTACTGGTCGATTGGTGGTCAATTGAAAAAACTTGGTTGATGTGAAGATACTTGGCATTGTTTATCCCCCATTTTACTGAACTCTATTTAGACTAAAAGCAGTTTAATATAAGATAATACACTGAGGTTTAGTTGATTTTGCTTTAAGATAAAGTATTAATAATTAATAAGCCGTAAAATAAACAAAAATGAAATGGCAATAGTTTTAGATCTTCAGTCCAAATCATTACCACATTTCAGTTCAGACTGACAGTCTTGAACTGATTTTCTATTAACCATTAATAAAAAAGGCAAGTTCAAGTAATGAAAATGAATAAAATTAAAAAATAGCTTTTTTCAAAGAAATAAAAAAATATACTAAAATCAAGGACTTATTTAAAAATGAGAGAAAGTAAAAAAAAACAAAAAAACAACAATACTTCAAATTGATCATCAAAGAGGTCATCATGTACAAATAAAATATGCTGTATTAGTTAAAATTCAAATGGGTTTGGTTTCTTACCTGAAAAGACAAAGGTGTGAAAATTATAATAAAAAAACACACTTAATGTTGAACAATATATCAGATATATCAAGGAGTTATTATTTTACTTTAAATGCCCTAGAACAAACAAAACTGTCAAAATACTGGGCATGTCTCTCAGACTGAAGAAGGTGTGTCCAGCTTAAAACACCTTTCCAATCACTGAGCTTAAAATGTATTGGCTAATTCAGTGGCATCTGTGTGTATATAGAGGTGTGAAAGTGTGGTCATTCAGTTATCTGCTGTTATCGGTTACTAATTAACCAAGTGTCATAAACTAATAAAAGTTATTGTCTAGAAATTGAGCAATAAAACCCTGTATGGTTATTCTATTCTGCCTTAAATGATGCAAGAAAAACTAGTGTTAGGTGTATGGACTGTAATGCAAAACTCAGTGCTAAGGTCTTGAGATGGAAATCTCACCATGAAAAGTGCCCTTGGCAGGGACGAAACAGTATTTTTTTTTTTTTTTTTTTTCAAAGATAGAATGTAAAATCTGTACAAATATCTCGATCCACCACAAAAACATCCCTTAGAATTTTCAATCGACCACTCAGATTCGTATTGACCAGTATTGACCACTTTTTGGCATATTGACCAGGGCGGTTTTAACCGGTTAAAACCAGGGGTGGTTTAGACCGTCCAACCTTGCGTTACACCCCTATTTATTTACGCAAGTAAAATTTTCTTTGGACAAGCGCATTTTGACTGTTTACTTGTCTCTGGGTAAGTACCAATTTTTTTTTCAAATTTTGCTATCTCCACACTTATCAAAAGCTGTTGTATCAGTATACCTACATTCTTATTCTAACATTTGCTTTTTTATCTCCCTTTGAAAACTTGGATACTTTCTGGCAGAATAAAGCGACAGGCTCCTCTGCCTGTTCTGCTGGAACCAGTAACATCATGGAAATTATCCCATTAAATACTGTTTCTATGTCTGAAATGAGAAAAACATATCCAAACTGTGAAACAGACATGCTTTTAACCCTTTAAGCACCAGAGACCACAAAACGGGTATTTTTGGAAAACAGTGAATACCCAGATGAAATGCTGCAAAGTTCAGCATTTCATCTGGATCTGCACTGTTTGCTAAGATGAAATCAATCAGCAGAGAAAATAAAATATTTTTTTCGGAAATTATAACATTTCACATGATGTGACCCCCCACCCCAATATATAATACAATGGATCATTCTGACTTAACTGTATCAAACTTTATGGAAAATTCCATTCATCCAAAAGGGTTAAGAGTCAGAATGAAGAATTGGTCAGTAAGATATATTTGGACCTGCTCATGAAATTTGGGTACTTATCATGTGTATGTGCAAAAATCTCCTTTAAATGTCTATGATGACTAGGGCTGCTGCGAGTATCCGAGTACTCGGATACTCGTGGATCTGAATATAAAATCGAGTATGAATATTCGTCACTGCCGAAATCGTTGGATCGCGATTTTTTTTTTTTTTTTAACTGAAACAAGAAGTTTTCACAAAATGGTCCATTGAAATTTTTCACTATGACTACGGTTCTAATTGATAATATCTCTTATTCAAATACCTTTGTTTCTTGTAGGTTAGTGACATCCTTTATCGGTCATAAAAATCCTCAAAGTATTCCAAAATCCGCTGATAATATATATTCCAATCTATTTTATTTTTAAACACAATTCAATGGGGCACCTTCATCGGTACATAATAAACAGAGCCAAAAAAATCATCAAATGTCAATTATCAAATAAATTTCAAAGGGTTCTTTTTTTCTTTGAAGTTTACTTCTTGCCGACAAGGTGACAGCTGATTAGGACTACGTGACCCAGGTCATGTTGTCTATGTGTGAACTTCAGGACAAAGGAAAATGGCCTTACACTGAAATCAGCACACTTCTGTCTGAATATCTGATTATCCAAGTTCAGGAAAATATAAAATCAAATTTACAAATTGTGTTGCATGCCTTGACAGTCGTGAGTGGAAATGTAGTCTTATCTTCTTTGATAACTAACTGTATACATGTGGTACTTCTGGTTTAACAGAAAGGGCTGATTTACTAAGTAAATAGACCCAACAATAGATGTTTCATAACCATAGTCTAACTGTTTTTATTAACCAGTGACTCGCAGTTCGATCTGTGAATCGTCACCCATGAATCGTGGATCAGATCGGATCGCCACTTACCTAACGATCCACAGCCCTAATGATGACATATATTGTATCAAGCAGGGCTTAAATTTTAACCTGCATCTTCATCTACATCGATGCTATGCAGTGATTTTGTTACCTGCACATCTTTTGCGCATACTTTTGTCTCTGGGGTGCAAAGTTTTTATTTCAGCGATCCCAGGATGCAATAGTATTGCAGACTTGTCATTAAAAATAGTGTTCTGGACTCATAAGTTTGCAGTTGGACTCATTGATATGGGAAATGGTGAGTCCCAGGACCCATAAGCCCAAAATTGTAAATGAATCACAGTACTATATATATATATATATATATATATATATATATATATATATATATATATATATATATATATATATATATATATATATATATATATATATATATGTGTGACTGTGAAGGCTCTGGCTAGTCTGCACTTTTAAGCGTAACAATGCAATGAGTTTTGAAATCTCATCTACTGGTTCTTCTAACTCTTTGCCCGTTTGCCCCATGGGAAATTTTTTCATGCTTGATTTTTTAAACTAACTTTTTTCAAAAAGAAAATAATACAATCTGACTATGAGTGTCAGACAGATTGGATCCAGCTCAGGCCCTTCATTTTGTGGTGCTTGATCTGGGTCCAATCTGTTTGCAAAAGTTATGGGCAGACAACACTTGTAGGCACTGAGTTAACCCTTTGTACACTCCTAAATGCGTACTTAGGCAAGCAGTGAAGAGTCAAGTCCCAAATGAAATGCCAAAAAATGCAGCATTTTTACAAATTGCAAGTGATGGTATTAATCTATTAATTTGGAAAAATTCTAGCATTTAGCAAATGCTTTTGATACATGATCTGGAATTCTGAGGAAAGTAGAGTAAAACAAAAGTTCAGTGGAAGGCGGTCAGTCACTAACCTGCCCGGATAAAGTCAAACAAACACCATTTACAAGTGATGACAAAGTCACTGGAGCATGAAATAAAGTTCAGTTAAGTCACAGTGCATGCTTGAAGAGTACGCCAAAGCCAGTTACTATACAAGATTTGACATTCAAAGCTATCACTGCAGTGCAGAGAAACACACTTTAATGCACAGATTTATATCAAAGTCACTGGAGTGTGAAATGCATGCCATCATCAGGTCACAATGTGTGCTCAAAGACTATGCTGAGCACAATTACTATACAAGGTTTGACAACCGCAGCCATCACTGTTGCAAAGAAATGCAATTTATGCATAGAATTATGTCATGGTCACAAAGAGCCTGAAAGAGGCATGATAAGTAGATCTAAGGCAGAGAAACACTACAATGTAAATTGTTGACAGATGGACGGCCAGATGAAAATCAGCTTGGGTGTTTTTTTCACTGGTCCCCACCTGCAGTGAAAAAACACCCAATCAGTACTGTATTATGCCCTGCTAGAAGTGACAGAACAGTATGCAGAAAGCAATTACTATGAAAGGTTTAGATAAACACAAAATTTTGAGTGTAAATCAGCATGCCCATTCACGTTCTGCAGTACGTAATTCACGCACAGAAACGGTCATGCACGCACTTATCATTTGGTACCTACGTGCAAAAACGTAGAGTAATTTTTGTGCACGCATAACCAGTGAACGTTGTGTGTGAATCTCATGAAATTTTCAAGAAAACAAGTCCAGTTTTTTTAGAATTATCGGCTCAGATTTACCGCTGACTGGTATCTTGCATTGATAGTAAACTGTTCAGTATAATATAGCAAATCTCGGGCCACAGTCAACCACGCTTCTAGTAAAGTCAATATTGATTGGTTGTCTATTACTACTGAACCAATCAGCATTACGCTTACATATGCCATGTTAAGTGGACAGGCAAAATTGAAAGTACAGATGTGTGGAAGAAGAAAACTTGATAAATTGCTTGACACGTTTCAGAGCTTTAATTTAAATATAGGAGTAACACAATCTAAGAGGTATGTGACATTTTACTGTATTCTATTTTTCAAAAATCATCTATCATTCTGAAGAAGAGGGTGATCTGGATACGTTTGTTTACATTTTCCGTCACCCCTCCCACTCTTCTTCATTCTGTCTTTACCCAAAACTTTCAAAGGCTAGGGTTATTGTGGTTGGGGGTGAATGAAACCGGGCTTACGCCCCTAGGGGAACCTATGCCCAAATTTTTCTCAGGTTCGGACTTAGTTTGTTTTTTTTTTGCAGGGGGTGGGGTGGTTACTTGCAGGGCTCATTTATTAGCATTTTCACAGCATAATGATATCACTGTTATACACATCTAAATGATCTGATTTCATGGCCTCTATACGTTTACTATGAAAAAACAGCTCTAAAATATGTGTACCCTCAAAAATGAACATGTACCCCCAAATGGAAGCACCAGGGGGTACATGTACCCCCAAACCGAAATATGAGTGGGCATGCTGGACTAAATTGTAAATATTTTCTTACCAATCAGTTTTAACATGTATGTTTTGGGTGCTCAAAAGAACAGTCTCATTGAGACAGTTCTTTTGAGTACCCACAGCATATGTTTTGGTTGAGAAATAAGAACCTTGATTTTCTGGTAGACACTCTTAACTAGAGGCCTGTACTATTAAAGGCTATCACTGCTACAGGGAAACACACTTTAATGTTAATTTTTGACAGACCTACATGTAGGGATGAACAGGAATATGTCTTGTGTTGTAAAAAATGGTAAGATTTGAGTTAAGGGTATAGGGAAAGTATTTTTTTTAAAAACAAACAAACTTTGTACTCCTCCCTCCTAGAAGCAAATGTGACAAAAAAGACATCTTTATCATGTTTATCTGCTTCTTTACCTATATCATTGCTGACTTCTTTCCAGCATACATCACTCGCCTCAATACACTGCAGCAAGTCTCTTATGGGATCTCCGCTGTTTTCACCAGATAACTCAACTGTTTCTTCACTTTCATCAGACGCTATCTGGCCACCTAGTTCTTTCAGGTAGGCTCTCAATTCTAACGTCTGAAAAAATTAAATTACAAAGTGAAAAATTGTATTTTCTCTATCATCTTAAACATTTATTTAGCATGCTAAAAAGGACCGTCTCACTGAGACTGTTCCTTTGAGATGGGTCAAGAAAAAGTTAAATTTTAATTACTTGTTATGTCACAAGTGTATGTGTAGCCAGTTTGAGAGACAGAAAAACAACACTGCGTGATTATTGTGTAGCGTGAAAAAGTATACTCCAAGGATACATATGGCACCCATTGCAACTGTGGTAGGAGGGTGTTTTTATAAGATCAGTCATGGTAGGAGGTTACGGTCAGGTTTGATTGTATCAGAAGGCTTGTTTACGACGACACAGACAGGGGACGACGGCACAGATAAGTGACGTCTCGGGCAGACCGGCGTTGACACAGACGACTGGCAATACAGAAGGACGACAACTCAGACGGACGACGACACGGTCAGTCAGTGCTATTTCGGGGTTCTACCTAAATCATTCAAACATAACCGTAGCGAGTCAAAGAGACTGATATCGGCCTCCCAGAGTGTCGAAGGATGATACCCTACGGCACTCCCGCAGATCGTACAGTCAGGCTCAATAACAGGGTACGGTCTGGGTAGGTGAGCAAACCAAATACTGATAAGTTTCCTATAATTTTTAATATTGATTTATTTACATGATATATGATTGATTTCAAATATGTTTGAGCCAGCTAGAATGAGAGAAAAAAAATCCTTAGTTTATAATGAAAGTGCAAGTTTTAAATAGACCAAAAATCAAAAGTTCTAATACAAAACGGCTAAAACACGATCAAATAGGGACAAGTTGTGTCACTTTTGGTCAAAAATGAAGTCGAAGGACGATGCACTTATCTAGTGTCATCCCTGCAAATGACACTAGAGAAAGCGTGTTCGGACAACGACATTTTTCTCGCCGCAAGCGGGAATCGAACCTCGGACCTCTAGCACCAGAGGCAAGTGCCTAACCACTGAGCTACCACGCTTTGTCTTCTTTCTAAAATGTTGATGCTGACCTCTAGACCTCCCCTACAGCCAACACATATATACAGATATAAAGGAAAGCAAAGCCTTTTTAATCTGATATAGAATATTTCATTGTAAAAGCTACAACTGAAAATGTTTTTGTCATGATAAAATTTTACTAAAACCCTGAATATAGCAAATTGTTGACAACCGATGACACATGACAAACATTGAGTGACTTTGAGAACAAAGTGCTTAGGTGAGCTAACAAGAGGCTTAATTAATGAACCTAAATTGCTTTGAGATGTTGACTTCATGGTTTCAGAAGATTTTTTGCTCATTTTTTCATGAGTCTATGGCAGCAAATCACCAACAGGTGGCCCATTTGAACCCGAGGGTTATAGACTGCAAAGGGTCGGCTGGATTTACGTAGTGAACCACAATAATGCATTGCTACAACTAAATATAAAAGCTACTGGCTTCATGGTTTCAGAAGATTTCTTTTCAGTTTTTCCCCCATTATACGGACCCTCAGGGCACGGCCAAGTTGAATCCCAATAGGCATGTTGGCACGATTTATGCAGAGGACCAAAAGACATTGCTATATACTAATATATTAACTATGGGCCTCATAGAAGAGATTTTTATTGCTTTTTCAATTACAAGTCTTTGAAAACTATTGATCACAAGGGGCTTGGCCAGTTTGCATCCAAGGGGCTTGATTGGCAGGATTTAAGTAGGGAACTACTAGACATTGCTTCGTATCAAATATATAAGCTGTGGGCCTAATGGTTTCATATGAAAAATTTCAAAGATTTTTCCAAGTTGTAAGTCTATAGGAGACTTATGTTTCCCCCTACCTGATGAATATTTACATGAAATTTCACCACATTTGGCTAACTGACATTAGAGATATCAATCTTTCAAAATGCGAACGGATGATGAGTGATGCCAGACCATTGCCATACTAATATATGTACCCTTTGGCTAATGTGAGCTAAAAAGGCAGCTGAGGATGTAAGATGCGCCAAATCCTTCCATCCTCTTATGTTTAAAGCAATTTAGAAGCTATCAAAAAGATTTAGCTTGTATCAAAAATTTTAATAAAACTGCCCTAGCAATTTTCTATTTCTCATCATTTGATACAAACTGGAAATTACAAAATTCCCTGACATTTCCCTGACATTTTAGCAAATATTCATTTTTCACTGACACAACAAAAAATTCCCTGACAAATCCCTGACCTTGAAAAAATTTAAATTTCCCTGACATTTCCCTGACGCGTATGAACCCTGAGATTGCTGTACTTTAAGATTAATTAACATGTTTCTGCAAGTTTCTATTTCAGAGGGTGGCACTGATTAAGAAATGCACTGCTTTTTCAGTTGTCTTTCACCAACACTTTTGATATGAGCGGCCAAAGTCTGTCAGTAGTATGTAGTGTCCGTAGATCACACTTGTTAATGTCTAAAAATTACAAAAACAGGTTATAATGGCCCATGTTTTTATGTTGTATTTATTACTTCCAACAAATTAATAGTATGTAAATCTGTATTTGGGCAATTTTTACCTTATGTGTGAAAGGAAGAGGTTCTAAAGGACATATTGTTTCAGAACCATGTGTACCTCTTTCTTTCACAAATTAGACAAATATAACCCAAATATTGATTTACATACTATTTTTTTGGTTGAAATTAATAAATACAATCTAAAAATATGGGCCAATATGACATATTCTGTTATTTTTTTCAACATTGAAAAGTGTGATCTACGGACACTACGTTCTACGGACAGACTTTGGCCGCCCATATCACGAGTGCTGCTGAAAGACAACTGTAGAAGCAGACCTTTTCTTAATCAGTGCTACTCACTGAAATATAAAATAGCAGAAACATGTTCATTTATCTTCTAATACAGCAACAGGCTAGATGCAAAATATGTGATCTACGGACACTACCTGAAACAGTGTAGTTTTAAACTGATGAAAACATTACTTGAAATGACAATTCATTTGTAGCGGTTGTATTTTTTACAGAGAAACATGCCCATAGCTGCAACAAATTGCAAAAAATTATGCATATGTGTCACCGAACAAGTGACAACAATACAGCAAAGTTAATTCTTTAAAAAAGACAAAATGTATAACGCTTCAAGCATTTTTTTAAAAAATACTTAAAATTACTGCGCTATGCCTTCACATTTTTTATGGTTATCTTACATTAGCTCGTATGTGAAATTTAAGATTTCTTTTTAAAAAAATATGTTTCTTACACACATATTTGAAATAAAAAAATTCAAATATTAACAAATTTGAAATGACACGGCATAACGTTGAAAAACGCCTAAATTTTAGGTGTATTTAGGATTGTAATTTTGCTATATTAAATCAAAACATTGTAATGTTATACATTTTCGGAAAGCTTGGAGCAAGCTCTTTAAAGTGGTTTATATTGTATTTTATTTCCTCTAAGCAGGTAAATGCTTTAGGGGTATAACATAAGCTCATTTCAAAATCCCTATCTGATCTTGTTTTAGCCGAAAAGTATATGGATTTTGTCACTTACGTGACAGCAATTCGACACTTGCGTGTCAGCATCTCATAAAAAAATGAGTGCTCCTAACTACCTTGTAGTCAATGAATTGTGGAGCAATGTTCGGAGCTTATAATAGCTTGCCGACCTAGTGTTGAAATTATGAAAAGTTTTTAAACAATGAACACATTAAGAAAATGGGGTGAAATAAGATTGGCGGGCAGAATGTCCCTAAGCTTGTAGACGACTGAGGCACATAAAGATTAGATATGACATAGTTCTAATTATTATCTACCATCTCTGTAATTTTTATAAAGATACATGCAAAATTTCTATAAAAAATAAGTATTTCTGAATTCCGATCATTCAGCCAGTTAAAGATTGGTAACTGTGTGTGAATTAGCCAAGTACGGTATTAGATAAAAGAATTTCCGTAGGATTATACGAAAACAAATGAACACACTGGTGAATCCAGTAGATCTAAAAATAAACAAGCGGTTCAGTGGTCAGATAATTATAGCTTTGATTTTAGACCAATGAAAATAATGGAATTCCAGTAACTCTTCAATGAAGAAAATTAAGCACACGAGATGGTAGAAATGAAAGTAAAGTTAATTATGTGGCGTTTCACAACTTAACACGCCTATGAAGTAAGTATTTCATGGAATACGTTTACAACAAAGTTAAAGTTTATCATATGCAGCCATGTTCATGCAAATCATGTGCAATATGGACTAAATATACTCAATCGCCAAAGAAAGTTATTAAAGTGGCAATGGGTGGGGTAATGACATAAACAATAAAATAGATAAGTATCTACATACGTGGATTCTGGCACCACCGTATCCACTCAACCCTACTACACAACCACACCCAGTGGATATATCTGCTCAGGCAGCAATTCAAAAAAAGTGAGCAGGATCATCAGGGTTCATACAGGGAAGTTTGAGTAAAATTCAAGGACTTTTCAAGGACTTCTCAAGACTATTTTCCAGTTTTCAAGGACTATAAGTTTAGGAAAAATACTGATCTGAGAGTTATAATTCTTCTTCAAAAATGCTAGACTGAGATAATGGAGAAATTAGTACTTGAAAATGAGTATGAAATTGTTATGTCTTTATTTGGTGCAGCATTTAGATCTCTATCAACAGTGTAAAGTTCTACAGAAAATAGAAGAATTCAAGGACTTTTCAAGGCCTTTGAGTGATTTTCCAGAAGCCTGGGACCCCACTGTATCATACCACTTATTTGTAAACATAAGGTGCATTAACTAAATAAATGCTTACCTATATTTTTCATCCAACATCCAGCCTTTAATATTTTTAAGTCTATTAACAACTAAATCTTTCAAATCCAACCCCTTCTCTCATTTAAAATGTCACAAATTGCCGCCATGTTGGATCAGAGTAAAAAAAAAAACATCACACTTTTGTATCGATGTAGTGTGGGTAATCTCCAAATTTTTCAACTATGAAGCGCCAGCACTGCTCAAAAATTATAAAATTGTTAAAGGTACTCAAGATAAAAACTTTAGGCAAGTTAAACAATAATGAACACATTAACTGTCAGAACTGTGAACCTAAATAAAACAGCACTATTTACAATTTTGTTTTTTGCCTATTTTTAATGATCAGCTGGGTGGCTTCAAAAGCTCTATGGGAGTTAGCCAGGTCATATAAAATGTAAATTTTCTTTGTTTGTGGTTCCTTCTGAAAAGAAAAAACCAACACTGGCATGGTTCCCAACTTTTGGACTGCTCTTGGAAATGTTTTTAGCAAAAAATACCATACATTCATAAAAGGCAGCACTGGCTTTCCATATTTTTTTAAAAATACAGCAGGTGACCTTGACATTCATAAATTCTCCCAACTGCAGACGACATATTCTCCCAACCTCAGGTGACCGTATAAGCTTTTTATAAGTTTACTCCTTCTTGTTAAAATGTTGTTTTTCTTGAAAATCTGTTGTAAATTTGTTAAAATTATTCAAATCATGCATATATGTGTATAGTGGAGTAAGCTAATTTCCCCAAGAATGTAATTCCGCCAATTGAACATTCCCAACGTTTTTTCACTTGTGTGAAGTCACAGGCTCATTCTGAAAAGGGGATTCCCAAGGACAGAAGAAAAGCTGCCTGTTAAATTGTAAAACAGTAAGAAAATGCTTATCTGAGTGGTAAAATAATGGTCACTTGCCTGCATCGATGTTTTCCCGCCATTTTCACTAATTCTTTTTAACCCCAATCTTTAAATTATGATCCTGATATGTTTTATTCAGTAAATACATAGCTTCCTCAATCTTCATATCTGTAGACATCCTTACGATGGAGGTAAGAAAACTCAGTGATGTATTGGGGTCCCAAGTGGGGAAATCAATGATTTTATCATAAGGGGGTTCTTATTAATGTTAAGACTCAGAAACAATGGTCTGGCTAATAAGCAGCTGTATGGACCATATATCTAAAAATGATTTTTTGATAAATTATATCAATTTTTCACCTGCAATGGCTTGATGTACCCCTAAAGTATATAAAAGAAAGCTTTTATGCCTACCTTTTCATTTACTGTCTGTGTGGTAGCACCCCAATGAACCTAGGGGTTCGAATCAAACTGATTTTGAATTGAATATTGAAAAAAACGTGACTGAAATATGTTTGACAACAATAAATTCAATCATAAAATATTTATTTGAATTTTTGTTCATTGAAAGAAAAAAATGGTTTAATTCATAACAACTATTCATTTTTTATCGATCCAACCCTTTATGAGGCCTCTTTTTTCAGGTCAATAAGAGCTGTCGAACTTAGATTACTATTTTCAAGATGGCTGAAAAATGGGTGCACAAACAAATCAAAGTTTTTGAAAATTAAATAACATATTTTGATGGTCTAAGGTATCACACATTATTATAAAAGGGTTGTATTTTGTTTTGCTATCCTCAGAGCTATATCTGCTTACGTTGGCGAAAACTGATTATCCCAGTATACTTACCACATGCTTTTAATGAGATTTTCAACAAAATCGAAAGTGAAAGTATCCCTTGACCTGGTTGATAATGTAAACAATCGGTAAAGGGTGCATGGACAAAATATCGTAAGAATCTAGAAATAGATCGATACAATGGATAGATCGATATAATGGCGGGGGAGTATACTTTTCAAGGCAGATTTAATTTTCAAGGACTTTTCAAGAAAGCCCTCTAAATTCAAGTACTTTTCAAGCCTGTGCGAACCCTGATCATGAGGGTTATTTCCACCTGGTCACACCTGGTTTGTTTGAACTTTCCTGCCAAGTGAAAGATTGATAGTTTTTGGCGTTTTTCACCTGAGAAAATTATTGTCGCGAAAACTCATGACAAAGAAAGGTGTATACAGCTGGTACATTATAACGATATGAAGTAGCACATTGAACCGTTCTATCCTGTATAAATACAACGAAACAATTTAGCATATGACTCAGCGCATCGTTTTACCTGGTCTGTGACTTCAATATCGATAAAAGTTGGAATACTCATTTTTGTATTTGTGCACGTGTCTTTACCTCGACACCGGCAAATCTTGAAACTGAAATGTTAGACAATTGCAATATTTCTTCATCGAAAAATATGCAATATTTTTTTATATATCGCAGTACTCACTAACTTATTTATTAATTTGTCTTTATTTTTAAACTTTAGCTAAAAGTACATTCATTTTATTTTGAGGCTATATTTTGGTGTCAGTATAAAGAATTTACAATGGTTTTATCCGGGCTTAGTTAAACGTTCCCAAGTCCACATCCCGTCACCACGTCTGGCTTTTAGTTCCCCTAAATCTATATTGATTTATTGTCGTCGAGAATTTTCAATAGTATATGTTGGTCTGATCGAAACTTGGTCTCTCCATAGTCTGTCCAATTTGGTCTTTGATTTCCACTACAAACTTAGAATTTGCAACATTAGAGTGTTTCTCCATGATGATACATTGCATTTGTAGATGGCCTCCATGCGAGCTGAACATCTAGGGCGAAGATTTGGTACCAGTAAATTGCATTTAAGCCCCCCGGTGGCTTAGGCTGCTGTCCGTTCTAAGGCGGTGGTTCTGTTGTTGTTGACTTTTTGTTTATTGTTACTCCCCATATGGGAGTCTGTAATTGTTCTATGTTTTGTTGTACGTTACTTTATGTCCCTTCTAGTATTGCAATCATCTTGATGGGGAAGAGAGAGCTGATTGCTTCGCTTAATTTGTCTTCTTGGTGTCTCGTGATGGTTGAGCGGCTCTTCCTCGCGGTGCCACGGGGTTGTCTGCAGTTTGTGATTGTGGTATTTCCTGATCATACTCACTTACTATTTTTTGTAAATGTGTCTGGTGACTCTGCTTGTATATGCAGTAGATGCGGTATACTGAATGGGCTATAGAGGGTGCAGATAATAATTAGCCTGCCTATATGAGTATTATCATCAAGATTTTTTGGTTTTATTTCGCATAACTAGTGAACTATGAAATTCACAAAGAGGTAGACTCCCTGTACGAAAACGTATAGCGATACTATAGCAATACTGACATCATCTAATCTTAGTTACATGTTATTATTTGTTAACAATGAATGAAATGAATCTTCAGTATTCCTATCTAAATCGTTTTGCTTGCAAACATAGATATAGTGAGATTGCTAATGTGTGTAAGCTCCTAAAGATCTATTCACCTATGAAACTGTTGATTAGAAATGACTCGTTTAAGGTCAGTATTTTCTTTATTACACACACAATGGGACTGTTCATATGAGTGAGCCCTCAGACCACTTTTACAGATATAGACTGTAACTTATGTAACACGATTTATGGACTGCGTATAATCTAGAGTTTATTTGTATCTGATATTTTTAATTAACTCTTTGCCTACTGGGGATGTCGTCTGCTGATGGAAAACATTTTGGACCCAGATAAGGACTGAAAGTAGATCAGGACTGAGAGAACTTCAGTCGAGGTAGAGATCCAAAATATTTGACAATCTGAAGGTGTTCCTGAAAGAATTGTTCTAATAAAAAGGTTTAGAGAAAATTCAGCAGACGACAAAAAGCATGCAAAAATCTCCAGTATTAATCTGATGAAAGATACTATTGTGTTAGCTTATCAGGATCTACCATATAGATGTGAATATCAACATTAACACTTCATTCTGGTGTCACGAAATTTTGTTCAACTTCATCCATTATCAGCTTTTGGTTTTGAGGCTAAAGAAGTGATATAAGGACAGATCTCCCGTGCCTTCGATGACGTCAGAGCTTCTCTGCCAGCTATCTGGAATTTTCAGCTATTTTTAACAGAGGCAATAAATACATTATGTATGCTTTCTAGACATTGTAAAGAGATGGGATATTCAGCAAAACTAATTATTCTTTGATCTTATCTCATTATTAAACAATCAAGTTCATTTCTGGCCTTCTTTAAGTCCATCTTGGCTATCACTCAGATCATAAATAGTAAGTAAGTATGATCAGAAAATACCACAAGCACAAACCGCAGACAACCCCATGGCACCGCGAGGAAGAGGCACTCAACCATCACAAGACACTAGGAAGACAAACCAAGCAAAGCAACATAAAGCAATGCCTATCAAGTCACTAAGTTCAATCAAATTATACGTATCTGCACATTTCAATATCTGCCCTTTTTACCCAACCCAAAAGACCAGGGGTGTGCATAATGTCAAACATTTTAATTGCATAATGTGATGTGCACCATAACCTTCTTCAGCAAAAAAAAGTTTTTACCTTTTGTCCCCATACAGGAGTCAAGGGTGTGTAAAAGGGCAGAACATTTGCATGCATGGTGTTATATGCTTCATTCTAATTAATTTGATTATGCCACATGACTTCTACATCTACATCTACATCTACATCGTTACTCTAAGCTGTCATACATGACATTTCTTTAGTGGTTTGCAAGAGAAAAATTTAAAGAGAAAAATGATAGTTAAAGACAGAAGTATTAGACGAGACTGTAAGAGGGCGTAAGAAAGCACTAGTAAAAGAAAGAAGTATAGAAAAAGTTGTTCCCAGCCACTTTTCGCCCATCAGAGTGAGACCAATCCGCCTTCCCTTGGGGTACCTGGGTACAAGACCAGTCCTGACGACACAGCTCACCACTCCTCATCTGGGTTTACATTCATGGCTGGGGGATGAATCTCCATTAGAAGGTTAGGTTAGACAGCTCCTTCTTGAAGGATACCAAGGAGGGCAGGGAGCCTCAGCTGCTGCTGGAAGTTTGTTCCAAAGTGGGATTGTCCACGGAAAGAAGCTGTACTTAAAACAATCAGTCGATGTAGAATACTGCTGATACTTGTACTTGTGAGCTGTTCTGGTCCTGGAACTAGTCTGTGTCAGGTTATCTGTGGGTGGGATATCTATTAGTCCATGCACAATCTTGTAAAGAACAATCAGCTGCAGTTTATTTCTTCTCGTTTCATGTGACTCCCAGTCGAGATAGTCAAGCGTGTGTAATATTTGTGGGCTGAGACACTCAGAACAACTATGATTTGGTTATAGAACTTTATATAGGTATGAATACAACGAGATCTATCTAACAACTACTGCAGGTATCGGAGAGGCTGTAATCAAATATAGCACTTGAGAATGTTATAGACTTGCAAGATATACTACATATCTTTACATCTCCCTCTTTAAGATTTTGATTAATTAAAGTAATTAAATTTGAAAATTTTAGTTTTCAGTTTTGATATGTACTTCTGTACGTTTGCAGCAAGTCTATCGAATTTTTGTCTGAAACAATATTCTCACAGTTTCTGTTACAAATCCTGAGGTCAGTTTATCTATAATCAAGGATTAATGTATTTCTTCATGGAAAGTGGTTTTATCAGTAACTTAGGTCTGTAAGCTGTTTGCTCAAAGAATATTATCACTGTTATCAGTAAAGATAGAATTAATGGTTTACATTATAACTGAGATTCTGTCTATTTCACTATATACAAAATAAAACATTCAATTACCAGGGCTGACTTTCTTGAGAAAAAGATTTTCATTCAGAAAACAAGAATTTTTCTCATCTTCTGCCAAATCTAGAGAAAAGTACCTTATGGCTCAGACGGTTGTCAAAGCAAAAATGTACCTTACAAGACAATATAAGCACACCTGATAATTCTATGCTTTACCGTAGTACCTCTTGTAAAGATTACGTATCTTTACCACTATTATGATCATATGGGGATTATTATGCCCCATTTATTCACTGACACAATATAATCCAGTTTCAGAATCACTTCATCATGGAATAATCTTCAAATCGTTTGGGTAGTTTCACTTCTCTGCCGCTTGATGTGTATTTCTTTGAATCATCCTGTGGAACAGTATTTGAAGATTGTTCATCTGAACTTGAATTATTGTTATTTGACACTTCTTGTTGGCAATCATAGAAGATTTCAGGTTCATCAGAGCGATTTTCAGTCGTTTTCATCAGATGTCGCCGGTTTCTTCTTAGCTTTTGCCCTCGTTCTGTTCGTATCACGTATGACCTAGGAGTTTTGGCTTTGCTTTCAACTGTAGCAGGTTCCCATTTATTTTCGTTTCGTACTCGAATCTGATCATCTGGGTTGAGCTGCTGTAATGGTTTAGCTCCACGATCATAATAGTATTTCTGTGTATGCTGTTTTTCTTTCAGCGCATTTTGTACTTTTACTCCATCGTACTGAGGATTTAGAAGCTTTTCATTTACAGGTAACTGAGTTCGAGCCCTTCTCCCCATTAGCATTTGTGTTGGAGATAAATTTATACCTTCAATTGGCGTATTTCTGTATTCCAGTATTGCTAAATATGGATCAGAGTTACTCTTCTTTGACTTTTTCAGTAGATTCTTACATATTTGTACGTATTTCTCTATAAATCCCATACTTTGAGAATATCTTGGAGATGAAGTAATATGTTCAAATCCATAACTGTTAGCAAAGTCTCTAAACTCACTGCTCGAGTAAGCAGGACCATTGTCACTCTTAAGTATGACCGGAATTCCATATCTGGAAAAGTTTTCTTTCAGAACATTAATAACAGTTTTGCTGGAACTGCTAGAAATTTTCTTTACTTCGAAGAACTTTGAAAAGTAATCCGCTATGACAATATATGTTTCCTTGTCTAGCTCAAACAAATCTGTTGCACATATTTCCCATGGTTTTGTAGGAATTTCATGCGGTAACATTGGTTCTTTTTGCTGCGTTCCTCTAAATTCATTGCAAATTGAACATTGACTAATAATGTCCTTGATCTGCGCACTCATTCCAGACCAAAAGAAAACGTCTTTCAATCTATTTATGCACTTATTTATACCCAGGTGACTTTTCTGGTGTATTTGCTCAATTATAGTTTTTTGCATGGACCTCGGAACTATCACTTTTTCACCCTTAAGCAGTAATCCATCAAAATATGAAATTTCGTCTCTAAAATTCCAATATTGAGTTATCCGTGGATTTATCTGTCTCTTGTTCTCGGGCCATCCTCGTGAAACAGTGTCCTTAAGGATATTTAATTCCATGTCTTTAAGTGTTTCTTCCTTCAATGCAGAAAGTTTTGACTGTGAGCATGGCAAGTTTTCTATGGAGAACAAACTGTATTTCTCATCACAGATGGGAGTTTCATCTTTACTTACGCATGCTCTGCTTAACATATCAGCTATGTATAATTCACGTCCGCTTTTATACTGTACTTTTAAATTGTATTTCTGTACCTTCAACATCATTCTTTGTATTCTAGGTGACATTTGTGACAAAGGCTTCTTGAAAATACTTTCTAAAGGACGGTGATCCGTTTCAACATGTATAGGTCCTTTAGCATATATGTATTCGTGAAATTTGGTTGCTCCGAAGACTATTGCTGCCATCTCTTTCTCTATCTGTGCATAGTTCTGTTCATATTTATTTAGAGATTTTGAAGCATATGCAATTGGATGTCCATTTTGAAGAATACACGCTCCTAGTGCATCTTTTGAACTGTCCACAGATAGCACTATATCTTCTTTCTCGTCATAATATGCTAAAACAGGTGCGGTAGTTATAGCTCTTTTGAGCTCATCAAAGCTTTGCTGCTGAGCTTCCTCCCAATGCCAAGCAATGTCTTTTTGCAAGAGTTGTCTTAGAGGTTGGTTTATTCCTGATAGATTGGGAATGAATTTTCCAAGATAATTAACAGTTCCCATAAATCTTTGAAGTTCTGTTCTGTTCTGGGGCTCTGGAATTTCCATTATAGCTCTCAATTTCTCAGAACTAGGCTTCAAACCATCAGGTCCAAACGTGTGTCCAACGTATGCAACTTCTGAAAGTCCTATTTTGCATTTATCTCTGTTCAGCTTCATATTAGCTAGTCTTATCCGTTCTAGAACTGCACAAAGACGACTATTATGTTCTTCCTTATCCTGACCCCATATCAAGATATCATCAGCAATTACTTCACAGCCGTCAATGTTTTCTAATATTTGAGAGATTGTCCTTTGAAAAACCTCACTTGAGCTTTTAATACCAAAGGGTAAACGCAAATATTTATATCTTCCAAACGGAGAGTTGAACGTTGTGTATTTCTGACTGTCTTTTGTCAAACGTATTTGCCAATAACCATTTGATGCGTCAAGAACGCTGTAGATTTTCGCATTCTTAACCTTGGCTGCGACTTCTTCCACTGTTTTCATTGGAAAATGTTCTCTTAAAATGCTTTTGTTCAGTTCTCTTGGATCTAAGCACAATCTAACACTCTTGTTCGGTTTCTCAACAACAACTAAAGAATTCACCCATTCTGTAGGTTCTGTAACTTTTTTAATGACTTTCATTTTCTCAAGTCTGTTCAATTCATTTTTCACTTTATTTTTCAATGCATACGGTATTTTTCTTGGTGGATTGACAACAGGTTTAGCATTTTTATCCAAGCGAATTTTATAGTCTGTTGGTAAACTACCCAGTCCTTCAAAAACATTGCTATAACTTTCAAGAATTTCTTCTGATGTAGCTGTCTTACTGTTTAAGTTTAAGCTGTATAGTCTAGAAATTAAATTTAATTCCAAACATGCTTTAAGTCCAAGGATTGGCATCGATTTGTCCTTCACAATTTCGAATTCCATTGGAATGTACTTGTCTTTTGTAGATACAAGCAAAGTAACTTTCCCCACAGTGTTTAATCTATGACCGGAGTATGAAACTAAACTTGATTTTGATGCTTTAAGTGGCTTATGGCTAATCTGTTTATATACATGATATGGCAATACATTGCACTGTGCACCCGTATCAAGTTTCATGTTGACTGTTTTATCACATATTTTCATGTTTACTTTCCAGTCTTTCACATTCTGGTCAGTTTCTACTGAGTCTAAGAATATGTCTGAGTCATAGTCATTTTCTTGCAGTTCATGCATTTTCATGTTTTTACACACTGTAGAAAAATGGTTCTTCTTTTTACAATTGTGACAAAGTTTACCAAAAGCTGGGCACTTATGTGGTTCATGTTTATACCCACATTTTCCACATTTCTGTTTTATTGTAGATCCAGCAGGCTTATTGTCTGTATTTTTCAGGGACTTGCATTTCAGAATTTTCTTTTTAACAACGTCCATGTTGCTACCAGTGGCTCCACTTGAAGTACTTTGAATTACTTTCATCTGCTGAGTTGAAGTTTCTGCTGCACGACAAATATCTATTGCTTTCTGCAGGGTTAATTCTGTTTCCCGCAATAATCTTCTTCGTACAGAGTCCTTTATAACACCACAGACGAGTCTGTCTTTGATGAGGGAATCGGTTAAGTCTCCAAATTCACACGATTTTGACAAAATCTTGAGTTCTGTGACGTATGAATCAATTGATTCTCCATCATTCTGATTCCGTGTGTTGAACTGATGTCTCTCGTAAGTAAGGTTACTCTTTGGGCTGCAGTATTTTCAAACTTTGACAAGACTTTGTCAAGTTTCTTGTCATCTCCTGGAGTGTCACCTTCTTGATTCCAGCGAAACGTATTGAAAATTTCAATCGCATCAGGCCCTATGACATGTAATAACGTGGCACACTTCACTTCCTCTTCTGAATTACTTATTCCAGCTGCAGTTAAGTAAATCTGAAATTGTTGCTTGAATTTCCTGTAATTTTCTTTCAAATTTCCAGTTAACAACAACTTTTCTGGAGGATGAAGATTTTTAGCCATTTTACTGTTAATTAGTTAATCCAATCAATAATTAGTTAATCCAATTAACTTCTGACACCATGTAATATTTGTGGGCTGAGACACTCAGAACAACTATGATTTGGTTATAGAACTTTATATAGGTATGAATACAACAAGATCTATCTAACAACTACTGCAGGTATCGGAGAGGCTGTAATCAAATATAGCACTTGAGAATGTTATAGACTTGCAAGATATACTACATATCTTTACAGCGTGTTGGTGACGCTGCTGGTGTTCCTGTATCTATTGGTGACAAAACGTGCAGATCTTCTCTGGACCATTTCAATCTGGTGTTTCTGGTCTCGTTGGTACGGACTCCAGATCGTAGAACAGTAGTCCAGGTTGGACCGAACCATGGTGAAGTAAGCCTGAGCCTTGGTTTCTTCACTTGCTTGCCGTAGATTGTGGCGTGGGAAACCTAACATGTTGTTGGACTTTTTAGTAATCCAGCTCATAGTTTCCCTATATAAGACTTCTTTCAGTGAAGAAAACTTATAAACCTTTGACCCCACCCCAGGGTTCAAGGGTAAGTGTAAGATCAAAATATTTGCTTATATGTTATTGTAACCTGCATTCCTTTAAATTTGATATGCAACATGACCATATTCTGAAAAAGTTAATTTTAAAGGGGGGGGGGGGCATTTTTGGCTCGGCTCCAGGGGCATAATTTGAATAAACTTGGTAGAGGGTCCACAAGGTGATGCTGTATATCAAAGGCCTTGCGGTTTCAAACAAGAAGATTATTTCATGTTTTCCTATTCAGCCTAGGTAAATCATGTGACCCCTGGGGCAGGGCCATTTTTTCCCAAGGGGCATAATTTGAACAAACGTGGTACAGATCTACAAGGTGATTCTACATACCAAATATCAAGGCTTTAGGCCTTGTGGTTTCAGACAAGAAGAGTTTTTCATGTTTTCCCTATATAAGCCTATATATATGTAAAAGACGCGACCCCGGGGCGGGGCCATTTTTGACCTGAGGAGTATTATTTGAACAAACTTGGTAGAGGTCTACTAGTGGATGCTACAAACCTAATATCAAGGCTCTAGGCCTTGTGGTTTCAGGCAAAAGATTTTTCATGTCTACCCTATAAGCCTATGTAAAACATGTGACCCCCGGAGCGGGGCCATTTTTTACCCCAGGGGCATTATTTGAACAAACTTGGTAAAGGTTCACTAGGTGATGCTACATACCAAATATCAAGTCTCTAGGCCTTGTGGTTTCAGACAAGAAGAATTTTTCATGTTTTCCCTATATAATCCCTGGATGGGGCCATTTTTGACCCCAGGGAAATTATTTGAACAAACTTGGTAGAATACCACTAGGTGATGCTACCCAGCCAGCATAGTTATATCGGGCCGCTTGTGGCATTTGAACGGCATATCGGCCATGGCTCTGGCTAGTGGGCCGCCATTGGGCCGCTGTCAATTAAATTTTGAAAAAACACCTTTTGTGACCAAAATTCAAATATAGATACAGGGGCCTATAGGTCTTGGTCCAAGCCAACATAGTTATATCAGGCTGCTGACGTCATTTGGAAGGCATATCTGCAATGGCCCCCGCTAGCCGCCCACCATCGTGCCGCTGTCACTTGAATTTTGAAAAAAAACGCCATTTAAAGTATTATTTTCTTTCTGTTCCATTTTCCTATTATATAACTTTTCCTGTTATAAAATATTATATAACTTTATTTTGTTGATATTTTATTGCAATCACTCTAATTCTTATATTGATTTTTGATAAAACAGATATTCTGTCTGCCTTCAGGCCGCTGCCCATCGAACCTTGAGATTATGTGTTTTAAAGTTTCAATTTCTTTCTGTTTCATTTTTCAAAAATAATTTTGTTTCTATCTTGTTCACTCTAATACTTACATTGGTTTTCATAAAACCGATAGTGGCCCGCCATTGGCCCGCTATCTTGATGCTAGCTCCATATTTAGTGTAAGGGAGAAAACCATGTATAATAAATATTTAAAACAATAATTATCAAACAAAGCCCAAATGAATTCTGTTTCACAAATATCAAAACTATTAATATTTATTTGTAAACATTTGGTTTATTATAAATATTCATAAAGTTAATTGATGAATTACAGTATGTACATATTTACTAGTTTGTTTCAAAGTAACCACTTTTTTTAATAATGCCTGATATATTATAAGAAGGTCAAATCAAATGATATTGTTTGTATCTTTGCGAATGTGGGCGTACCTACTACATATTGTAGGAAGCCTTCAGTCCCTCTTATCTGGGACTGTAACAATGAATAATGTAAATCATCATTATTAAATGTAAAAAAGTAGAACTGATTTAAAGCAATATCAAGAAGGAATTTATCTTATAATTAAGACAACGGCTGGATTAGCTGCCTGACAGTGGCCCATCGTTTCATAGAGTATACTGACTGGGTACATACCAAATATCAAAATTCTAGGCCTTGTGGTTTCAAGCATGAAGATTTTATTCATGTTTTCCCTATATAAGACAATGTAAGATATTTGACCCCTGGGGCGGGACCAATTATGGCCCCTGTAGTATAAATTGAACAAACTTGGTAGAGGTCTACTAGGTGACGTTACATACCAAATATCAAGGCTCTGGGCCTTCTGGTTTCGGACAAGAAGATTTTTTAAAGTTTTCATCTCGAAAATCTATTTTTAGCCCCTGTGACCTAGATATGCAACGGACCAAAGCCATTTGAAAAGGTTTGTTAGAAGGCCACCCAAGGATTATTTGTGTGAAATTATTTCAAAATTGGATGAGGGGTTTAGGAGAAATTGTCATTTAAGTAAATTGTTAGCAGACAGACAGAAGCCGACAGACGATGGACGAAGACCGATCACAAAAGCTCACCTTGTCACTATTTGACAGGTGAGCTAAAATGCGGATATATAATCCTATATAACACAGTATCGATTCACTGTGCGCCTGAAGTGAGTGAAATCGAATGTATCAGTAGAATCGATAGTTTTTGGCCTAAATTTGCGATGGGGTGGTAAGTATTTTTGCATGTTTTCTTATAGTTAGATTTGCTCTTCCGCCGTGGATCTCATTATATTTCTTTGATATATGCATACATGTCATAATATTGTGCAAAAACAACGACAGTGTGTCTTGGGAGCGTAAGAAACGCATTCTTTTAGAGGGATTGTTGTCAAAAAGCGAAAATCCACAGTTTTTTATCTTCTCGTTTC
This sequence comes from Loripinus fragilis, assembly GCA_964019695.1. Lineage (NCBI taxonomy): Eukaryota > Metazoa > Mollusca > Bivalvia > Lucinida > Lucinidae > Loripinus > Loripinus fragilis. The sequence continues at coordinate 4,478,559 of OZ026519.1, forward strand.
GAATTCAAACAACTTAGCTAAAAATGATTTTCACCAGAAGTTCAGGAGGCTTATGATCCTACAATACCAGAAAACTCAGACTGATCCGTTTTTTCGATTTTGAGATATTCAGCTTTATATGACTGAACCCCCTAATAGCAGTGAACTAGAAGCTGTATCAGTAGAATCGACTGCTATTAATGTACGAAGTAAAAACGAAGTGAAAGCAAATGTTGGTCATAAATCTTCGAATTTAGAGCAGAAAGTAGGTTATTTATTTCACCCTGTGTATACCATTGACTTCTAAATGTGTACTTTGACAGACAGTAAACCCCAAATATAATGCTGCATCATACAGCATTTCATCTCGTTCTTCACTGTTTATTTATACAAATATGATGTTCAGAGAAGGAAATGCAACTTTTTTTTAATAAAAACCTGTGACCAGCAATATATTGTACCACCCCAGGTTTATTGTATATAACCAGTAGGCAGAATTCAATTAGTACATAAAGGGTTAACAATACGTCAATCTGTATTGCTTATTTCAGTCTGTTAGAGACTCCCCCATCTGTTGTCTGTGTGTAGGTTCGTAGGCTTATATTTTAATAATTTCGTCCTCCTTTAAACATCTGTATGGTAAGATAAAATGGCAGTGGAAAGTACATTTCATAAGACCCACTGTGGCAAACCCTTTCATAAGGCTTCTGTGCCCATCAAGCAATCAGATTACATCAAGTGGTCAAATTTTTCTTATGATATAATTTATACATCTCCCCTGTGCGGCTCACTTTCAGTTTTGAATTTGTTGCATAGACGTTAACATGTCCAGGGCCGTCGCGGCATGTTCAAAAGTGGTCCAACGGAAGAAGTTATAAAGTGCCGATGGCACGGAAGGGGGGATTAATCTCCCTCTTGACAGGGGGGTTTAGGGGGTCTCCCCCAAGATTTTTTTTGAATTTTGGGCGCTTCTATGTGCATTCTAATGGGTTTTTTATGCGTTTTGGACCAGATTTCAGTCGTTTTGGGTCACAATTGCTAGAAAAGATGCTTTCTCAAGCGAGAAACCGAATGCTAGACTAAATTGTTTTCAGACAGTCACGGTTTTTAAACTTTTTTCTACAGCATGTTTCCATGGCATTATTTTATCTATGTCCCCGCAGGTTTTGGAAAGCACTTTTAGCACTGATCCTTGGTGGTACTTCAAAGAGTCGTGTTTTTCGGGCATTATTATACGAATATATACACGGGGTCATCACCACTATAAAGAATTATCTATTGTCATTATACCGTGTTAGGGTTTGTAAAGCCCTTCCGTATATCTCACATCACTCTTGGGCTTCTGTCGTGAGAGAACCTGACTCTGTCGCATGTGAACAACAAATGTGCAGACCAGTCTGCGCATCAGCCAGTCTGATGCGTGCCTTTGTAATTTGCTCCCTGGAAGGTATAATAGCTAAGCAGCTTAACTTGGCCCACTAAAAGCTTCTATCTAGTCTCTGTTAATAACAACACTGATTTTAGCAAGATCTGGTTGGAAACCCTGAAGAAATGAGAAGCAGCACATATTGAGCCCGCTCATTATCCTTACCAAATGGTTACTATTCAAGCTGATCAAGGCACTTTCATGCTACATGTACATAATTGTTAATATTTTGCCAGTTACTGACAGCCAACCTTTTTAAATCAACTGAAGAAGAAGAACGGCAAAAGCATTTTCATGGAGGGTGCACAGTGGCTTTGTGGTACAATGCTTGACTCTATACCAAGGAGCTCCCTGGTCTACCCCTATCAGCATCACTGCATTATGTCTTAAGACAAATTTTAAAAGACAAATTTTATTTAAAAGTCGGAGAGTATAAACAGAGATAACATTAGCTATGTATAGCTATTTACCGACTACCGACTATCTAACATTAGCTATGTATAGCTATTTGACCAAGACACATTAATACTTGCTTACTACTGGTTCAACCCATGAAGAACCATCCCGACATAATTGAAAACGTGTTGACTGGGACGTAAAGAATCAAATCAAGAAAACAAACAAGTATTTTCGTCCAAAAATTTTTAAGAATGTGACAAGCGTGTATTTTTTTACAAACTGAAGTTTTTGTCAAGCTTTTGTTATATTTTTTTATCGCACAAAGGTTGTGGGTTTGATGCGCAAAGTTTACGTCTATTTTAGTCCTACTTGCGCTTTAAATTGGCCCAGAATAGGCGAAACTGTCTTCATTGTTCCCTTTCACTGTCTTATGAGTATCAGTATTACTTCGTTCAGTGCGTCGATTCTACTGATACAGTTTCTAGTTCACTGCTATTAGAGGGTTCAGTCATATATAGCTGGATATCTCAAAATCGAAAAACCCCGGACCAGTCTGAGATTCCTGGTATTGTAGGATCATAAGCCTCTCAAACTTCTGGTGAAAATCAATTTTAGCTAAGATGTTTGAATTCGAAACGGAAAGATAAAAAGCTGTAGATTTTTGGTTTTTGACAACTATCCCTCTAAAAGAATGCGTTTCTTACGCTCCCACGATATACTGCCGTTGTTTTGCACGATATTATGACATGTATGCATATATCAAAGAAATATAATGATATCCACGGCGGGAGAACAAATCTAATTATAAAAAAACATGCGAAAATACTTACCACTCCCTCACAAATTTAGGTCAAAAACTCACGATTCTACTGATACAGTCGATTTCAATCATTTCAAGCGCACAGTGAATCGATGCTGTGTATAAGTAAACAGCGGTTTCCACACACCTCCAGCATATTTCCCGTTAAAAACACTTAAAAATAATATATAAATAACCTCATTTACTAAAAAAAAATCGAATTTTGAAGAGCTGCTAAAACATGACTGACACGTCTGAACTCCCCGGAATGGTAAGCAATTCCAAACTGGGATGTCTTTCATTGCAAATGAGCGTAACTTTGTTGACTTATTTGTATGGGGTTTGTTTAAGTTTAAGCTATGACCTCTTAGCTGACTATTATTTTTATTCATATCTATGCCCCCAATGTTACGACTATCTTAAATACTTGTATAATATCAAATCTGCTTCTACGGTAGTCCAGTGTAGGACGATTCAATTCAATAAAACGCCCTTTATAGGTCAGTCCACGCATTTCGGGAATCAAAGTTTTACTCTGCGATGAGCATTCTCCAGGACGTGTTTACGTTTCTTAGTGGTTTGGTAAGATACCAGGTTTTCATGAGTCTAATGCCTTTAATAGTCAGAAACTAAATATTTCTAAGATTATTGATCGTAGAATTTCATTTTATTGCAACAATTTAGATCTTCTGCCACCTAAACCTAAATTCACTTGTAGACATTTGAAGAAAGGATCCAGGAATTACAAAGGTTGTTTGTTTTGGAACCAGCAGATAAGGCTGCTAACAATGTTGTGGTCGTTTGAAAAAGGTATTATATTAACACCCTAAAGCAAGAACTTAGCACTGCAAAAATATATGAGCATAACATGCTTGATTAGACGTCTATCGTTTATAGGCATCGATGCCATATGACGGCTAAGTTTGGGATGTTTGTTGATGAGGACCGTAGCAAGCTTCCTACGTTATACTGGTTACCTAAACTTCATAAACGGCCATATAAAACACATTTTATTGCTAATTCTAGTTCATGTACAACTACTGAGTTGTCTATTCTTTTGAGTTCTTGCCTCACTGCGAATAAAAGCCATGTCATTAAATATTGCACGACAGTTTATGAAAGAAATACTAAAAATATTATGGTCTATTAACAAATTTAGGTGAAATTCTTAATAAATTGAAGTCTAGAGGTTTCTAGCATCTGGGTTGTCTACATATGATTTCTCTACTCTCTATACCACATTGCCTCATAGTCTTATCAAAGAAAAACTAACAGAAATAATTGAACAAACATTTAACAGAGAGGGCTCACTTTATTTGGCTTGCAATGATAAAAATGCCTTTTTACTTCTGAACAACCTAAACGATATAATATTTGGTCATGTCAGAAAATGTGTGATGCTCTCCATTATCTTTTGGACAATATATTTATAAGATTTGGCTCGAAATTATATATAGACAAATTGTAGGTATTCCGATGGGTACTAAAATTTGTGCTCCTCTTGTTGCAGATTTGTTTTTCTTTTGTTATGAGAGAGACTTCATGTTGTCTCTGTCAGACAATAATCAAACTGATATTATTTAAGCTTTTAGCTCCACCTCCAGATATTTAGATGACTTACTTAATATTGATAATCCTTATTTTGAACAAATGGTAGGTCAGATATATCCAACCCAACTTCAATTAAGTAGGGCGAATTCTTCTGATACTGAAGCTCCACTTTTGGACTTGAACTTGTCAATAACAAATGGCATAGTATCTTCTAAAATCTATGATAAATGGGATGATTTTAATTTTGAAATAGTAAATTCCCCATTGTTTGATGGAGATGTTCCTCGCTCCCCTTCCTATGGTGTATATATGTCTCAGCTTATTCGTTTTGCAAGAGCGTGTTCTAATGTTGATGACTTCAACAACAGAAACTAATTTTTACTGCTAAGTTATTAAAACAAGATTATAGATGTAATAAAATTCGAAAAGCATTTTCTAAATTTTACCACAGACACTCAGAGTTAATTGTTAAATGCAACATTGAGTTAAAAACTCTTCTGCGACAAGGCAGATCAGAACCTATATTTTATGGTGATTTAGATTTTAATTCAAACGAATTGTTGGAAAACCTAATTTAAGTGATCAAATCAAAAATATTTTCAAACGTTATATAAATGTTGGATATAACCTGGATGTCATGCCTGGTTTAAAACCCAATCACGGTTTATAGCAATGGTTTCCTCCTTGAATGCACGACGGTGCGTCAGGCCTCAGACTCTATAACAGCTTTGACGTAAAGCTTTAATCAGTGTGTTGGTGTCTGGTGCTTATCTGTAGCTGGACCCACCGTGGCTCAACTTGAGGTTCTCTTTAGCTCTGACTATCTGTGAGTCATGAGCTCATTACTTTTTTCATCATAGTGTGTTAATTTATTTGATTAGAGTGTTTCTTCATAATGACACATTGCATTAGTTAGAAGGCTTCCATGCGAGCTGAACATTTTTTTACTTCAACAACAGCAGAATATATGACGAAGATTTGGTATTAGTAAAATGCATTTAAGTCCCCCGGTGGTTTAGGCTGCTGTCCGTTCTAAGGCGGTGGTTCTGTTGTTTTTGACTTTTTGTGTATTGTTACTCCCATTGTGGGAGTCTGTAATTGTTCTATGTTTTATTGTACGTTACTTTATGTTCATTCTAGTTTTGCAATCATCTTGATGGGGAAGAGAGAGCTGGTTGCTTTGCTAAATTTGTCTGCCTGGTGTCTCGTAAATGTTATGTGGCTCTTCCTCGCGGTGCCATGGATTTGTCTGTAGTTTGTGATGGTGGTATTTCCTGATCATACTCACTTTCTTTATTTCATAGTCATGGTGAGATCTGGCCAAAGATTTATAAAATGTCAAAAACAGATCTTTATCCCTTTAAATAAATTTCCTCTTAATCAAGCCCATGATTCTATTCACTTTGTTAAAAGTAAGTGAGTATGATCAGAAAATATCTCAACCACACACTGCAGACCAACACATGGCACCATGAGGAAGAGCCAGGGAACATTATAGATATATCATCTAGATATCTTGAGATAGAGTTGAATGCTTCAACAACTACTTGGATATTGTCAGAAAGAGACAACGTGAAGCCTCTCTCATAACAAAACAATAACAAAGGAGCTCAATTAGTACCGATAGGAATACCTACATTTTGTCTGTATAATTTTGAGCCAAATCTTATAAATATATTGTCCAAAAAAATGGAAAGCTTCACAAACTTTCTGACATGACCACAATTTTAATCTTTTATGTTGTTCATAAGTAAAATATATATATATATATGCGCATTTCTCATTACACGCCAAATAAAGTAAGCCCTCTCTGTAAAAAGCTTGTTCAATTAATTCAGTTAGTGTTTTTATTAGATTATGCAAGCCATTTGTGGTATCAGTCATTCCGTATTCGTATTCAAAACTGTACATGACTGTAAGAGACCATTTTACACTTCATGAGGTTAAAGTGTGACATAATAGCCCTTTTCCCCTGTCCTACATGACTGAAATACTGTTGAAAGGTATAGGAACAGAGTGGCCAAAGTATTCTTGATGGGACGTAAAGCTAAGAATGATTAAAGTATTCTTATAGGGACTGTAAGGCTACAATGATCCAAGTCTTAATGTGATGACTTCAACAACAAAAACTTATTTTTAACTGCTAAGTTATTAAAACAAGATTATAGATATCATAAAATTCGAAAAGCATTTTCTAAATCCAAAAGACAAATAAACAACAACCAATTGATGTTATGATGTTATTGTATAATAATGCAACAAAAACTATGAAAGCACACAGATAATTAAGTATGCAAAATAAACAAAAACAATTGATTTGAAACATGATCTCGACTCAGCGTAGAAGACACTACAGCTGTGTTATGTAAGACAATGTCTGTGAGACTATTGATGCGGATCTTTATCTCTAGCATTTTTTTTTCAAAAGGCCAGGCTAGAGGTACAATTCGATAATCCTGATAATATGTTTAACTCTTAAAATACATGTATCTGAAAAAAATCTTCTGCTCATGTCGTCTGCTGCAAATAATTGTCTAACATTACTAACTAGTTAAAGTATCAAAGCGAACAGAGTGGACCCAGATCACACTTCCAATAGGAGCAGTCTGATCTGTGTCCACGCTTTTTCATGAAGGATTCCAAAACGTTTTAGCAGACGACAAAATCAGACGACTTTTGTTGTTATTCAATTGCGCTAATTTGGCGGTCCACTGATATGACATAGAAAAAAATGACATAAATTTAGTTGTTTTGTTTGGTTTGATTTTTTACATCCCTTTCAACAATCTATGGTTACGTCGGGACGGGTCTTCCTGGGTTGAACCAGTACTAAGCTAGGATTAATGTGTCTTGCTCAAGGACACAACGCAGTGATGCCGATGAGGCTCGTACCCGCGGCCCTTTGGTCTCGAGTCAAGCACCCTACCACTGAGCCACTGCGCTCCCATACATTTAGTTGTCATTTCTTACGATTTTATAATATGAAAAATGTAATGATAGCCATAAGACATATCAGATCTGTATGTCTCAAAGGTTAGAGGTAGGGATCTGGACACTTCGTATTGTTACAATGTACACAGCCTAGACATCTCTAATGTTCCTACTGAATTTAATTTTCCGGCCTGTGTAAAATCGCAAAACAACACACACAAAAATACAGATCCGACGTTAGAAATTAGAACAAACGTACATGGACAAGCTCACGAGCATACAGTTTGAAAGAATGCATACAATGATACGGTGAAAAGACCGCCAGCTTATTGTGGAAGATAATACTTGTCTCCTAGTTCGCGCAGCAACTGTTCTTGACATGCGCAGTGCATCTACCATAGTTTAACAATGGTTTGAACACGAACTCGCTCTATTTGAGTCCGTCCCTTACCAGTTAGTGACAATCCTCATAACCATGGAACCTTATGGGATATTTGGATCAAAGTTTGTATACTTATTCATTTAATATTGTCCAGCCACTCACTGGTATGCAAAACGGTGATGAGTTTTTTTTTTGCATTCAGTCATCAATTTGCATACATATGTCTCAATAATGTAAAAATGTATTAGAACCCACAATATTGCATGACCCTTGGGTCTGCACTATAATCACTATGTGAGACCATCCATTCATACATACGTCATCCCCTCCCTATTACCAGATAGTGAAAATCCTCATAACTCTGGAACCTTATGAGATAATTGGATAAAATTTTGCATTCTTATTTATTCTAACATTGTCCAGCCAATGGTATACAAAATGTGACTAGGCTTTGTCGAGAAAACCCTTTTTGGCAAAGCCTAATCACTGTATTGCATACCTTTCTTGGCAAAGTCTATATACACAATGTACATAGTCACCATTTTGCATACCTGTGTCTCTATAATGTAAAACTGTATTAGATCCCGCTTTTGTACGGAACCTATTTCAGAACGGCTATCTCTCCACCTTGATGAAGCACTCAGTTTGGCTACCTGAATTTAAATACCTAGAATTCCATTCTAATTAGCAAACATTCAACGTGGGTCGTGCACGTTATTGTCAGTTGATTTTGAAAAATGGCATGTTAAAATTAATCATAATCACATTAAAATTGCTTTAATTCGAATTACTTTGCATGCTTATTAAAATGTTTTAAAAACAAGACCTGGAATTATTTTAAATTGTTTTCAAAATTAATGTATTAAACATGGCGGAATTATGCCGCAATAATCAGATGTCCGTATATATATATAGGTTTGCTTGAGTATAGACTTTATTTAACTTTGTAAGCTGTCACTGACTCAATGTCAATTTGATTATTTCACTATGTACATCTCTTTGTCATGGAAGGTACCATCAATTGTGTCTTCCAGGTGTATAATTCTCGGATCTATAGGTTTTCTTTACCCTGTAACAAAAAGAAAATCATATGAGCCCTGACATGAGATTTCCAACAATTTGACATTTTGACATGCGTAGACTCAGACGAGCCTCTGCAGCCTCCTTTTTAGCTTAGAAACTCCAAATGGTGTTCAGTCAGTAGCTTAACAATCATAGAATACTCAAGCGACAAGAAAAGGCTCTGATCAGACTGCGCGTATGCGCAGGCTGATCTGAGGCTTTGCTGGTCGCATATACCACATTGTTGGAAATCTCATGCACTGGCTCATATAAGACAACAATGAATCACAGTATACCAAGTAAGCATATATTTAACGAGACATTGTCAGCCCACCAGCGAAACGCCATTTGATAAGCATTTCACTGGTGGGCTGAAAATGCCTAAATGGAGACAAATTAACAAAATGAAGGCTTTTCTCGGCAAAGACAAAGGTCAGTCTGGGAATCTCTCCAATCTAATCAGAATATTTGCTGTCACGTACGGAAAGGATTATCAAGGACTCAAGGGAAAATATACTCGCTGAAGAAATGAAGACTCCTATCAAACATGCTGAAATGAACCTTTCCTCGGAGCACATGTAATGTTGATTTGACATTACGTTTTCAGCTAGCAGACATATCATTATGAACATGGTCCCACCAACGAAGTAAATGTAGCCGGAGCGCTCACATAATTGGGCCTCCACGCGAGAAATCCTGTCCGGGGTTTGCGAGCAACAAGGGCACAGACCAGCCTGTGCATCCGCGTACTCTGGTCAGCACCTTTGTTATTCGCGTATTGGTCTCACAAAACCCGGCCCGAAGACAGGTCGTGTCGCGTCGAGGCCATATTATCTCAGGTACTGAGGTACAATCAATCGCTAGTAGAAACGCTTAAAACCTTAGGCCCGAAATTAGGCCCGAAATGCCTTAGCTTAACCGTTGGCAGCTACTGAGTTTTTATACACAACTTTGGAACTGTAAACAGAGGCCTTTTGAAAACCCGACCAAAGCAAGTTTGTATATTTTAGCACGATTTATTGCCAAGAAATAAATTACAGCAGTGTAGACACACAGGATAGGCGACAATCGTTAAGATAAGATAAGTTTTATTCAAATGCAATATCCCCATTATGGCCCTTGTGCAGCAGTGTTTACATTGTAAACATGTTAATAATACTTGACAGACAGTGTGATTATAATAAGTAACATACAATGGATATATCAAATGGATAATCTAGTGTTCAAGACAACACGATATATCAAAATCCATCCTAATTACTGAACAGTGTAACCTCTATTTTGATATCTAGAACACGAGCATTTCTAATCCTTAAAGGATATAAAAGGTTGTTTATGGTGTAACACACACACACACACACACACACACACACACACACACACACACACACACACACACACACACACACACACACACGTGCAGCAGTGTTTACACTGTAAACATGTAAATAATACTTGGCAGACAGTGTGATTATTATAGTAACATGCAATGAATATATCAAATGGATAATCTAGTATTCAAGACAACACTATATATCAAAATCCATCCTAATTACTGAACAGTGTAAAACACTATTTCGATACGAGGGCTGTTCAAATATGAATGCAAGTAGCTTCATAACTTTCTTCACATAAACGGTTCGACAACATGTCATACCTTTCTGGAAAGAACTATTTGTCGCCTTTAAAATGGCACCAAACATAAAGAAACACTCACTGTATTTCTCGAGTTACAAACCCTTATATAAAGGTCATTCCTGTATACTGAAGCTTTTCTGAAGAAAATTGCAATGCACGTTTTGATACATTTGCAGATATAGTGTCATATCTTTGTAAGTTTTTGACAAAATGTCACCAAATTTTAGATGCAAGTTTAAGTAACAATCCAAAAGTTGCTTGCAGGAAAACGTTTATATATATTCTTGTTTCACTCTCGAGTAATCAGACACGTTTGTGACGTCATTAATTTTATGATAAACGTCATTTTGAGTTATCTACTGGTGATGTACTAATGAACATCGCTGTGTCGTTTTCTTTGCATTTTGCTGAAAACATGCTAAATATGTCATAAGGGGGTTTTCAAAACGCGCCGTCCTCTATTTACAGAGTAATCGCATTTTATATAATTTTTCAAGCATTTTTCTGCTTCTTAATGACGTGTTTACATTAATTGAAATATGTTCAATCTGTCTAGTCCTCAAGACCAGGTGAGTAATTTGATAGTACATAATGCCTATAGTGGTCAAACTAAAAGTTTACGTTCAAATTAAGAAAAAAGTCGCAATTCTATGACTAAAAAAATCGGTACAAATTTTATAACCCCTTCACTTAAGGCATTTTTGATTTAATAAAAATGCTTTTCAGCGTTTAAAACTTACTCACTATCCATCAATAATTTGTAGCAACAACTAAGTATGAGCGATCAACATATTGTTTTTGAGTTAAAACAAGTTTTAATGTTGCTTCGTGCATTTTGTTAAAGATAAAGTTAACTGAAAACTGTTTGCCATTTATTTGCAAACATAACGAGGCTTAAGTGAAAACGATTCGTTGTAATTTAAAAAAAGTATGTCGGATTTTCGCAACTTTCACAGAATCATTATATAAGAATATGGGGATACTTCCTTAAAAGATTCAAGAAATTTTACCTGTTTATCGAAGAATTATACGCTCGTCTATATCACTGGTATATGCTCGAAGCATTGAGTTTGTTAGTATACTAACGTGACCCTCATTCAAAGGGCTATAACTCAATAAGTATACTGTATTTTTCTTTAGTTCTGATACCAGATTAAAGGTGACATATAGTCCTTTATAGAAACGTTTACCATTTTGTTGTAGCATATACGTAAAGAAAGTTATGAAGCTACTTGCATTCATATTTGAACAGCCCTCGTATCTAGAACACGAGCATTTCTAATCCTTAATGGATATAAAAGGTTGTTTATGGTGTAACGTGCAACACACACACACACACACACACACACACACACACACACACACACACACACACAGTTGAATTAATACTTTAGTTTTCAGTAAGCTCGAGACCCTGGGCTGAAAGGCAAGCTATATGGAAACACCATACATGGGCATGCCTTTCAGTCCAACTTCTCATTTATCCAATTATATATATTTCTTTTTTTAGATTTTTAAATGCGAAAAGAAAACCCATTACTGGAGAGGTGGTCATATTTATTTGATAAATAGTTCAAAAATACATTTAATTCTGGTAAAAGAACAAAATGTTTATCATATGTTGCTTAAATGTAAATACAGCTATTCATTCCTTGCTATAAACATCCTAAAATGAAACTCCCCATAAATGGAGTTGTTTGGTGTTGTCTTATTTACCCCCAATAGTCTCTTGCAAAAGTGTAAATGAACCCGTTCGATTTGTGTCGCTTTAAAAAGTCCCCAGACTTCGGCTGCATAATTTAAAATAGGGACATACAAGTTTGTCACAGAGGTCAAGAGTATGTTTTGGAGTAACGTCAGTAATTTAAATTAGATAACAATTTAGTTTAAAAATAGCCTTCTGAACTTGTCTTGCTAGTGTTTTTGTGCCAATAAAAATGACCCACCTGATGAAAATACTATACCTAGATAGGAAAATGAACTAACAACCTCTTACTCTGTGCCATTATAGAAAAAAAATAGATTTCTTGGCACCCCCCCCCCCCTTCTTAATACAATAACCTTTGTTTTAGCAGTATTGACATAAAGTCTCCACCTTTGAAAATAATTGTACAAACATTAAGTCTTATCTTATCTCTTACCTAATGGAAAATGAGAAATGCTTCATTTTCCATAATATTTTCAAAGTATTAAGTTTTCTTGTTTTTTTAATGTTGCCTAAAAATAGAAAATGATTTCATGATCTAAAATAGCCTATGGAGTGAAGGGTTAAACATCATCGATTTTGACAAGAAAAGCATCTACAATTTGATTACAAATATCTAACACTTACAAAGATATTGCACATACATGTACAGAAACGAGTGCTAAAACTTGCTTAAGAAATAATAGCTTAGTGTACTGGAGTAACTGGCTTTATCCATGATAACTCAAGAAGTACATGCGCGGATTCAGAGGGGCAAACATATAGGGTTTCTTAGCAACACTGGTCCAAATCCCTTGAACAATCATAAAACTGCCAAGCCAGATTTAATGTATAGGGCCGTCATCCATGACGGCGTTTCGCTGGCGGGCCAATGATGGCCCACTTATAGTGGTATTTGGATCCTTTCTTTACTCTTCAACTAAAAAAACACACAAAAACGTTTTCTGAGTTGGACCCCTTCTGACAAATCTTTCTGGATCCGCGCATGAAGTACATGCATAATGTATTTTCGTAACGCCTGGTGACAAGATAAAAGAGGCAAGCTGTTCTTTCTAGAAACGTATAGCATTTTGTGAAGAAAGTTATAAAGCTAGATGTATATATATTTAAACACTCCTCATATCTTTTGCATTTTCAAACACATATGGTATTTGAGGAAGCTTACAAACTTTGTTTAGGATCACAGTGGCTCAGTGGAAGAGGTTCAAACCTTTTCGGAGACACTGTATTGTGTCCTTCAGTAATTAAGACATTTAATTCTCAGCTTAAGTACTGGTTAAACTCAAGCAACTTCCCGATACGACTGAAAAGCTGTTGGCTGTGACGTGAAGTACAAACAAAACAAACTTCGTTTCAACAGAGCAGAGCCACAATCACTTACATAGGGGAGCGCAGTGGCTCAGTGGAAGAGTGCTTGACTCGGGTTGGAGCCTCACCAGCGTCACTGCATTGTGTCCTTGAGTAAGAACATTAATCCCAGCTTAGTACTGGCCTCGAGGTTATAAAACTTTTTCCATGGCTCAACTCAGCAGGGCACGAAATTTATCATGCTCATAAAAGTTAAAATGCCGACAATTGTTGGCATTTTAACATTTATTAGCATGATAAATACAACATCTGAGAGGCTTAAAGCAAGAAACTTTTTTTATTTGTTAGTATTTAAGTTTTTAAGAGCAGTTGAAATTTCGTGCTCAGTTGATTTGAGCATGAAAAAGTTTTATAACCTCGGGGCCTGGTTCGATCCCGGAAGATCCGTCCCTTTAAAACCTAAAAAAAGTGTTGATGGGACGTAAAGAATCAAATCAAACAAACAAACACAATCACTTACATATGAAGTAAGCTCTCCATTCTTGCTCCAGATTATCATCTTGCCTCTGTCTTCTTTGCCGGTTTGGGAATCGAACACGGAACATTCACTGAACGGGGGCCAGTACAAATGTAGGCTGACAGCCCCTTCAACATGGCTGGGGTTTTCTACCTGGTGAAGTCCAATATCATCTGAAACAAATTGAAGTCAAACCTCATAAATTCAAAGTTGGTTTTATTCAGAATTATCATTAGTTCGAACTATAGGAAGGTAGATATAAAATATATATAATCCCTAAAAATGATTATTATCAGTACATGTATTAACAATCCTTAAGCGCCACCAACATTTTCAAATATTGTCTTTGCGTCATTTAATAATAACCCAAATAAGGATAGGAGTATCAGTTCTCCTTGTGCTACTAAATACTTCCCATGTTGACATGTGTTCAATACTTTGCAAACAGTTTGTTTTACTGAAATATTCATGGAGATATATTATTATTATTTTTCTTCTTCCCCTTAATACTGTCATAATACATGTAATTGATTTTTTTGTTTGTTTTCATCTTTAAGACATATATATGCTCTACTCATCAGCTTAAACATAACAAATGAGTTCTGCTTTCGTTCTTTTCTTAGTATGTTTACGGTTGTATACTACGACTTTTTGTGAAAACGCCAACACGTCCATCTTTGCTCATTTTATCACTTTTTGCAATTAGCCTGACACGTCGAACCAATACGATACATGTTATGGTAAAAAGTAGTACTTAACTTTATTGTGTTTAGCATATTACAAAGCTAGCTCATGCCAGCCAGAGAAAGATCACTGCTTAATTAACCCATTTTTACAATTTAGGGGCGTTTGGTAGTATTTTTCAAATTGTCCATATTCAAATAGAACATACAGTAAGCACACAGTGAAGACCCTGCTTTGACAGCAGTTCGCGCAGCGTCTGATCTGGGGCTGCATTGCTTGCCTATATCTCATAAAAAGGCCACTGTGCTAATATGGGTTGGTCTGTACTCTGTAGGACCCCCAGAAGCTGTATGTCTAGGTTTCCTGAGACCAATTATAACACTTGGTATTTTGTGGTGGGGGTGGGTGTGAGTGGGGTAAGAATACAAGTGTTACCATTTATGTAGGTGGTGTCGTCCCGCTTGAAAGTCTTTGCCTGGAATGATTTCATCTGTCCTTCTTGTCCATCCTTGGGCCAGTTAAACCGGGTCTCCTTCAAGCTCCCTTTCAGTATCTTCATCATACAACTAGCCCCTTCGTGTGAGTGTATGGCACTGCCTTGACCTTCTCCCCAACATAAGATCAGAAAATTGAATTTTCCATTTCCATCATCCACCAGGTTCCGTGTGTATCTGAAAAAAAGTGCAATATCTAGAATTTTATTTTCGCAAAAACGTTCAAAGACATGTTTGCGATGTTTGAAAATTGGCGACTAGAGCATGATTACCTATATCAGTAAACGGCAGAGTGGTTATGCCATTTCACGAGGGTTTTATTATCGCGAAGATTCGCGAAAATATAACCCTCGAGAAAATTTCTGCATTCACAGTATGAGATATCTGGTACTAATCTCCATTAAACTACTTAATTTCACCCCCCCCCCCCCCACCACCACCAAAGGCTCAGACAAATGTGCACATCGATGCCGCATCCATAAAGTAGTGTACATGTATGAATGCAGATGAAGGCTCAAACTAAAATGTTGAGCTCTTGCTCCGACTGATACACGTCAGGCATGGGCGCTTATAGGAGGCTTTTGCGCGTATGCGATATTATAAGTGCATGTGTATCAAAATCTCATCAGCCCATATATACCAAGCGGAATTTCCCACTATAATCAATTGAACCAGTCTATTTCCATTTAAATGGCTGTTGGGTGATATTTTTCATTTTTATTCAATTATTCTTAATGTTCGATTACATAATAGTATGTGGTGTCTTATAGACCCATTGGGTCGGGTGCAACTCTGTTTTCATACGTTGTTTTACAATATTTTTATGCACAGGTCACGATAATAAAACATTTACTTTCTTATTGCATGTTCTATGTTTTGTTGTACCTTACTTTATGTCCATTCTAATTTTGCAATCATCTTGATGGGGAAGAGAGAGCCGGTTGTTTTGCTTAGTTTGTCTTCCTGGTGTCTTGTGATTGTTGTGTGGCTCTTCCTTGCGGTGCCATGGGTGTGTCTGCAGTTTGTGATTGTGGTATTTCCTGATCATACTCACTTACTATTTTTGATAGAACTTACCATAAGTAAACAGTGAAGACCCTAATCAGATGCCGCGTTCTGTGGTGGCTGATCTGGGTCTACACAGTTTGTCTTTGTCTCACAAAAAGACGCTATAGGCTTATGGGTTAAGAATACGTGTGCAAATTACGATAACCTTGTGTACATTTAGATCTTGGTTACGCGCAATGTAAATATGTCATTTTTCAAATATGACATGCAGAGACCACTGGCAAATGCAAATGCAAACAAAAATACAATACAAATGCAAAAAAAAGTATGCACATACACCGACGTAACCACTCAATTCTTATACCCTTTATTAGAAGAGAGTTATTCTCTAAATCGTTTTATCCAAAAACAATACGCGAATGGAACAACTTGTCACTGGAAACAAAAGAATCGGAAAGTTTACACATTTTCAAAGAAAAATTGAAACGGTTATACGGTCATAACATAAGTAAAAAGCTATACGCGCATGGTCATGGTTTGCCCGCCGTTAATCACTGTCGGATGCGCCTTGGGCTCAGCCATCTCAAAAACCATCTATTTTACTATAATATTATTCAGTCAAAATTTTGCGAAAACTCAAACTCAAACTCAAAATACCACCCCAAAACCCTTAGATCTGAAATGGGCTGGTCCATTGATAAAAGTAGGAAATTCCATTCGGCTTAAATGGGTGGTCAGGTTGCTCACTTGTGTTTACTCCAATATACGAATCGATCAAAATCTTCTTCCTTGCTAACATAGGAGTCCATCAATTTCTTAACAGTTTCAACTTGAGTGTCCCGAGACCCGCTCGACAAGTCTAAGTCTTTCAACTTCCCTATGAGATCATCAAAACTTTGTGGAGCCGAGAAATCACAGCAACAATTTCTACAAGATTCGCCTCTCTTCTCGTCAGACATTTTTATAAGTTTGCTTTATTCACTTATTTCAAGCACAATTTTAATTTATTATGATGAAAATGCACACGACACATACATAAGAAAATGGGGATTTCAAGCGCTTTTCTTTCAATTTATAAGAACGCGCGATTGATTAGTTGTCTGGGGAAACCAGCCATCACGGTAGTTCGAAGAAAATCGCCGGATTTCCTAAGTATAATTTATTTGAGCTTACGTGTCTTTGCATAGGAATACACGTACTTTCGAAATCATTGGAGACGTGCCAGATCAGATAGATAAGACTTTAGTTTTAACGTGGAACGAAGGCAAAGAGCAGCCTGCAGGGCATTCGTACAAACGCGGATCGCCGGATCCAGAGGGGTGAGGGGGGGAGGGGTCAGGACGCTTCTGCCTGGAAAAAAATGTAGATATCCTTAGAGATACTAGTATGCTCTCTTCCCCCCGCCCCCCCCCCCCCCAAGGCTGCTCAGCCAGCATTCAGCCACACCTACGGGTCATCATCGGCCCGCCAGCGAAACGCCATTTAAATGGTGTTTCTCTGGCAGGTCGATGCCCATGGTAAACTTAAAAGCGGGCCACTATCGGCCCGCCAGCGAAACGCCATTCCAGTTTCAATGCCATTCGCTGGTAGCCCGATAGTGGCCCGATGATGTATGTTGGCTGGGCTATGTGTAGGTTATATATATATATATGTAGGTTATATGCTTTTATAAATCCTGCAGCCATCGAGGGTAGATAGAGACTCGGACCCTGCTGGGTCCGAGATAGAGAGTAGATAGATAGATGGATGGATGGATAGATGGATGGATGGATGGATGGATGGATGGATGGATGGAAGGAGGGACGGACGGACGGGCGGGTAGGCGCGCGGGCAGGCAGGCAGATAGATCTAGATAGATGATGGTGGGTGGTACCGTGAAAAGCACTTCACAACACAAAAAACAAGAACACTTTTTGGCTTGCGGTCCAGAGTCACCAGTGAGATGAGTTACTGTCCGTTTCGGTGAGTTGTCGACGAAGTTCCGGTTAAAATCATGCTGTCTAAAAATTTCATCATCGAAGGGATTTTATAACAAAAGTCGAAGATCTGGTTCTCTTAACAGTTCTAAATGTGATCTGGAAAACGTTCTTTCAGCTGCAAACAAATATTTCAATCAAATGCCAGGACAACCCGGTAGGAAAGCAAAGTGACGGGAAGACGTGGCGATTTTCCCCAAAGTTTATCTGTCAGCTAGTTTAAACCTGCGAAATGTACATTGTTTTTAGGAGCTTAAAGTAATAGCTCTGTCCGTCCTAAGTACAGGAACACGTAGTTAAGTCATTAACCTGTCTGACTGCAGATCCAGGGGTTGTGAGTCCCGGGTCGTGAGTTCCATCCCTGCCCAGTTCCATACTTTTGTGGAGATCTATCTATCTCTACTGCATCACCCCCTATCTGAGATTATGTGCAGGTGCGCATCAGTGCGGTGTTGGTGGAAGAAATGCTTTTAAAAATAAAAAGTCCCCATAAAATTTGTTAGTTGGAGTGGAATAAAAAATGATAGGGTTAAAATGTTAAGTCAGAAACAGGCTGACAGTGATAGGCTAAAACGTTTAAAAACAGTACACTGACATTTATGGCATTGGGTGACTGACTGTGCACACTGCCCTCTTAAATGAATCAAAGGTGGGCAGAAGAGCTATGTATGCTGGCAGCCGGTTCCATTGCATGATTGAGAGATTGATCATGAAATAATTTCTACGGCCGTTCTCCTATCTATCTATCTATCTGTAGTAGGCGTGCCTGTGGCTAGTCAATACAGGTCTACCCTATAACATATCTATCTTTTTTTACTGGCACGATCGCATGCAATCATTACGCCAGGGAGTGCGAATTTGGAATTTTGAAGAAAAAAAACAAAACAAAAAAATCTTTCGGCTGTGTTTTGACTAAATGAGGAGTGCACTAAACTCCTCAGTATCCTGTGAATTGTCCACCGAAGGAGAGAGACATTTCCACTTTGGAATAGTTGGGTAAAAAATGAGTTCTTCAGGGCATCACTGTATGTCTGGTATATACAATATTGGGCACTGTGTGATGACCTGGTGGATTTCAAACTGTGAGCAGGGGTCAGGTACTTGTCTTTTTCTATAGACACAGCGCCAGAATGTATCTTATGAAAGAGAAGCAGGGAGGACCGATCCCTACTGGCCTCAAGAGATGGCCACTCAAGCTCATCAAGCATCTTGTTGACACTACTGTTATTTTGCCATCTCCTGCAGGTCCAGCGGGCTGCTGTCCTCTGAACTTTCTCTACTTGGTTAATCTGAAGTTTCTAGTAAGGGCTCCAAATGGTTGCTGCATACTCTAGTTTAGGCCAAATCAAAGGTTTGTATGCAACTTCCTTTGAACTGTTAGGTGCAAAAGCCAAGTTCCTGCGAAGGAAACCAAGTGTCTTAGTTGCTTTGGAAGAAATTCTGAAATGTGAAGACCCCAATCCATATTATCAGAGATAGTTATACCACTGAACATTTTCCAAGGTTTGGTTGTGAAGGAAATAGTCAAAGAGTATGTGTTTGTGATGCTGATGCCGAGTCACTCTCATGGAGTGACATTTGGCCACATTCTCCTGATTCAAGTAGGGTTGTTATCAGTTACAAGCTAAAGTATGTGCACTGGTAACCGCTTAGTGAGATGTTAGATGTCAAGCTTGCCAAGGAAAAAAGTATGGTTAGATGAACTGACCGTCCTGGCATAACCATAGCTGTTGACAAGGACCAACCAACCAAACTATGTGTCTGTCTGGTGCATGATTCGCAACATTAATAAAGAAACTACAAAACAATGTACTAAAACTGAAAATGCACATTATTAAATAGTCCATTCAGTAATTAATGAGAGGTCTAATTTACTCAAAAAGTAGAGCTGTCAACAGTTCCTACCATCTTCAATGTGGAACCTTTGATTCAAGGATGTAACATCCTTTGCATTAAGTACCTTCTAGGCCAATCAAGTGATAATTCGAACCATCTCGCCTATATAGCTAAGGCTAAAAAATTAAACAAGTGTTTCTCAGGCCACTTTTTTTTAACAAACAGATGATGCAGACAGGTTTTTATTTTTTATTTCCTGAAACACATCTTGATGAGGCCACTTTTTTTATTTCATCGAAAAACTAATAAGGCACATTCTTTTGTTCATTTTAATTTGGACCCAGTATATATGGACTGGTCACTGACATACAGGTAAATGTATATATTGGAAATACGTTGTCTAGGCTGAGCTTTCAAAACTGGTATTTGTTGAAGATTCGATAATAATTTATCCATTATTTCTCTGCATATGTGTGATTTTTCTTCAAAAAAGGAATGGTTCAATACACTATCTTTAAGACTTTACTGAAAGTTTATCCGTCTGTAGGAACATCTGCAAGACACCAAGATAGTGTATTGAACCGATTGTCAATTTGGTCTGGAAGCATCATGTGGATGCATAGTGTGGCATACTGTTTCTAGGGAGCTCAGTGGTAGAGTGCTTGACTCAAGACAGAAGGGCAGCGGAATCGAGGCTCACCGGTGTCACTGCTTTGTGTCCTTGAGCAAGACACATTAATCCTTGCTGAATACTGGTTCAACCAAGGAAGACCAGTCCTCACATAACTGAAAGATTGTTGACTGGGACGTAAAGATCAAATCAAAATCAAAGCAGACTGTTTCTTGGTCATCTTGACCCCTGGCTAGTTGGGGGAGCCAGTGCAGTCTCTCCAGTTGACAAGGAAATAACCTGTGAAACCACCACAAGTAAAACCATTGATACATAAAACAGTTGGATAGAGAATCAAATCTGTGCAACTACATGTAGTCCAAGCTCAACAGCTATAGGAAGTTTTATTTTATTGCTGTTATGGCCCTGAAATATACAGGCATTTATTCCTCGCTCGGTGGGACAGGCTGTCCCTACCACGTTTTCTCACAAACATACCTTTTACATTGATCAGAGGCCAAGAAAATATGCAGGCATTTATTGCTCTTACAATGACCTCTTTATAACTCTTTCAGGAGTACCATCAGAATGTCAAACCGTTACTAGGATCCAGTAGGACCAGTACAGACCAAAACATTTAACATTTTGTCAGGACCTGATCAGGTTTGAAACTGTAGCAGGCTGCAAAAATTGTGAGTTGATTTTAACGTGAGTGTTGAACCCTTTCCAGGAAAAAAAATAGATTACACAGAAATTGCATCATCATACACTTGGACTTAAATATAGCTGAACAATTTTAGTTTCACTTTCAGTTTCAGATAAAAAGTTGCATCACTCATTTTTGGTTTAAAACCAGCCACAAGCATTAGTTCGTTTCTTGTTGTCTGGCATTATCCTTACTTTGAGACATGTCTTTGGAAGAAGGTATGTACATGTAATAGTGAAAGATTTTTTATTGTGTTGCGATGACTTTTGTTGTCGGCTGATAATCTTTGCAAAGTTTCAAGCCTGATCAGGACTAACAGAATGTTGGTCTGCTTGATTATCTGATTTAGTGTTTTTGAAAACTTTTTTAAAAAAAGTCAACAGACGACACATGAAAAATTACATGTAGCTTGCAAAGAGTTCATTTGTCACTTTATGTATTGTAAGTAAACTGTCCAAAGCCTGTAACTTATTTTGTGAATTTAACTCTTTACCTGTATATGCCTGGATTTTTTTCATGGTTTTTGTCATCTGCTGATTTTTTTTCCAAATCAAACTTTTTCAAAAACTTCTTTTGAACACTTTCAGGAGTACCATCTGAATTTCAGACCCAGAATTTCGGGACCTAGATCAGGCCCGACATTTGTTCTTTTTTAAAAAGTACCCATAATCATTTATAAGTTATGATTGAGAAATACAATTTTAATTTGATTACACATACATATCTTGACCTCTAGTACCCCTTGTGGCAGACAAAAAAACATGTTTCAGAAGAAAAAAAGTATTTAAGAAAAGGTTTGATATTACATGTGAATTGTCTACTAGAAATGAAATCACAACCTTAGCCGCCTAATGTTCGGCAATTTTAATTGGGGACCTGTTTACGTAATGATGCTGTTCCTTATTGTCTACCAGGGGACTGTTCACAGTACATGCCTTTTTTACCAGCTTTAATTCACTTTTCCCAATGACATAAAGTTCTTTTAATTATACTCTATGCTGTGTTTAACCTTTTGTATACTGCATTAGTTCAGATAAACAAAATTTTTGAGCATAAAATTGTAAATATTTTCTTAGCCATCAGTTATAACATATGTTTTAGGTGCTCAAAAGAATTGTCACATTGAGATGGTTCTTTTGAGTACCCACAACATATGTTTTGGGTTCACACTCATATCTAAAGGCCTGGTATACTGAAAACCTATAGACAAGCACTAAGGCAAACAGTGAAGACCAAGATGAAATGTAGCATAATGCTACATTTTATTAGGGTCTTCACTGTTTGTTAAGGTAAAAACAATCCCCTGGGACAAAAATACATCATAATAATTGGGCAATGCTGACCTGGTCACCCCTTTAAATATATTAAGGGCAATCTCACCCTTATAACTTTTTCTGTATGGGAAAATCCATCAAAATACAAAGGGTTAAAATCCTTCCCTAGTTGTTCCTAGGATGGGGAGATTACTAAAATGATTAACTACAATTTGTAGATACATCTTTTCCTTATTTGCATGCTTTTTTTATCTGCAGAATTATTTTCCAAAATTAGTTTTATCAAGTTGTCGATCAGGCATGCCTGGCGGTGTAAATTGCTGGACTTGATATGGCTCCAAACTGTTTGCAAAGCAGGCAAAGTTCAATGCATGCAAAAATTTGTTGTAGAAACCTTGTAATGTTTAAATCTTCCATAGGGCCAGTTAAGCAAATTTTATTAGCGAAAAATTGTGATTGTTTTCTTTACCATCAGTTTAAAGATATGTTTTTGATGCTCAAAAGAACCGTCTCATGGAGGCGGTTCTTTTGAGTATGCGCAACATTATTTGGTTGAGAAATAAGAAAAATGATTTTCTGGTACACACTCTTATCTGGAGGCCTGATCTTCTTGTCAAAATTGCTTAAACTTGAGACAAAATTGAAAATAGTTTGTAGGTGACCCTGTATCAGAGTTGTTCAAATCATTTTGGTTGGTTGAAAAACAAAGTCACAAGGGGACACTGTCAATTTTACGTATGCATATAGGGAAAACTTTAAAAATCTTCTTGTCAAAATTTGGGACATTTTGAAAAACAATTTGCTTGTATTATTTAAAAATAGACTTAGTTTTTGTCTAGTGGTCTTTGATCATCACTAATATTCATTATCTTCTTTAATATTTATTGAGATTAGGGTGGGGGTGGGGGATTTTCAGTCAGAAAAGGTGCCATATTTTATCCCAAATTCGGGCTGCAAGTAGTACTTGAACCATTTTTCCCTGTATAATTGTTACATGTATCTGCTTTCTTTTCTGCTTATGTACTTTGATGGTCTATATGTAACAATGAGGAAGACCTGTCCCGATATGGATGAAAAATTGTCAACTGGGGCGTAAAGAATCAAACCAAACAAAAACATGTATGCAACAGATGTAATAAGCTGATGACCATTTTTTTCCAGGATAAGGGTAAAGTCTATCATTTATTTGTCACTCATGTAAGTTGAATGTCTTTTCAGCCAAGGCTAAAAGGGTCCAGCCCCCTTGGAAGGCACCAGAGCCCAAGGGCAACACACCTCAGCTAAAATTGTTCAACAGCCTCACCAGACAAAAGGTAATGTATTGATTCATCTATTATTTTTGCCACCTCATGAGGGACCGAGGGGCCGCGGGTTCCAGCCTCACCGGTGTCACTGCATTGTGTCCTTGAGCAAGAACATTAATCCTAGTTTAGTACTTGTTCAGCCCAGGAAGACCTGTCCCTTTATAACTGAAAGATTGTTGATGGGATGTAAAGAATCAAATCAAACAAACAATTGCCGCCTCATGAATGAAGCGATTTTTGTTGTATACTAATAAATTAATAATAAGTCTATCAATAAAAGTACAAGCCATCTTGCACCTAACGGTGACCTTTGTTACCATAGTCCACCCAGTGAGTGCACATGCTCTAATAAGCTTGTAATTGGTTCTGCTTTATCAACTTATGATTGCCAGCCAGTGTGAAAGTATGTTGCATTATAAATATGTTTATTTGCATTTATGTATTGTTTTTTTGGCAGTGTGACATAATGCGTGTCAACTCATTACACACACTGATTCTATTGAAGCTACCATTGATTGATTGCGTAACCTACTATTGTTTAACAGTATTGATAGACAAGTGGTAAGTATTGAAGTGCCTGGCTCTATTTTTCGCTGGAATATCACTATGGCATGTCAATGAATTTTAAGATGACAGTCAACAAACATTTTAAAAAGCCACTGTGTAACCTGGTTTCTTATCATCAGTGATCATTTTTGAAAATCAACATAGTGGCAGTGGGATTCCATGTATTTACCATTTCATGGGAAAGCAAGATAAAAATAGACTAGTACATTTGGGGATCAAGCAACAAATTCTGAAATTTACAGCATGCGGTAGGATCAGTTTTCTCCAGTTTTTTGCAGTGGGTGCTTATAAGAGGCCTTCAAATCTTCAAATTTCCAAAAATCATCCAAAAAATCCAAACCAGGGGATAAGCATTAGTTAGAGCATGGGCAAATCGGGGATTATAAAAGCAAATACGGTACCTTGTCACAAATCTTGCAAACCGGTTTTCTCATGTCAAGGTCCATATAATCTCTGCAAGACAGGACTCCAATAATTATAGAGCCAACCTTTAATACTAGATCTACGGTAAATGTTCTAAAATTTCGAACACTAAAAAATAATTATTTTTCCGCTGTTCGTAGTTTTAGAAATTACGTTTCAGAAAAAGTACTAGTGTTCGTAATTTTAGAATGTGGTCATTATCATGAGCAAAAAGGGTATATATGCATGTAAAAATGTGGTAGAAACGTGTTGAAAACACGGCGATATGATTCTGCGCTATCTACTGGTCTCTACTCATTTTTCTTTTCTTTAATCTTATTAAAACCGCCGCAAAATTCTTGCAGACTGAGCCAGTAAAATGTCCAGTGTGTGCGGTAATTGCCTAGTCGAGAGCCAGGCAAGTGCCTGTTATGTCATGTTAAGTCGTAAAAGCCCACTTATTTAACTATTCGATAAGCCGGGTCTCCTATGTTCACTCGTCGGACTACAGAAGAATCTTTACACTTTCATTTCCTTCAGAAAACCAAAATGCTTTCGCTTGCTCTCCATCTGCCCACTTCCAGTTTATATTGTAATACAGTCACTCAAGGACATCTTGTACGATCCGAATTCGTTGCAAAGATCTACACGAAACTTTGAAAAATGTAGACGAATTCTCAGAGTTAAAAAAATTACGAAATTCAAAAAGAACACACACATCTCTCTTTCTCTCTCTCTCTCTCTGTCTCTCTCTCTCTTTCTCTCTACTTGTCGATCCACCAATGCACTTTGATTTTCCCAAAAAGATGTGCATGCATCAGCCTCTCTCTTTTTTTTTCTCTATTTACATTGCAAAAATGGTTTGGATCCAGATCAGACCCGAATGGAATTCAGCAAAGAAAGTTTCGTCAATTAAAATTGTGTGCATGCTATAGAAAATACGCAAAGTGTCGTACAAAAGCTGAGCCAATGCACACGATAAGATGGGTTTTCTATATATCTCAATAAGTGTATACATTGGCCGGTCCCAAGCACGGATCCAGAGGGGGGACAGGGGGTCCGGACCCCCCTGAAAAAATCGCAAAAATATAGAATTTCTTAGCAATACTGGACCGGATCCCCTGAAATTCTCAAAGCTACCAAGCCAGCATTCAACGTTAGGCCATCATCGGCACGCCAGCAAAATGCCATTTAAATGGCTTTTGGCTGGCGGGCCGTTGATGGCCCGCTTTTAGTGATATTTGGATCCTGATCATCCTCTCTCCCCTAATAAAAAGAAGTAGAAAAACGTCAGAGTTGCAGAGTTGGACCCCCACTGACAAAATATTCTTGATCCACGCATGGGTCCTCATAGGAAGCAGTTGTAGCAAGATTGATTGGTCGACCCAAACATTGTGTTTCAAGATTCTAAGAAACCAAGCCAAAACAAAAGATAGATTCGTGTGCATCTCTCTCTCTCTCTTACTCTCTCTTCTCTCTCTCTCTCTCTCTCTCTCTCTCTCTCTCTCTCTCTCTCTCTCTCCAGCAAAGTTTGTGAACCTGCTCAATTGAAATACTGTCGACCGACATAATTTCATTACAACACGCGACAAAGACTCAGACAAGTCCGCACAAATGCGCATTCACTAGTCACTGTGACACATACAAACTTGGGGAGTATATCAGGTATGTCAAGCATCACCGCTTTTATGTTGAATGGATGAGTTTTATGTCTCACGACTCAAACCAAAACGTGGGAAAAGGCCCTTTTGTATATAAGCAAACTTACTTAGCAAATTTACTTGGTTGGTTAACGCTGTGGTTTATATGGCTTATTTTAAGTAATAACATCTACTGTTTGCAAATGTATAATTTTGACGGACATACAAGAAGATGACCAAGCAGCGTATGACCTTAGTCCTTCATGGTGAACATAAGCTTAGATGCACATTTTCTCACGGTAATTGTAACTCCTAATCCTTGCACGAGGCATGCTTGTTTAATGTCTGTGACAAAGGAAATCCATGTTAATTGCTGAAGAACTCAATTTCGATGGATCGAATGCTTCTTATAGGGGCATGTTCAAAAATAATGAAGCTTTTCACTTTATGGCATGCTATGCACACGTTTGTCTAGATTTTCAGGACCAAACATAGCTAAAATATGTGTTATGGTCCCTGTGTTCATCATTCAAAATTTTATTAAAATCGAACAAGTAATACAAAATTTATGCCAGTAAAACTAGCTAAAAAACTAAGGAGTGTAACACCTTTTGCGTGACATTTTTTTCATTACTGAATTTCACTTGTGCATTTTTACAAAACTGTGGATGTTGCCATACTTATTAGCCAACTTTGTGATTACCCATTCTTTTCAACTTAATGAAAATAGGAAAATCAGGCCTTTTCATGATTACCTAGGTTATTTTTTATGCATTGTCCAACAGGACTAGTCTAAAATTCAGGTGCAGTAAAAATGAAGAGATTTTGCCCAGAGTTAATTTGACATGAATATTTGAAAAGATTATAACCTATAATGTGGTCTGCAGCACTGACCAATCTTAATACATTTTATTTCAAGTTTTACAGCTGCTTTACAAGCATTCATAAAAGAATGAGCAGAACTGGTTGTAGAGCACCCTTTAAACTAAGGAGTGTAACACTTGGTATTTCAAGCCTCATAACCTTTTCCAAGGTTATGTTTTGTGAGCTAACATGCCTCATATGAAAAGTGTTTGACCCATAATAGAGATTCATACAGTGTGAGTTTTTATCTTGGGTCTTAATTTTCTTCATATCATCCATAAAAGCCACTAAGGAGTGTAACACTTTCTTGCAAAACACTTATGTGGGCTATTTCTATACCAGTAGCAGTATAATTTCAATTTATTCACCTTTATTACTATAGAGCAATGTCCCTCTGACAATTTTAGTAGCACCATTTTATCATCAAAGTGTAAATTAAGCTGTACTGCATTGAAATCTCCTAAAAACTGGTGATTTTGACAATCCATTTTCTTGAAATTTTACCTATCTAGGCATTCAGGACAACATTTATTCTCAAAAATCACATGTTCTGATAAATATAAAAAGATAGAATTGACCAATATAATCCTATTTTCTAATCAAGCTAATGTTTAGCTATGACATCAAGACACAAAGCGTTACACTCCTTAGTGACTTTTGTTGTAATGCCTTTTAAGAGCTTTTTCCTTTTCCAAACCAGCAACATTTCACTTTTAATTGACTCTGACCATTCATTTCCAAGATTTAGAACAGTTCTTTTGATGAATTTCTTTGAATCTTGATTAGCATTTGGGGTAAATAATTTAGAAACTTACTATAAAGGGACCTTTTTGATTGGTTCATGATGGGAGTATCAATATCAGAAACTGGTATGCAACCATACTTTTTTTTATTCCCTTTGGCAGCTAGTTAAATGGTTTTTAATGTATGTTACATACAGAAAAGTGTTCAATTGCAAAAATTGTTAGAGAAGAAAATATTATTTGCAATCAGTTTAAGCATTTAGAGAAAGAATATTCAACATATCGTAACACACTAATTCAAGATCTTGGGGAGACATTTTTTGTTTATGCTGTAACACTGATTATGTCAGATTCTTATTTAGTAGAAAGGAAATTGTGTCATTTAATGTTAAAGCTAGAATTTATAGGTTTTTGAAGACCTAAGCATTTGTACAAAATGTGACACTCCTTAGTATTAGATCAGACATTTCTTTACAAAAAGGCCAAAAATCTGCAATAAAATCATGTTAACACTATGCAAGGGAAGTCATTCCTTTGTCTGCAATACTATATATATGTCTTAGCCCTGTTAGTTCCAAATTCTGACTCATAAACAAATCAAACTAAGGAGTGTAACACATTTCTTAATTTTTTTGCCCATTTTTGTACATAGATAACCATTACATCCATGCTTACATATCACATATTGATCTGTAGCTTAGTTTTTTTACCATGTATTATCATTTCAAGGCAAATCTTATTGAGATTCAGTCACCTGTTTTAAAAATATGAACATTTTGAGAGCTCTTCTACTAAAATAATGAGGCAACATGACAGTAAAATAAGAATTTTATGTTCAATTAGCCAATTCAATTTGGTATAAATCGCTCATTCACATGCTGTTAAGTGCTTGTCATCAAATAATGGGAATTTCAAGACATTTCATCAAGTTTTCCTATAAAAACAACCTACACAGAATATAGACATAATTAACAATTTTTGCATAAAAATCCTGAAAGAAAATGTTCAGAAATTTTTTATTTTGGCTGCTATTTTCTTAACTTATACAATTTTGAAAACTTTAAGTACCCCCACTTTGTTTGAAGTAACAATTTCACCTATGAAAACAGTTTCATTTTTCACCCCCAATGTCACGCTTTGGCTTCATTATTTTTGAACATGCCCATAGGTAAAAATTTCAACAATGAAGGGTTTTATTTGAACATGCTGCAGGAAACCTGCACTGATACTTAGGACCAAGTAGGTACATAGACAGCCGATACCAATTACATGCATGGCCTTTCACATGCATGTAGGAAAGTCCATGCTTTTAATGCGCTCATGCTTTTGATCTTATCGCACAATTAGCTGACAAAAAGTATAACATCGCACACAGAACGTCACATGCCAGGTTATCCATCTAAGTATAATGGAACCTTCCAAATGTCGCTACTGCTCACGTGCTTTACGGTAGAAGTATACCGAACGCAGATGGGACTAACAGATAAAAGGACATAGATTTTCGGCCGAAAATAACTTGTGTTCGTAATTTTAGAAATTCACTTTTCCAAAAAAGGGAAGTGTTCGATTTTTTATGATGTTTTTAAAATTATTTTCTGCGATAATTTTAGATGTTCATAATTTTAGAGTGTTCCAAATTTTAGAACATTTACCGTAAATTGTTTTATTTAATGTAAAGTTAGAGGAAGATTTTATATATATATGCATAGTGCAAAGGGACCATGGCACACCGACATCTTAACTGGAAAAAAGAAGATTTTTATACCTCACCACTGGAGAGAGGTGAGGTAGTATGTGAGTCACTCCCTTTGTTTCATTGTCTGTCTATCCATTTGAGCACTTTGTTCTTTGGCTTTAGACTTGGGATCATAGTGTTGCTGATATGAGCCTTACCGCGGGCAGAGTACCTGTGTGGTTTGCTGGGAGTTCTTGTGTCACCTGCCAAGCAAGGTTGACACATAGGGATCATGACTCTGGCAGGGGCGTCATCGTCTGCAGCGTCACACTATTGGTTTCTAACTCTTAAGGGATGCATCAATTTCAATGAACTTTACAGAAGGGTAAAGCAATATTAAATGCAGGTCAAGTTAAAAAAAGGGGGGTGGGGGGGGGGTAATCTGCAAAAAAATTACATAGTTATGGCCCTTTTTATGCCCCCAACTTTGAAAAAGTTGAAGGGGCATATTGCTTTGGGCTTGTCCGTTCGTGCGTCGGTCCGTCCGTAACAACTTTAAGATATGGTTTTGAAATTTCCTAGATGGACTCAGCATCAAAAAATAACTGACCTGTATTTATCTGGATTGTCTCCCTATGTGGAGTTATGCCCCTTTTAAAGGGTCATAATGAAATTTTGTAATCGGGATATTTCAAAAACTATAACAGCTAGGAGCTTTAAACTTGGTCAGCTTATAGAGGATAATGAGTAGATTACCTGGTGAAAATATAAAAAGAATTAATTTTTTTGTTATTGCCCTTTGCAAATTTGGACTAAGAAAACTCGCTATCTTGCAAAGCATTACAGCTGGAAGCTTCAGACTTAGTCATCTTATAGAGGATAATTAGTAGACTACTTTGTGCAAATATGAAAAAAAAATCTTTTTTTTTTAGTTATTGCCCTTTGCAAATTTTGACAAAGAAAACTTGATATCTCAAAAACTGTTACAGTTAGGAGCTCCAAAGTTGGACAGCTGATAGCACGTAATGAGTAGATTACCTGGTGAAAATTAGAAAAAATATATATTTCTTTTTGAGTTAATGCCTTTGCATTTTTTTGAGTTAATGCCCTTTGCAAATTTGGAAATGGAAAACTTCCAATAAAGATATCTTGAAAACTATTACAGCTAGTGGCCTCAGATTTGTTCAGCTGAAGGAGGATGGTGAATAGATTACCTGGCGAACAGAATGGTAGACAAACTAATGGTTGGAGGCATAGTGTTTCATAAACACAATTTCTAGTTTGACTTAGATTTTGGCTAAATTGTCAATTTGTGGTTTTCGATAAATAACTTTTGAAGGGATGCAACAGTTTCTTTCAAATTTTACAGAATGGTAAAGCATCATTAAATACAGGGCAAGTTCGAATTTGGAGGTAAATTGCAAAGTTTTGACTGAGTTATTGCCCTTTTTTGACTTAGGTTTAGGCTAATGCAAAAGCTATATTGACCTTTTTTTTGTGGAATAAACTTCACATTTCTCCAAATAGGCCATGATTACCCAGTGTCTGTAGATAAGCATGACAGTGATAAAATTTTACCCTCCCCCCTCCCCCCCTGACCCCTTAGGTGGGGGTCAAAGGTCAAATATTATTATTTCACAATAACACAGTAAGTTGTCAATATTTTTTACTGAAATTTCGCATGCAGACAGAGGTACAATTAAAATTCAACTTTTTCATGCATACAGTATCAAATTAAAGAGAATCACGAATAAACATGGTAGCAAATATTTTGCCCGCAAGGTTTTCGCAAACAAAAGCATCCGCGAAATGATCAGTCTGGTCTACAACGCTTTCCGTAAATAATGTCAAGCAAATAATGCAGGGCTCATTTTAAGTATTTGAAGTTCAAACAGCATGTGAATCTGCTGATTTGAATATGGATTTTATGTTCATTTGACAATGGGTTTGAACAGCTATACGAATAGATATCTATGCAAGAATATTGGGATCACACATGTTTTTTTCATGCATTAACATTTGCTGGTACCCGATGAAGCTGTTTGAACACAAGGCCAGCAAGTGTTAATGCAATGAAGCAAACATGTGTGATCGTTATTCTTGCGTATTTTACCTGATTTCAGCATAAACCGCGCTTAAAACGTTGCTTAAACATTAAATGTCCATTTTCCTACACTTGATTTCTCAAACAAAATGCTATCAGCGTCAAACTTTCGAACGTGATTACATCACCACAACGTCATATACCCCTTCAACGTTTTTTGCGAATGAAAGCATTGGCGAAATGATCAGTCACAGCCGCAACGCTTTCGAGTGTCACGTCATGCGTGCAAATCAGGGCCCAGTTTAGGCTTTTTCAAGTAAAAGCCATGTTCAAACAGCATGTGAATCTCATGATTTAAACATGGATTTTGCGGCTTCAAACAGCTTCGCGTAAAGAATCCCCATGCAAGAATATACGTTTAAAGGATCACTGGGAGACTTTCCTAATAAATATGTACTTCAGTCTCTGAATATTGCATTTATCATAGCAAATAGTGCATACCCAGATGAAATGCAACAAACTACCAAACTATCCTTTCAGGAAATAATTTTCTGTTACACACTCTTATCTGGGGGCCTGTAGACTGGCTCCCTGTCGTATGTTCATTGATTTAATAAGGATGTTCTGTCCAAGAGAAATAATCCAAACATTGTTTTCCCATCAGAGTTGTCTTTTCTTTCAGCCCTTAGAACTCAGCCATCATTAGATTGAGAAATATGAAAAAAATACATTTGAGTATGCATAATTAAGTTAAAGTTTGACGATGGAAGCCAGTCTAGGGTGCCTGGGACAGTGTGTCAATATAGTTGCGCATGACATGTGCACCTAATGGTCTTTCTTCTGTGTGTAGAGAAACTGAAAAAGAAAGTTGCCCAGCCATAAATCATTCAACAGAACTTTGGCATGCCCCCCCCCCCCCCCCAAATTTTAGTATATTTTATTTTACTTTTATCTTTTTGAAGAGGGGGTGGGGGGGTTAAAAATTGAGCAATTTATTTATTACAGCTTAATAACTTTAAAAATGCCAACAGTTGTTTGCATTTTAACATTTATGAGCAGAATAAATTGCAGACTCATTTGATTTGAGCTTTAAAAAAGTTTAGTAGATTAAGAGGGAACTTTATGATCTTTTTATCAGTGGAATTTACCATGTCATTGTCTGGCTTAACAATTGTTTAGGACTTATTCACCATTTTTGAGGAGTCTCACCGCCGGCAAAGTCACTGTGTTGTGTCCTTGAGCAAGACAAATTGTTGAGTTGGATGTATAGAATCAAACAAACAAAACAAACATAACCATTTCTGAGAAATTTGGCACTTGTCTGCTGATCAAATCATTGTAAACAACACAAATTCTGTAATATTTATACCTTTAACCGATTTCATTCTGATGGATTATCCCATGCATAATCACAGGTAAAGATATAGGCAGCGCAGTGGCTCAATGGTAGAGTGCTTGACTCGAGACCGAGAGGCAGCGGGTTCTAACCTCACAGGCGTCACTGCGTTGTGGTCCTTGAGCAAGACACATTTATTCTAGCTTAGTATTGGTTCAACCCAGGAAGATCGTCCCTGTTTAACTGAAAGATTGTTGATGGGACGGAAAGAATCAAATCAAACAAAATTAAAACAGGTTAAGATAAACAAAAATTTTAAGCATAAAATTGTAAATATTTTCTTACCTATCAGTTTTAACATATGTTTTGGGTTCTCAAAAGAACTATCTCATTTGGACAGTTCTTTTGAGTACCCACAACATTTGTTTTGGTTGAGAAATAAGAAAAATAATTTTTTGGTACACACTCTTAACTAAAGGCCTGCATAATGGATACAATAAGTATGAAATTGTCCATTTCTCCAGTCAAATTTGCTATAAAACTAATGATGTATTTGTGTACCTGAAGATTGTTTTTATTTTAGCAAACAGTGCAAACCGCCTTATACGGCATTTCATATGGGTCTTCACTGTTTGCCAAAGTACCTTTTTACCAGTATCCAGAATGTGAAGGGTTAAGAATGATTTATGTCGTTTATGTAAAGCTGCCAATTTCTGAAGTATTCTTTACAAGTAATTTAAAAAATGTTATCGATAATATAAATCTTTAGATCCTTTGATTTTAAAGAAAGTCTTCTTTGAAAACCTGTAGACAATGAAATATTTAGACCTCACCACACTGTCAATCCCCGGTGTCAGACTTCCTCAATGAGATTTTTTCCTTGAATCATGCAGACAGTGGGTGACAGAAACTGAAACCAAAGCATGTTGCTATATTTAGGCTACACCACACTGTCTGACACACTGCAAATTGGATATGCACACAACTTTTAAACATAAAATTTCAAATATTTTCTTATCCATTAATTTCAACATGTGTTTTGGTTGCTCAAAAGAACCGTCTCAATGAGACGGTTCTTTTGAGTACCCACAACATATGTTTTGGATGAGAAATTTATAAGAAAATATTTTTTTATTATATTTGCACTCTTAACCAAAGGTTTGCTTAATGATTTTTTTCTTGAATCATGCAGCCAGTGGGCGACAGAAACTGAAAGCAATATCTGTTTCTATATTTAGACTACACTGCATTGTCTGACTATGCAAATTGGTTCTACATTTCTTGGACTCATTTTAGTTGTTTTAACCTTCACGTGTCAATACTTGACAATAAAACCTTGACAAGTACTTGGAAGTAATTCATTAACCTATATCATGCTAGATGCTTTATTAATTACACGTTACCCCAATTTTGATTCAATTAACATGCAGTATTCTAGCAATTGTTTTTCCCTATCTGTCTGTCTGTCCCTCTGTCTGACTTTTCATCACAAATTGTGTCCAATCTTGTGAATGCAAATCCACTTACAGTTTTAGGCAGATCTTTTTTAAACTTTTAGGTGTTTTTCTTAAGGTCTGAAGATGTGCATGATGTTTAGCTGTGATCCTCAGATTATTTTTTGTCAATTTTCTCGCAATTTGAACTTAGGCCAGAATTTTTTTAGTCGATTTACGGGAATTGTTTTTTAGATTTAGGGTCGGGGGGACTAAAAAAATAAATAAAAAAGCTCTGAAAATGACCAGTTAACTGGTCATTTTCAGAGCTTTTTTTTTTTTTTTTTTTCAATATCTCCAGAAAAAACAGTAAAACTAGTATGGCAAACCATCAGTCTGAATTAAATTTCCCTAAAAATCTGGACTGGACAATCACTTTTTACAGTGTCACTCTCAAAAATACACCGACAGAACCTCAAAAAAATATTATTTTTTTCAACAAAACAAATAATATTTAGAGTCAGCGGATAAAATAAAAAAAAAAATTTGGGAAATTAAATTTTATTTTTTTCCTACTTTCCGGAAAATTACAGTAGGAGGGTTCGTAAATCAACTAATAAAAAAACTCTGGCCTTAGTTATTTTTTGGCATAACTTCTACCAAAGCATAAACACTGGGTATCTTCAGTGAACTCAACTCCTCATCAGTGTTTTCGTTAAGAGGCGGCAGCCGGCAAAAATAGCCACCTACTTTGCCTTCTGTGCCAGCTACTTTGATAAATTGGTCCATAGGCTATACTATAAAGCAGTGAATTTGGCCAGATTCATGACAATGTCTGCCGGCTACCCAAAAACTCAGAGAAATCCCTGCTCATACAGTTTTAGGCTGATCTTTTTTATTTATTTTTTTATTTTGGTCAATTAAGGCTTTTAGCGAATTTAAGGAGGAACATAATGTTGCAGGGGTTATATTTAAAGCATTGATTGCGGCCAAATTCTTGTTAGTATCATGGTATTGTCTAGTCAAGTAGGAAACAGTGTAAATCTAGATCATGGATATTTTTAAAGAAATCCCAAATTTAAGCTCTTTACTAATTGAAAAGACCTAGGCCCAGTTCTTGGAAAGACAAAGACTCCCTGCCAATTAGCATGATATACTGTATGGGGGAATCAATCTATTGGAAAATGGCATAGGTCCAGATAAGCCAAAAAGTTGAGTGCAATATGATGATTATTTTATTATCAATAAACATATTGAGACGGTTCTTTTGAATACTCACAACTAATGTTGTGGCTGAGAAATATTGTTTGTTTCTGTTTTGTTGCTTTACGTCTCAAGTCAACAGCTATGGTAATGGCGGGACGGTCAGCTCACCTAACCACGCGTTTTCCTGGGCAAGCTTGAACAAGCAATTAACCAGTACTTCTTTCGCTTGTAACTGACAACAACCCTTCTTGAATGATTCAGCGGAAGGGAGGAGAATGACCGTAGAAATTATTTCATGAACAATCTCCACAAAAGTATGGGACAGGGCCTGGATTGAACTCGCGACCCCTGGATCTGCAGTCTGACTCACATCTGTTGCCGGACACTTTACCGACTACGCTATGCGGCCCGGTGGCTGAGAAATAAGAAAATTAAATATTTATTTAAAGGCCTGAAGTTGATTCTGTTTGCCACAGTTATGTCACTTATTCAGGCCTCCAGATAAAAGTGTATAAATAATATTTCTTTTGAGCACCCAGCGGATGGATAAGAAAATAATATAGCGTTGTGGCTCAGTAGAAGAGTGCTTGACTCAAGACCAAGGGTTGCGGGTCTGAGCCTCACAGGTGTCATTGCATTGTGTCCTTGAGCAAGACACATTACTCCTTGCTTAGTACTGATTCAACCCAGGAAGACCAGTCTGGACATAATTGAAAATTGTTGACCGGGACGAAAAGAGTCAAATAAAAATCAAATCAAACTATTTTACGCTCATATATTATTAGCTAAACTGGACTGCTGCATAGGCCAAATAAAAAAATACCTGTGTTTAAGGTAATCCGACCGACTTTAATTTACTGGTGAAATCTAGAATTTTCTTCAGGTTTTCTGGAAAATATATAATTTCAAAATGCATAAAATTATATTTTTCCAGAAAAGATTTTAAAACAAAAATATGTGTGCCTACCCTACTTAAAATGTTCAGACTAGTTACTCGTAACACACTTATTTTTTTATTTGGCCTCATTGCTATATTGCAGGAGGTGTTTGTGCCACTTGGTGGTAAGAAGGTTCTCTGGTACAGCTGTGGTCCTACAGTCTATGATGCCTCTCATATGGGCCATGCAAGGTAATTCTTATCTCCAGATCCCACTGTTGGCATGTTATTGTAAAGTATGTGGAAGATAAACGTCAATGTTTTCCGGAATTTTAAAATTTTCTATTGACAAGATAAAATAACAATTTTGTTGAATGTAAGGTCCATCTTATTCATTAAGGAAAAGGTCCCTCTTCTTCAACATGGTATTGATTTTATGCTATGAAGGAGTTGGATTGGTGGGCATGGACATGATGCACTCCTTAGCCCAAGAACCCCCAAAAATACTATTTACATCTAGGTTGAGATTTTAAAAAAGTGTAAATTTGTGAATATTGTTTTATCCTTCACTATTATCATTTGTTTTGGGTCTTCAAAAGCACCATCTCAAAGAGACGGTTCATACAATGTATGAGGACCCACAACATATGTTTTGGTGAAGAAATAAGAAAAATAATTTTTGTTTACACACTCTTATCTAGGGGACTGTATTTACACCTGTTGCAAAAGAATGTAGGAAACCTCGGTGTACGGGAATATTTCTAGCCATTTCTTAGAGGTCTCTGTCTGGTCTGAATTATTGAACTTGCACTGCAAACTACTCTGTCAATTTTCAATGAAACTTCAGGGAGTGCACAGAACACGGATAAGAAAATAATCACAATTTAAGGCTAAAAAAGTTTCTGTATCTAATTTATGATATTATACTAGTGTATCCTTGTACGTTAAATGGTCTAAAATTTCGAAAACTTTTCTCTCTTTGTTTACAAATAAAATGTTGGTTATCAGGGCATGAATTCACAAAATGCTTGTCAGAATAGCAAACAGGGAAGACCCTGATCAGACTGCTTCTTCAGAAGCAGTCTGATCTGGGTCTGCACTGTTTGTCTAGGCTTTTTTGGCAGGCATTTAGTGTTCAAAATTTTAGAACATCTACCGTAGCATCTTACTTTTCATTTGTACTTTCTTGCAAGGATGTTTCTCGCATATTTTCTAGGTCGTACATTTCGTTTGATATTCTACGGCGGGTGATGATGGATTACTTCAAGTATGATGTTGTCTATGCCATGAACATAACAGATGTAGATGATAAGGTAAATACAGTGCAGTATGGAGGGCAGTGGCTCAGTGGTAGAGTGCTTCTCTCAAGATCAAAAGGTTGCAGGTTCGAGCCTAACTGGCGTCACTGCATTGTGTCCTTGAGCAAGACACATTAATCCTTGCTTAGAATAGGTTCAACCGAGGAAGACCCATCCCAACATAACCGAACAATTGTTGACTGGGACATAAAAGAATCAAATCAAACAAACAAAAGAATACAGTGCAGCTCCTTTATAATGCTATGTTTGGGGTTTATAGATATGGAAAAGGACAATTTTACACAGAAATTATAGGAAAATAACCATTTCATGGCCATTTTCCTATTATTCCTTAGTAAAATTCCATGGTAAAAATAATTTGGGAGCCACAACATGACCATGTTATATCCAAATCAGTGTTATAATGAGGTGTGTTGTAAAGGGACTGCACTGTACCATGTAACCATTTAGGCTCTATTAAGCCTACATGCTTTAAAAAGTGCACACTGAATTTGTTTGGTTCTTCAACCCTTAAAGCGCCAATCACGACTGCAGCAGATGATAAATTTATCGACATCTTTCCTAATTTTCTAAAAAAATAAGGTATGATCTTTCATGAGAATCGTCTCATGAGATGTCATGCCTTATTTGTTATTTTTGAAAATTCAGCAAAATTTGAAATTGTCGTCTGCTGCAAATTATAGGTGGCGCTTTAAGGGTTAAGTCCCAGTCAACAGCTATGTCGGGAAGGTCAGTTCACCAAACCACACTTTTTTCCTAGGCAAGCTTGACTAAGCTTTTGACCAGTACTTTGTGCACATACTTTCACTTGTAACTGACAACAACCCTTCTTGAATCCACGGAGGTGGGGAGAATGGCCTGTAGAAATAATTTCATGATCAATCTCTACAAAAGTATGGGACTTGGCCGGATTGAACTCACCACCCCTGGATCTGCAGTCAGACATGTTACCGACTGCGCTTCATGGCCCTGTATGCACACTGAGTACTTAATAGGTTGTTTACAGTATATCATTTGAACTTCCAATTTCCATGCAATCTAGTGGTACAATCTTATTAATATGTACTCACCATGTGCATCAAAAGTGTGGATCCTGATCTGGATTTACACTGCATGGAAATTGATGCAAAGACTTATGCAAATCACAGTATTTTTACTTAAAAGATGTTTACAATATATATGGAAAGAGTTTTCAAAATGTCTCGATGTTCATAAACTTTAGGTGCTTCAGAAAATGAAAATTACTTGATATTAGTAGGCTTTACAACTAGCTATAGGCCCTTAATTTATATATACTTCAATAAACACAGTATTAACCCTTATCCTGCCAATATTTTGATTTTCTGAAAAGTTAATATCATCTGCTGCATGTATTCAAATGCACCTCAGACTAGTTTCTATCATGAAAGCAAACACTATGAATCCTGATCAGACTGCTCCGCCTGGGTCCATCTTGTTTGCTTCAAAAATGCTACCAAAGTACGTGAAAAGATGAGCAATTAGACAACTGGTAAAGGTTATGCAGATATTTTTATTATCTACTTTACAAGAAAATTGGTATTTTTAACCAAGTAAAACTCAAAACAGCCATTTTTGCTACAGGGACTAGTGAAACGCGTGAATGTTTTAAATATAGCAAGTTTTGCTATTTGAGCCGTGACATGAGATTTCCAACAATTTGGTATGTGCAACCAGCAAAGGCTCAGACCAGCCTGCGCATACGCGCAGACTGATCAGAGCCTTTGCTGGTCGCTTAAATATTCTATGACTGTTAAACTACTGACCGAACCTCATTTGAGGTTTCTAAGCTTAAAAGGAGGCTGCACAGACTCGTCTGAGTCTACACTTGTCATAATGCCACATTGTTGGAAATCACATGTCGCGGCTCATTTATAGTTCACCTCAGTGTATATAAACTTTGTTCTGCTTTTCACAGATCATTAAAAGAGCCAGACAGAATTATCTGTGGGAGAAATATGTGGCAGAGAAGAAAGAATGGAAAGACACGATGAAAGATATCACAGAAGCATTGAAGGTACAGGGTTCGCACAGTACTTGAATTTAGAGGACTTTCTTGAAAAGTCCTTGAAAATTAAATATGCTTTGAAAAGTACTGGAAAATCACTCAAAAGCCTTGAAAAGTCCTTGAATTCTACTATTTTCTGTAGGACTTAGCACTGTTGATAGAGACCTGAATCAGTATAAAATGTTGTGCCTTTATTTGGTGCAGCATATGCTGCACCAAATATAGGCACAACAATTTTATACTAATTTTCTAGTACTAATGTCTCCAGTATCTCAGTCTAGCATTTCTGAAGAAGAATTTTAACACTTATATCAGTATTTTTCATTAACTTAAAGTCCTTGAAAACTGTTGGAGAGGTGTTTAGAAGTCCTTGAAAAGTCCTTGAATTTTGCTCATACTTGCCTGTATGAACCCTGAGGTAATATGAGCCATGACATGTGATTTCCTACAATGTGGCATTTTGACATGTGTACACTCATATGGGCCTGTGCTGCCTCCTTTTAAGCTTAGAAACTCCAAATGATGTTTAGTCTGTAGCTTAACTCTCATAGAATATTCAATTGACTAGCAAAGGCTTTGATCAGACTGCGCGTATGCGCAGGCCGATCTGAGGCTTTGCTGGTAGCACATACCACATTGTTGGAAATCTCATGCAGCGGCTCAATTATAATATACATCAGGAGTGTGAGGGTGCGATAGAAAAATCCGTCCCGAAGATCAACGATTGGCATCACGAGGATTTTCTCTATCCCACCCTCACACAAATATTGGATTAATATTCTTGCTCACCATTAAATGCTGCATTTTCACATTCCATATGTTTCTGAATACACAGAGATGCAAGATAATATGATGACATCACTTTAGAGTGACAGTGACGTCACTTGTCTTACGATGTGCGGCTGTTTAATTTTTATCTTTCCGTGTTGGTATGGCCTATACATGTGAGATAAATAGAATCCATCATTGGTAATCAGTGGGGACAGAAAAATCCCAACCCGAGGGCCAACGAGGCTTGCCGAGTTTCCCACTGAACGATGAACCCGAGGGTTGGGATTTTTCTGGAACCACTGAACACCAATGATCGATTCTTTTTCTCATATACCACAACCGTACGGTACAGTACTGTGTAATATCTGTTGATGACGTCATTGAGTTCAGTGTTTACAGTCAATGACGCGCGCGGTATGAATCAACTTGAAGCAGCGAATAAAGAGTGCATTATACAATTAACAAATGGTTATTTCATCAAAATGGGTTTACAAGAGCTAGCTTATCAGCCACAGTAACTCGAGTAAGTAATTTTGTTGAGGAAATGTGTGTTTTTTTACATCGTCAAGGCTCTTTGTCCTGGTAGATTCAGTCACTCATTGCCCAACGCAACAGGTTAAATATGTCAATTGCAATGCACTCAGCATGTTCAAAGTATTGAATAAAGGTTGTAAGTAAAAATGGGCAGTTTTACTTTTAAACCAAGTTAAAGGCTGACTTAAATCGCTGAAAATTCAACATTGAATATTTTCCTGACTGACAACAATTCAACTTTCGTTTTCGAAGGAATACAGTCATGGACCAAAAATGTTATCTCACATTAGCAACTGGCCACGTGTGGCTTATCTCATATTAGTTAGGCTTATCTCGCATGGGTAGCGATGTAGGACAGATTTTTCCGACAGCGAGCTTACATAGGGATCACTCGATCTTGTATGCGTTGGTATTTGAGAAAGAATTATTTGACATTAGTAAAAACAGCGGAAATGACAATCTTATGTGCAAGAAAACTACTAATCAGGGTGCCACTAAGTTATAAAATAAAATGAATGTCTTATTCATTGAAAAAGTCTGCCTTGTCACTAGAGTCCAGTTAACAAGCAGAGTAGAATCAGTGTGGATCCTGATCAGGTGGCTTCTCAGAAACTGTCTGATCTGAATCTAACAGGCATAAGGGTGATCTTTGTCCTGAATTGACGCTATGTCAAGCTTGCCCAGGAATAAAGTGTGGTTAGGTGAACTGACTGTCTCGACAAGACCATAGCTGTTGACTGGGACGTAAAACCTGCCAACTGGTACCTTTTGCTGGCCTATGGTTCATATCTAGAAAACATGTTTGACTATACAGGTATATGGTCGTGATATTTTGCTTTTGTTAACAGCCATTTGGTGATAAATTAGAGAAAGAGGCAGACCCCGACAAGAAGGCAATGTACAAGAGAATGAAGGAAAGTATAACAACTGGAGTGACAGAGATGGAGAAGACTGTCAATAACAATGTGGATGATGCCTCACTAGCTCAAGCAAAACAGGTTCTTATATCTCCTATCATAGATGAGCCAGTGCATGAGATTTCCACCAAATTGAGTGTGGCATTTTTTTATGTGTAGACTCGGACGAGCCTCTGCAGCCTCCTTTTAAACTTAGAAACTCCAAAAGGTGTTCAGTCAGTAGCTTAACAATTATATAATACTCAAGTGACTAGCAAAGGCTCTGATCAGACTGCGCATATGCGCAGGCTGATCTGAGGCTTTGTTGGTCGCACATACCACATTATTGGAAATCTCATGCACTGGCTCAGATACAGATGCATACAAATTTTGAGCGTAAAAATTATCATCATTTTTGTGGATGATGACACCAGGCATTCAAATGATCATAGATCCAGATAAACCAGAAAATGAGCGTAAAATTGTCATTATTTTATCCATTACAATTAGTTTTAGCTTTTGTTTGGGGTGCTTAAAAGAACCCTCTCATTGAGATGATTCTTTTGAGTACCCACAATATATGCTTTGGTTGAGTTTCTTCAAACTGCTATCATAGATGCACAATAATTTTGAGCGAATTCTTATCCTTTAGTTTAAACATTTGTGTTAAGTGTAAGGAGCGCAGTAGCTCAGTGGTAGAGTGCTTGGCTCGAGACCGAAGGGCCGCAGGTTTGAGCCTCAGCGGCGTCTTTGCGTTGTGTCCTTGAGCAAGACACATTTATCCTAGCTTAAGTACTGCTTCAACCCAGGAAGACTGTCTCAACGTAACTGAAAGATTGTTGACTGGGATGTAAAGAATCAAATCAACCAAACAACAACCATCTAATATACACATATAACCTTGGAGTCAATATCAAATACAGCTTATAATGCGAAAATAAAAGTTTTCTTGTTTGTTTATGATATGTATATTTTCTTATCCAGAATCTCATGAATTCCTCAAAAGATGTGATGGCTGACTGGTTAGACAGCCAGCATGGATCGAGTGTCTCAGAGAAGTCTATATTTGCTGCCTTGTCCCAGTACTGGGAGGAACAATTTCATAATGACATGGACAGTCTCAATGTAAGTAAACCTTATTAACCCATCGCAGACCAATGACAATTTCCTAAGAAAATCAGATTGGTCCATTGTATATATTGAGGGGTCATAGGATAAACTTTCCAAATAATATTGAATTTCTTTGGCTGAAGATGGTTTGTGTCTTCGCAAACAGAGCAGAGCCGGATGAAATTCATCTGGATCTTTGCTGTTTGCCAAAGTACCAGACCCCGAGGTTATGAAACTTTTCATGATCAACTCAACCGAGCACAAAACTTATCCTGCTTATAAATGTTAAAATGCCAACAATTTTTGGCATTTTAACATTTATTAGCATGATAAATACAACATCAGAGTGTTTTAAGCAGGAAAAATTCATTAATTTTCAGTATTTTACTTTCTATGAGCATTCGAAATTTCATGCTCAGCTGAGTTGAGCACGAAAAAAGTTTTATAACCTTGGGGTCAGATGTTGATACTTAGATGAGTGGTACTTAGATAAGCAAATATGCCATACATGTTTTAATGCTTAGGCATCCTACCATTAACTCTTATGGTAGGGTCTCTCTGTCTGCCTGTCTGTCAGTCTCTCTCTCTAACTTTCCATCTAAGTGCTTTATAACTGTAAATAAATGACATTAGGCCCATAGGAAACATTTTAAAAATGCATTAGCAGATACCAGACACTTATCAGTGTAGGGAGCGCAGTGGCTCAGTGGTAGTATGCCTGTCACAAGATTAAGGGGTTGCAGGGTGGAGCCTCACCGGCCTCACTGCATTGTGTCCTTGAGCAAGACACATTAATCCTGGCTTAGTACTAGTTCAGCCCAGGAAAACTCTTCCGGACGTAACTGGAATTTTGTTGACTGGGAGTGGACATAATCAAATCAAACAAACTTAACAGTTCATTTACAAAAGATAATTGTTTTAAATAAAGCATATTTATTTCTCCGATTGCATTTGTTGTTGTGTTCATTTATAAATACCCTTAACATATGAGCCAACACATAAGAATTATTTATACAGCTAGTCAACTGGATTCATCAGATTAATCATTTATTGTCATTTTCTGGAGACATGTA
Source organism: Loripinus fragilis (assembly GCA_964019695.1). NCBI lineage: Eukaryota > Metazoa > Mollusca > Bivalvia > Lucinida > Lucinidae > Loripinus > Loripinus fragilis. Next base: position 4,522,664 of record OZ026519.1, read on the forward strand.
TGCAAATGCATTGTGCATAATTAAATTTTTTTTTATAATTTTCAACTCAAACCTACATTTTGGGCACTCAAAACTTATGTCAAAACTGATGTATAGGAAATGATTCACAATTTCATGCCTTTAGTTAATAGTGCGTATCCAAAAATTAATTTTCTTATTTCTAAACCAAAACTTATCTTGTGGGTACTCGAACTGTCTCAATGAGATGGTTCTTTTGAGCACCAAAAACATATGCTAAAATGATAGGTAAGTTAATATTTACAATTTTAAAATGAAAAATTGTTTATGTAAACCTGTGCAATTTTACACTTCAATTTTTGTTTATCTTGACCTATGCATATGCAATTAATTACCAAAATCTCACATGCTGACTCTTATGCTTTAGGCCTAAATGAAATATATGTGTGGTTCCTGTTGCATACCAACAAAATTTGGGGTAGGTAGGTAGGGAAATTATTAAATTTTGTTATAACATTTAACAAAGAAAATAGTGACAAAATCTGAAAAAGTGCCCATTTTAGGTATTTTTTCTCCAAAGACCATTTTAAGGTTTAGGGTAGGGTTAAAAAATTAGGGTAGGTAGGCAACAGGAACCACACATACATTTCATTTAAGCCTTATGGAGAAATTAAAAAAACTAGAAATGAGCCGTGACGTGATTTCCAACAATGTGGCATTTTGAAAAGTGTAGACTCAGAGGAACCTGTGCAGCCTCCTTTTAAGCTTAGAAATACCAATCTGTGTTCAGTCAGTAGCTTAACACTCATAGAATACTCAAGGGACTAGCAAAGTCTCTGATCAGACTGCTCATATGCGCAGGCTGGTCTGAGGCTTTGCTGGTCGCAAATACCACATTGTTGGAAATCATATGTCACAGCTCAAATCTTAAAACCCCTCTTATCTTGGCTCCTATATTTTCAGGTGCTTCCAGCAGATGTGCTAACAAGAGTCAGTGAATATGTCCCAGAAATTGTTGAATTTGTAGAGAAGGTGATCAAGAATGGCTATGCGTAGGTTAAAGTATACAGATATATTTGGGCCAACCTATGACAGGCCACTAGATATTAGTGTGTAATTAAAACATAATTTTCTAAAGTGAATAATTTGTTGTGGGTGCTTAAAAGAACCGTCTCAATGAGACGGTTCTTTTGAGCACCCAAAACAAATATTTTAAACTATTAATGGATAAGAAAATGTTCACAATTCTATTCTTAAAAATTATGCTTATCTAGACCCATGATTGAGATATTGGTACTTCTGACATACCTGTAAAGTCACTCTTTTAAGTGGAATATGCATCTATCTTATTTGGATAGATCCCTAAGTCTTAATCTTCTTCCATGTTTTGTGGTGCAGGCTTACCTGAGTCTTGACTGTTCTCATGCACCATTAGTTCTAAAAATCATTTTATTTGTATCTCAACAAATTCAGTGGCTTATCTAAAAATTATGATTAGTTGAGTACTTGAACTATAAACATAGGTCCATTGTAAGGAAACCTTTTTTAGCGTACTTGAAATTGTAATTATTTTCTTACCTATCAACTTAAACATGTTTTTTAGCGTGATAATACCCATCTATTTGAAAATGTGTTCTGAGTGCTCAAAAGAAATTTCTCTTTGAGATGGTTCTTTAGAGTACCCTTAACATATGTTTTGGTTGAGAAATAAAAAAAAATAATTTTCAATTATGCACTCTTATCTAGAAAACTGTTTAAAGCCACATGAAATGGAACTTGCATATTTGCATTTGAGCCGGGACATGTGATTTCCAACAATGTGGTATGTGGGACCAGCAAAGGCTCAGACCAGCTTGCGCATACGCACAGTCTGATCAGAGCCTCTACTAGTTGCTTGACTATTCTACCAGTATTAAGTTACTGACTGAACATCATTTGGAGTTTCTGAGCTTAAAAAGAGGCTGTATAGGCTCATTTGTGTCTACACTTGTCAAAATGCCACATTGTTGGAAATCACATGTCACGGCTCATTTATATGGTGAAGATTCAAATTAACATTGGATTGATATGCAAAATGTTTTATTGATAGCTTGTTAATTTAAAACCAATTTAAAGTGGTACAAAATTTTGTGTTTACAGCCCAAACTTTGCTTTAAGCATTTTAAAAATAGTTTAAATTTAAGAAAAAAATATTTGTTCAGATGTACTGCTATTCAGAGTATTTATATAAAGGGTATCACATGGGTGCACATATTTTATTGAATTTATGAAATGGATTCAGGGTTTAAGAGATCAAATGCATGGCCTACTGTCAAAGTAATTTATAGCTTTTTGTAACATGTTTAAATAAGTTCCATAATACAGGAGCACAAATTTTGGATTCTATTTCTGCATTTCATCTGGGTCTTCACTGTTTGCCAAAGTACCTGTTTAGGGGTTCCCAGTATATAAAGGGCAAATGAGCTGTCTGATCTAAAATAATAATAATCTGGGATTACACTGTTTGCTCTTGCCTATCTGTTCTAATTATAAAGGGTAATTTGTTGATCAATTAATTTTGTAGGTATGAATCCCATGGATCAATATATTTTGACACAACAGCATTCAGCGCCGCACCTAACCACTACTACGCTAAAATAGTCCCTGAAGCCTTTGGTGATATGGCTGCCTTGAAAGAAGGGGAAGGTAAGAGAGATAAGCCTTAAAGTGCCAGTTATGAATCATAATGACGGTAAATTTATTGACATGTTTAATCTTCTAAGATTGATTTGACTGGTGAAGAAGAATTTACATTTCATGTGAGTAACCTGCCATCAATGATTCACATGAAATATCTAACCATATCTGGGCTGGGGCGTGGCTAGCCTAAAATTAAAGTATGCACGTGTGGACAAGGCTGAATGCATTCAAACTGGGAACATATACAAATGCCCGACATCTCATCAGGGTCTGATAACGGGTAGATCATAAAAAATGTCTATGACCAGGCCCTCATTCCCTTTGTGTTAATTGGTGATAAATCCTAAGAAGGTGCATGTGACAATATCATCACAAATTCTGTCACAATTGGATTTATTGAGATTAATATTGCTTCTAAGAACCGTCTCATGTACCCACAAGATATGTTTTGGTTGAGAAATAAGAAAAATCATTTTCAGTTACGCACTCTTATCTGGGGGCCTGTTCACTGATTTAAGTATAGAGGCAACATGAAGTGGAGGGCATTAAAGTTGACAAGTGTTAATGGCTGAATGCTATTCTTACACATTCAAAATACATGTGGTCTTTAATTTGTTTGTTTTCGATATTTTAGAACTATTTTTACATTTTGCTTGTCCATTATAAAGGTAAGAGGTATGAAGTGAGATACACGTTGAAAATGACCATGATTTTGTGTTCCATGTCCACACATATCATTCAAGTTGAAACTTAGCTCAGCCTTGTTCTGATTTATTGAGCCCGCTTCTCACTGCTTTCAGTCAAATATTATGTTTATCAAAATACCTTGAAGTTTCTAAAAGTTCAGACACAAAATATTTTTACAACCAACAAAGATATGATGCAATCAGCAAACTTTTAAGAAAAGTTCATTTGTTCTTTTATATTTGAGCCAGTGCATGAGATTTCCAACAAAGTGGTATCTGCGACCAGCAAAGCCTCAGATCAGCCTGCGCATACGCGCAGTCTGGTCAGAGCTTTTGCTTGTCGCTTGAATATTCTGACTGTTAAGCTACTGACTGAGCATCATTTGTAGTTTCTAAGCATAACAGGAGACTGCACAGGCTCGTCAGAGTCTACACTTGTCAAAATGCCAGACTGTCCTTTTATATTTTAACTCAGTTAACAGCAAAGCCACATGAAAAGAGAGGGCATATTGTCAGTAACTGTATGTGAATGGTCCATTCTGTTCTTCCCGTGACTAGCTTATACATCATAAATGTACTTTATGAATGGTCTCCAACTTTAAAATTGATATTTTTTTTATTATTCAAGATAATGAATTTCTTGATTCATCCTTGTAACAGGATCAGCCAAGGACCAGCTGTTAGAAACACTCCTACATGTTCATCAAATCTTACATAAAAATTCTTCACTCCCCACCTATCTGTTTGATGGTGTGTTTTTTTCTCTGAATTACGTAAATTGTACTTGATGACCATACTTATACAGGATATTAATCTGATAATTTAGAATAACGTGACTTGTTCAATCTGACATTATCTAATAATCAAAGTCCTCTCTCAGTGTAAAATACTTGACTTAGGATTACTGGTGTGTCAGATAGATAAGCAGGTGGCAGGAGCGTGCATATTGCATATATGCAAACTTTGAGTCATCGTGGCAAATGTGAAAATGGTACTAATTTTAGCATACAGTAGACCTGTGTAAACGGCCACTCTTAAAAAGACCAAAAATGTTTTTCAAGACTAATTATTGCTTAATACAGGTCAAAAGCATTGCAGAATGCTCCGAGGGGAGCAATACTCTCAAAAATTCAATTTCTTGAGGACTAGGGGTTTTATTTCAAATTGTCAGTAGTTTAGATAATAGGAAGGTAGGCATTAAAATATACAACCCAACTAAATGATTTTCATTTTTTTTTCTATCAAACATAAGTTTTGGAGGTTTAAAAGAAACGTACATCTCACAGATGTTTCTTTCAGGCACCCAAAACATATGTTATTGTAGAAATATTAACCCTTAAAGCGCCACCTATAATTTGCAGCAGACGACAATTTCAAATTTTGCCGCTTTTTCAAAAAATACAAATAAGGCATGATATTTCTTGAGAATCGTCTGCTGGCAGACGATTCTCATGAAATATCATACCTTATTTTTTTGCAAAATTGGAAAAGATTTGGCAAAATTTGTCGTTTGCTGCAGTTGTGATTGGCGCTTTAAGGGTTAAACTGAACCATGAATAGGTCCAAATCTCTAAATCTACAGTGTCCCAAATTTATTTTGAATTAGCAAGTATTTAAAAAAAATCAAAGTTTGAATTTTTGAGGTTTTACTGTACAAGGTTCACTGTGCACATAACTTTGCTCAAATTTGAAAAAAAAATGCTGTTACAGTAATACCTGGACGTATGTAAATATGTTTCCAGGTGAACTGAGTATATCAGAGGATAGACTGGGTGAGAAGAGAAGTCCTAATGACTTTGCTCTTTGGAAAGCCAGCAAACCTGGAGAACCCATCTGGGACTCCCCCTGGGGAAAGGTGAGTTCCTTAACTCTTTGCATGCTGGGTATGTCTTCCATGCTTTTGTTGTCTTATGCTGACTTTTTTTTTAGAAATTACCTTTTTCCCAAAATTCTTCCAGGAACACTATCAGAGTGTCAAACAGTTTGGATCTAGATCAGGACTGACTTTCTGTTGGTCCTGATCTGGGTCAAAACAGTTTGCAGTGGCTATTAAAAGACAACAAGGTTATTAGCAGATGGCAAAAATCGCCGCTGCTGGCAAGGAAAGAGTTAAATCAGTATATGCTTCTTAATTCAATACAGTGAATAATAAGCCTTCATTCTTGCCTGCAATGTCATATTTGTTGAATTATCATAGGCTATTTTCTGGGTAAAGGTAAGAAAATAGTTTGAAATGTTATTAAAATTAAGGGCTAAATGTTTACTCATTTACATACTTAGCTTATCAAGGCTGTATATGAATATTTTAATATCAAATATTAATTTTGAATAAATTTCTAATAAAATTTCAAATTAGGGGATAAATACTGATTAATTTTCATAAAATCTTTATTTTGAGCTGCATATCTACCACACTTCCAACTTCTTACTATATAAGTACAGCAACAGAGCAAGTGTAGATTTAATTCTTTCAGTGCAAAAACCAAATTATTCTGACAGAAAGACCATGTGCAAACACAATAGCCGTAGATCAGACTGCTCCTTGAAGGGTATTCTGTTCAGTTCTCTTTATCACAATATTTATTGAAAACTAAGCCGATTAGTTCACCTTATCAACTGAATGATTCTGTTTTATTAAATAAGCGCTAATGGCAGGCCTGTAGATAAAATTGTAATAAAAAATATTTTTATTACTTCTAAGCCAAAACATATAATGTGGGTACTCAAAAGAACCGTCCTAATGAGTCAGTTCTTTTGAGCACCCAAAACATATGTTTAAACAGGTTGATAAGAAAATAATCACAATTTTCTGTTGGTCCTGATCCGGGTTATTTGCTTATCTGCACCTATCATGTGATGTTTCAGGGTAGACCAGGCTGGCATATAGAGTGCTCTGTGATGGCTAGTGCTATTCTAGGCCCAATGTTTGATATACACACGGGAGGTGTAGATCTCAAGTTCCCTCACCATGACAACGAGCTGGCTCAGTCAGAGGTTTGTTTACTAAACTGTTAATCTTCTAGTGTCGTCTGCTGATAATCTTTGCGAACAATTTGGACCCAGATAAGGGCTGACATTTTGTAGGGCCTGATCTGGATTCAAATTGTTTGACACTCTGATAGTGATCCTGAATTTTTTTCCAAAAAAGTTGATTTTGAAGAAAATCAGCAGAGGGCAAAAATGCATGCAAAATTACCCAGTAGGCAAAAGCATTAAGATTTGCAAGCCGGGTAATGGACCGAGAAAGACTTAGTTGATAGAAGTAAGATCTATGCAAAAGTGCATTAATGTTAATTGTATTTCAGATTCTTAATTAGTTTAGCTCAGAAAATCATGTTGATTACTTGAATGTGCAAATTGAATGTTTTCATTTAAGATCATAAGAAGTCGGATGAAAAATTCACATGATGAAATTAAAGTGATGTTCATGTTATCAAATATCATTGCGGAGCACAGTGGCTCAGTTGACAAAGAGTTAGACTGTGAGATCAAAGGGTAGCTAGTTCTACCCTCACCTCCGGTGGAGTCACTGTGTTGTGTCTTTGAACAAGACACTTTCTTTATCCACTGCTTAGTGCTTGTTCAACCCAAGAAGACTTGTTCCAACATGGCTGAAAAATTGTTGACTTGAATGTAAAGAATGAAAAAAATGAAATGCCACATTAGGGTATAAATTCTTTGCTGGTATAAAAACATTCCTTGTATTACTTCTTCAGCGACTAAAGTACATCTTGATATGAAATTCTAACCTATGACCCTTGATATCTACTATGAACCATCCCAAGTTTATTGTAGTAAACCAGATGGAAGATTTCATTAGTATAAAAGGGGTTAACTGTATGTCTCTTAGTACTAGTGCTGTAGGGAGCACAGTGGCTCAGTGTTAGAGTGCTTGACTCGAGACGGAGGGGCCGCGGGCTTGAACCTCACCGGCGTCACTGCATTGTGGTCCTTGAGCAAGACACATTTAAAATAGTTTAGTACTGGTTCAACCCAGGAAGACCCGTCCCTGTTTAACTGAAAGATTGTTGATGGGACGTAAAGAATCAAATCAAACAAACAAAAGTACTAGTGCTGTCTGCTGATAATTTTGCAAACAGTTTGGATCCAGATCAGGCCCGACAAATGTCGGGCCTATTCTGGATCCAAACTGTTTACACTGATGGTTTTAATGATTTTTTTGAAAAAATTGATTTTTATAAAAATCGGGAGACAACAAAAATACATGGAAAATTACCCAGTAGGCAAGGTTCATGTTTATTTCAGGCTTGTTTCGAGCATGATTCCTGGGTGCAATATTTTCTCCATTCTGGTCATTTAACTATCGAAGGATGCAAGATGTCAAAGTCTCTCAAAAACTTTATCTCAATCAAAGAGGCGTTGAAGAAACACACAGCGAGACAGTTGAGGTTACTGTTCCTGCTCCATGCATGGGAGAAAACTCTTGACTACAGCGGGGAAACAATGACTGTAGCTCTTAAATATGAGAAAACTGTCACAGTATGTACTTTAGTTATAATTATTCAGTTAATCTGTCATAACATGAATCAGGAATATTCCATAGTAGTAGCACCCATTAGACCATTACACCCAATAAGCTTATTAAAATTACACATACAAGCAGCACAGTGGTAGAGTGCCAGTCTTCAGTTTGAGAGGTGGCTGTTTCTAGACCCAAACAATTATATAAAAATGCATTTCTGTGAAGCAGAGAAAACTGGGTGTCAAACCTTGCATAGTAATTGTTCTCTGCATACTTTTATAGCACACAATGTGACCAAGTGTCTCTGATCAACATTTTACACACCAGTGACCTTGATTTAAAATTATGCAGTAAAGTGCCTTTCACAGCAGTAGTGATTGTTTTAAGTGTAAAAACTTGCATGGTAATCATCTTCAAGTTACTCTTAATACACTGTGACCTTGACCAACATTACAATGGGCAGTGATTTTGATATATATCTATGTAATAGAACATAGATCCAGATAAGGAAATTTTATTAGGTAAAATTGTAATTATTTTCTTAACCACCAATGTTTAAATAATGATCCTTACCTTTTGTAAAGTACCAGAATCTCATAAGCTGGCTCATATATATATGTTTATCATAGGACCTTACTGTTATTCAGTGGATAACATCATATAAATAATGTTATGACCACACGTTACATAACACTTTCTGCGGGGAACAAGTAACATCATGATGACGTCCGTGACAACAATGCAAAGTGTCATTGAAATAAACAAACTTTGAAGGCATTAAAAGCGTATTTTAAATGTCATATTATAAACAGAGTCTTACACTAGTGATCATTTCATATTAAATTTATTATTATTGATCACTTGTGTAAGATCCTCTATATCCATGGTCATGATGGATGATTACTATTTCTCCTAAAACTTCATTGGTCTAGATTTATAAAGAAAAAATCTTTTAGTGTCAAAATGATAATATTTTTACATCCATTACTTGTAACATATGTTTTGGGTGCTCAAAGAACCATCTCATGAGATGGTTCTTTTGAGTACCCACAACATAAGCCTTTGTTGACAAATGAAAAAAAAATTTTTTTAATCAAACACTCCTATCTAGAGGCCTGAAACTTCAAAGGCAAAGAAAAGGAAACCACTTTGTTTGACTGTAATTTCATGTCCAAGTTGGAGTAATTAGCGCTGGTATTAACCCTTGTCCTGCTGAACCTGGATATAACTTTTTTTGGAAAATACTATATCCAGATCAGCTGGCTTCTGCTGAAGCAAGCCAGCTGATCATGCATGATCCACACTGTTTTTCACTCTGGTTGCAAATACATGCTAAAACTGGAATGTTGCAGGTTAATAGGATAAAAAATTAGGGAGGAGTGTAGTACATAGAGTATCTTACATGAGTACTCATGTTTTATTGAATTTATTAAACGAATTGGGGAAAAGTGATAAAATGCGAGGCTTGCTGAGCATTTTATCGTTTTTTCGCAACAAGTTTAATAAATTCAATAATACAGGAGCACGAAGGTTAGATTCTATTAATCACATGACATTAAAATTACTTTAAAAGTCGCATTTTTGGCATGAAAACATCAAGATTTTGCCATCTTTTGCGCAACATTTTAATGGAAGTCATTAAGCTGTTAACCACTAGTGGTTTATCGATTTTATTGCATGGCGTTATATCACTACCAGGCGCCATATGTCATGTGATAAATATAATATTCAGCATGAAAAGGGCTGAACTCATTGTATTTCACTAAATCTTGCAGGAGTTTTTCTTGATGCTGAAAGATGTGAAGAGGAATACCTCATCATCCGGTGTTGCCCTCTTTGATAAATGGGGTCCTGAAGAGCTGGCACTTAATCAGAAGTATGTAGTCTTTAAAGTTCATTATTGCATAAAATCTATGCTGCTGACTTCTCATAATTTTTGTAATTTTAAAAAATGCTTAAAGTTTTTCATTTGGTCACTGTCAGATCTTTGATATATGAGGCGCGACATGAGATTTCCAACAATGACTGAACATCATTTAGAGTTTCTAAGCTTAAAAGGAGACTGCAGAGGCTTGTTCGAGTCTACACTTGTCAAAATGCCACATTGTTAGAAATCACATGCCACGGCTCATATAGCGATTGTTATGTCTCCCCCTTCAGGGTCAGGAGACATATTGTTTTTCCCTGGGCGTTAGTCTGTCTGTCACAAATCGTGTCGGCTCTATAACTTGAAAACCGCTCAAGTTCTATTCACCAAGCTTTATACAAATATCAATCAGCATGAGATGGCGTGCAGAGTGCAAGAATGGTAACTCTGCCTTTAATACTTTTTGAGTTATTTCCCTTTGAACTTTGTGCATCACAAAATCCGTGTCCGCTCTATAACTTGAAAACCACTTAAGCTATATTCACGAAACTTTATACAAATATCAATTAGCATGAGATAACGTGCAGAGTGCAAGAATGCTAACTCTGCCTTTTATACTTTTTGAGTTATTTTTCTTGGAACTTTGTGCATTACGAAAATCGTGTCCGCTCTATAACTTGAAAACCACTTAAGCTATATTCATGAAACTATATACAAATTTCAATCAGCATGAGATGACGTGCAGAGTGCAAGAATGGTAATTCTGCCTTTTATACTTTTTGAGTTATTTCCCTTGAAACTTTGTGCATCACAAAAAATGTGTCTGCTCTATAAATTGAAAAACGCTTAAGCTATATTCACAAAACTTTATACTAATATCAATCGGCATGAGATGACGTACAGAGTGCAAGAATGGTAACTCTGCCTTTTATACTTTTTGAACTATTTTCCTTGCAACTTTGTCCATCACAAAAATCGTGTCCGCTCTATAACTTGAAAACGGCTTAAGCTATATTCACGAAACTTTATACAAGTATCAACCAACATGAGTAGACATGCAGAGTGCAAGAATAGTAACTCTTTCATTCATACTCTTTGAGTTATTTCCCTTGGAACTTTGTCCATCACAAAAACAATTATCTATGACTATTTTATACCAGGTTATTATTCTGCAAAAGTTAACTACATTGACAAATATCTTTACTAGATACAAGCCGATTGTCTGGAATTCCTGTTAGAATTCGTATGTAAAGGTTCTGTTTGAAATTGTATTTAATGACTCTGACATTTTGACATCAAAAGGGAGGAGACATCTGTTTTTTTCGTAGAAAAACAATTCTAGTTTTTATTTGTTCTGTGTTTAAGTTATGTCAGCAGTAGTAAAACATGTACTGAAATATGTCACTACAAGAGAAAATTGTATTGGGGGTGGGAGGGGGTTGTAGTGGTACAGATAATAGAAAAAAAGAGGGGCTTGAATTTCTGTGTATAATGTCTGCACATGTTTTCAACTTTATTGACAGATATATGGATTTACGGGAGAAGGTTCATGAAGCAATCTGTGGTAAGCCACCTTTCTTAAACCCTTTATGCACTAATGGATTCTTCCGCCTGGTTTAATACAAAAAACAACAACTTGGGATGGTACATTGTATATCAAGGGATGTCACAGGTTATAATCAAAAGAAATATTGCATGTCTTTCTCTGAAGATCATATTTGTCTTAGCAAACACGGTAGACCTTGATGAAATGTCACATTGTGTGGCTTTTCATAACCGAATGGACTTAAGCCCACAGGGACAAAATCCAAGTGGGACAAAAGCCTTCACTGTAGGGAGCGCAGTGGCTCAGTGGTAGAGTGCTTGACTCGAGACCGAGGGGCTGCGGGTTCCAGCCGCACCGGCGCCACTGCGTTGTGGTCCTTGAGCAAGACACATTTATCCTAGCTAAGTACTGGTTCAACGCAGGAAGACCCGTCCCTATTTAACTGAAAGATTGTTGATGGGACGTAAAGAATCAAATCAAACAAACAAACAAAATTGTAAAATTAAATGTATTGAGGAGTCACTAGTGTATAAAGGGTTAAACATAATTAAGTTTGTTTCAGAGACTGTTTCAACTAATATTTTGGAAGATGGGGGTGGGGGAGAGAGAAATAAGGTTTGCTTTTGCAATTGTTTATGTGCTGGAGAGCATGACAAGAAATGTAAAAACCTTTATAGTTTTCTTTAATGTGAAGTTGTCTTAGAAGTTTGATGTCTTCTGAAGTGGGTTCAATTTTGGAAATAAATCAGCCCCAAAATTGTTCATTTGGAGAAAGCTTATTGAGATAATTTTTTCCTCCAATAATAGAAAGTTAGCACTAAACCTGGGATCCTTTAAACATTTAAGTAAATTTTGTACAAGGCATTTCTTTTATCAAGGGTAAAGCCTCCAACTTTTAAATTGAGATGTTTGCTACCAAATCTTGTCAAAAAACAACAACAACCAATGCATGTGATATTGTTACTATTCACATATGTAACAAGCTAAGGTATGTTTGTAGTTACAGTAAACCCTGTGTAAAACGGCCATTCTCAAAAAGACCAAAAATTGTTTTTCAAGACAATTATCGCTTAATGCAGGTCAAAAGTATTGCAAAATTCTGCAATGCTTTCGACCTTCATTAAGCTACCATTTGTCATCAAGATCTCTGTTTTGTCTATTTTTAAGTGGCTGTTTTAAGCTTAATGCAGGTCAAAAGTATTGCAGAATGCTCCAAGTTTTACTGTAGTATTATTTAGTATTACACTTTTTAGATTCTATCAACACTAAGAAGACCCTGGAACATTTACGGGATCTGATCAGTCAGTGCAATATATATGTGTCCGAGGTGAAAGGTCAACATAGACCTAACAGGATACTACTGCAGAATGTTGGCGACTACATCACACAGATGTTTAAGGTAAACTGGACCTGAGGTTATAGCACATTTTCATGCTCAGCTCAACTGAACATGATATTTCATTTGCTTATAAAGGGTAAAATGGTGGGAAAAAAATCTTGCTTTAAAACATCCAGCTGTTGTATATATCCTGCTAATGAATGTTAAGATGCCAACAATTATTGACAAATTGTTGGCATTTTTTAAAACATTTAGGAGCAGGATAAATTTCTAATTTAATTCTTAATGTTGGTGAAAAATTCAAGAAAACAGGTAGAAAATTGGACTGATAATGCAAGTACAAGGCCTACACTTAAGTTTAGCTCAAATTTTGAAAATTAAATTTGGTTCTGGCATAATATTTTGAAAATAATGTCATTTGCATCTAGTGAAGCATCAGATAAGCCTGTACAAATGGGCAGTATTGCCAGAGTGCTTGTTGCTTCCATACATAGGAGTATGAAGGTAGACGAAGGCTGCATCCAAAAATGAGACATCTAGCCGTTCTTGATATCTAAGTTTCTTTCATAACCCTAGAAGAACTTGCAAAAAAATCTGCTTATTTGTCATTTGCTGTATATATTTGCTAACATTATTGACTAGTTAAAGTATAGAGGCAAACAGTGGACCCAGATCAGACTGCTCCTGTAGATCAGACTGCTCCTTTAGGGGCAGTATGGTCAAGGTCTACACTGTTGAAGATGCTTCTAAAACATTTCAGGAGATGACTAAATAGAAAGGTTTGTTGTGATTGGTGCTTGAAGGGTTTCAGAGAGCAATTTTGTATATCTGTAAATCATGACTAGGAGGAGTAAAAAGGCTCGATGGTAGAGTGATAGACCCCAGATTAAAAGGTTGCTGGTTTGAGACTCTTCATCCTCTGTTTAGTACTGGTTCAACACAGGAAGACAGGTTAATTGTCGTGACATGACTGAAAATTTTTGACTAGGACATAGAACATCAACAAAAACTAAAAGTTATGACTATAGTTAGTCTACAATTAGGAGATAACTGTATTCAAAATTTTCATTTGGAGAGTTATATAGTCGGATATATGTTCGGTAATTTAGTTTTATGATGACATGTTAGCGGAGATGTAACACATGATTTCTGACCGTATTTCTGATGATATACCGCTCTAAATGAAAATTTTGATTATCCCCATTGTAATGCATGGTAACATTTTCCTGAAAAAAAAACCCAGTGAAAATGTAGTATCTTGAGCCTACAGTCAGCGGCTGCTAGCTGCATAAAACCACTTTGTCAGCAGCATAAAACCACTCTTGGGTCAATGAAAAGCGATGTTACATAATGACACGAGTTTGCAACAGTATATCGCAGGATGTACTGTCGCAAATTAAGAGATTGTGACGGTATATCGCAGGATCGATATACCTTCGCAAATTTATTACGTCATCCATTCAGTCATAGCCCCAGAAAAGGCTGCGTATTGCGTATTTACGCATTTGCTTGAACCAGAAAACACAATTAAATTCATTTCTGTGCGTACAAAACCCCGATAAAAATCATTTATACTCAATTTGGAACTTTCTCAACGCTATAGTATTCAGGTTGCCATACAACACAGGTAATTGTTTGGTACAAATCTATAACTGGCGTGGTGCCAAATCTAGTATATTAAATTGTAACCCAGTCCAGGAACATTCTTATCACTGTCTGGCTATACCCAATATTTACACAACTACAACATTTGTCTAAGTTTACGGTAGGAATGGCTAGACGTGGATGAAAAAAGGCCCAGAGCAATCGAATAACAATATTGTCTTGAAACTCAACTTAAATGCTGCGTTGAAGGTTCGAAGAATCATAGATGACTTGTTAAATACGTTGGATTTTCGACATAAGTTGACATAAGTCGGAAATACGGGTCTCAGATATACTTAGCAGTATATATATTGTGCCAGTGGCCTTTCTGAAAGTGAAACCGAAAGTTAACAAAAAATCAGAATCTAGGCCCCATTTTATTGCTGATTTATTTGCTTTCAGATGGATACCCAAAACAAAAACTTAAAATACCCAATTTAAAATTTGAAATACCCAATTAAGCCAAAAGAGGTGGGTAAATACCGAATTGCTTCCAATCCTTATCTGGAGCTATGTTCAGACGTTGTTACATGTGCAAGCACATTCAAATTACCAATTCTATTTGCAGGTATTTGGTGCCATAGTAGGAGATGATTGGTTGGCTGTAGCAGGGAGAGAGAATGGTGCAGGAGGGGTTGATGTGAGTATAACTACTAATGAACCAGTGTCCAGAATAAGGTACAAGTAGAGCGAAGATTCAAATCAGTCTGCACATCCACGCAGCCTGATCAGAGTCTTACTTTTCTGCCTAAAGAAACATTGAATCCTTGGTTACCCATAGAGTGCACATTTAAGGCTGATCAGACTGTGCAGATGTGCAGGATGATCTGCATCTTTGATGAGCGTGCAGTAAAACCTGTGTAAAACAGCCACTGTCAAAAAGACCAAACATTGGTTTTCAAGATAAAATATAGCTTAATGCAGGTCAAAAGCATTGCAGAATGCTCCAATGGGATGCAGGTCAAAAGCATTGCAGAATGTTCCAATGGGAGCATTCTGCAATACTTTTGACCTTCATTAAGCTACCATTTGTCCAGGCATGAGAGAGTTCAGGATTGATCAGGATTTCCTGATTGAGTAATGGCATATGATTTATATAATGCCAGTTGTTTTTGCTGAAATTTATTTTTGAATGAAGTTAAACTCAATTTTAGATATAAATTAAGCATAAACTGACTGGTTTCTATTGATATTTTGTGATTTTAAACCTTTAATAAGTGATTTAAAAATTACTTTTCTCTATTTTGGAGTGAATCGACATATTTTCCTGATTGAGGATGGCTAACTGTTCTCATCCCTGTTTGTCTTTGAGACCTTTGTTTTGTCTATTTTTGAGTGGCTGCTTAAGACAGGTTTTACTGTACATACTTCTTGTACCTTTCTCTGGTACACCAGCTCAAATCAGCTTTTATTCAATTACTGTAATCAACCTGATAAGTTGCATAGGTACAGATAAGGAATTTGTTTTAGCATAAAATTGTAATTATTTTCTAACCCACCAATTTAAACATGTGTTTTGGGTGCGCAAAAGAACCGTCTCACTAAGACGGTTCTTTTGAGCACATACAACAAATGTTTTTATCCAGAAATATGAAAAAAATTCATTACTCACTCTTATCTGGAGGCCTGAAGTGAATTTTTCAAAACCTTATACCCTCTTTTTGAAAATGATGTAGATTTAGATGAACAGCTGATCAGGACCTTGTCCTACCATAGGCCAAACTGAGTCATGGCACCGAAACATATATATATTACCATATCCAGCATAACTAATACCAGTTAACAGGTACTTTGGTAAATAGCAAAGACCTGAAAATACATGCACAGCTAGCTAGTGGGGTAAGAGGTTTGTAATTTGACCCGAGCCTTCATCTGTGCCTCTATGTTGTTTGTGTGAGCATTTGATGCTTTGGCAAGACTGCATGGATGAGTAGGTTCACCTCAGCCTAGGCTGCTAGCTAATGTGTTAAGTACCAAAATTTGTGTACACTGGCTCCTATGGCTCTTTTTCTAACCCTTTGAAAATACCCTTAACAAGTACTTTGCATCAGTGAAGATGCAGATGAAATGCCGCAATATGCGGCATTTCATCAGGATCAGCACTGTTGCTGATATTGAAGCATTTTATCTGGGTCTTCGCTGTTTGCCGAGACAAAACTGATCTTTAGAGAAATAAATGCAATATTATTTGGATGTTATAACTTTTGACCCCTCAATATATACAGTGAACCATCCTGTATTAACTATTAAACTTTATCCTCAACAGAGCAAATTTTATCTCGTATATTAAAACTAAAATGCTGAAAAATATTGAGTTTTATTGCTTTAGAACTCTCAGATAATGTATTTATCCTTCTAATAATCGTTAAAATGCCATTTTAACATATGAGCCGCGGCATGAGATTTCCAGCAATGTGGTATGTGCGACCAGCAAAGCCTCAGATCAGCCTGCGCATACGCACAGTCTGATCAGAGCCTTTGCTTGTCGCTTGAATATTCTATGAGTTAAGCTACTGATTGAACATCATTTGGAGTTTCTAAGCTTGAGAGGAGGCTGCACAGGCTTGTATGAGTCTACACTTGTCAAAATGCCACATTGTTAGAAATCACAGCTCGTATCTAAACAGGATAAATTTAATGCTCAGTCGAGTTGAGCATGAAAGTGTTATAATCTGGTTGCCCGGATGTGTTGGTTCTCAAATTTTTTTCCAAGCTAGCAAATACATGTTTACAGATGCTAGAATTGATTTATTTCAGCTGGAAGAAGAGGTGATGCCCTACCTGACAGCATTTGCTAACTTCAGAGATGATGTGAGGAAAGTGGCCAGAGAACAGAAAGGTAGTTTACAGTATTGGCACTAAATATTGGGCCAGAAAAAAATCTGTGTACCCCTAAAACACCATTTAAAGTGTTTATTTTCAAGTTCATTACTTCAAATTCTCACATCCTCAGGCTGTAAAATAGATTTCTTTGAATTATAGGATGGTTATGATGAGGAGTGATTGGGTTAATATTTATCATTTACCTCTAATACGAACTGCATTGTTTCACGTTGACCTGATAAATGTTGTCTACCTCACTGCATATATCTTTATATCTTCATGACAGTTGCACTTTTTAAATGACGTCAATGATGTTGAATCAACACGAAAATTGATGCTAACGTCATAATTTCTAGTTTGAAGAGTGTTCCAACTTGTAAACTGATAAATAGAATACCAGGTTCCTGTCTTTTGATATAAATTTTACCACGCTCGGCTTAAGAGAATGCATGTTGCATTGTTCTGCAGAGCCTTGCCTGGAAACTTTAATATAAATAACACTCTATATATACTATATCTAAAGTCAAGAGATAAAACATACCTTTGAGCATGGGCAGACAACAAAGTTCTTCACTTGGCCGCTTAGCACAGTCGGTAACGTGTCTGACTGCAGATCCAGGGGTCACAAGTTTGATCCTGGCCTGGTCACATACTTTTCGTGAAGTTTTATCATGGAATAATTTCTACGGCCATTCTCTTCCCTTTCACTGATTTATAAAGGGTTGTTGTCAGTTACAAGCGAAAGTATGTGCACGAAGTTCTGGTTAACTGCTAAGTCAAGCTTGCCCAGGAAAAAGTGTGGTTAGGTGAACTGACCATCCTGGCTTGACCCTAGCTGTTGACTGGGACGTAAAGCATCAAACAAAAACAAACAAAAACAAAGTTCTTGATAAGCCTGTTAACACTTTTAACTGCCTGTTTGTCAGTATGTGTAGCTGACTATTAAACTCAATGACTGCTGAATTTCTTGTTATAAATGTCTGTTGATCTAGACTAATCCTTTTTGATGAAGAGCAGTCTGATCAAGGCTAGTAATCAGGATCTGTTTTGCTTGCCTTGGAGTAACTGTAGAACTTGTATTCATGGATCCACAACTGTCAATCTAAAGTAGTTAATTTGCCCTTGAGATTACTGCTGCAGCCAGTTATAATGTTGCTTTTGCTGACCACATGGGCAATAACAGCTGGAGATATGATAAGGAACTGGCAGTTTGTCGGAGTATCCTACACCTAGATTGAAAATTATCAAAATATATAGTAAATTGAAAGTTGAATAACTTAAAAGCTAATAATAACATCTTGCTGAACTTTTCAGAACTTTTTCATCCAGTCATAAACAAGCCATTATTAAATATTGGTGTCTTTATTTGTAATAACAATAAAGTTCATATGCTAATGAAGAGGGTGGGTGGAGTTTATCTCTTTTTGTGGATTCATGAATTAAGCATTCACTTCAAATAGACAAAACAAATGTCTAAATAGCAAAATGATAGCTTAATTAAGGTTGAAAGTATTGCAGAATGCTCCTCTTGGAGCATTTTCCCCTTGGAGCATTCTGCAATACTTTTGACCTGCATTAAGCAATAATTTTAGGTCTTTTTTTTAGTGGCCGCTTAAGACGGGTTTTACTGTATTTGGTTCTTGCACTTTTAAAATTATTAAAAGCCTTATTAAAATATAAAATCACACAGATTGAATAAGACCTTCAAAGTACATGTATGCTTATTGTTAATTACAGTTCCAGAAGTATTGAAACTGTGTGACAGTATCCGTGACGACGTCTTGCCAAACCTCGGAGTAAGACTTGAAGATCATGAGGGTCAGCCACCTGTCATCAAACTTGTTGACAAAGAAACTTTGCTGAAAGAAAGAGAGGAAAAACTCAGGGTACATATATAGCTGAATTATCTTGAGAAGTTCTTATTTAAATCAACACATGATGTTTATCCTTATACTTCTGGCATTGGCAATCGATGAATGCATAGACAAGCCTGCTTATCCCAGGCTCCAAGAAAAGAGCGCTTTTAAGCCTTAATTTAAAAAAATATCTTATTTCTCAACCAAAACATATGTTGTGGGTGCTCAGAAGAACGGTTCTTCTAAGCACCCAAAACAAAGGTTAAAACTTAGGGATATGAAAATATTTGGATTTTATGCTCAAAATTTTGTTGATTTGGTCCTATGGTATCTACAGAGCATGGCTTGAGCCTCCACGGCTCACAGTGAAAAACATGTTGTAGAAGAGGAAGGTTTGAAAAACTAAAATATTGATAAATTGGTCAATAATATAACAATGTTAACTTACTTTAAAACACATATATTTTGTTTGTATTTTTATTTGGCACTATTTGTGGCAGAGACAAAAGTCTCTGAAATATACAGTTTCATTTCAGTCACACAATAAGCAATAAATGGTCACACATCATTAGTATGTTGGTAACTGTATAGCTTAACCAACTTCTGAATGGTACAGTCTGTTTCAATGTTGAGAAAACCACATCTTAAAAGGCCCTACTATTAAAGGAAAGAATATGCTCCCTTTGGGGAGCATATTCTTTCCTTGGAACATATAACATAAAAGAGTATTAAATTGAGAAAATGCCAAATCAAACTATGCCAAAATGTCTTCTTTTTTTTAAAATCCCCAAATTTTGGTGTCACAAATATTAAGGTGTTTCCTTAGCTGAAGTTAAAGTGGCAAAAAGTATTGAATCATATTGCATGTATGGCAATATTTATCATATTATGACATAAGTGTGTTCTCAGCATTACTTGAAGCCATAAAGATCACAACATGGTGGTATAAACTTTAGACCAGGGTTTGCGCTAGGATTTATTTTTCTTTCGCCACCATTTTCGCCAATCAGATTTTTTTTGTGCCATTTTCTTGAACTTAGAGCCAGATTTTGGGCATTTTTCGCCCAAAAAGAGCCAGGTTTGGGGGCATTTTTCGCAAAAAATGTCTTCTGTCTTTAACCCCTTTTATTCTGGTGGATTATTGTACACGCATTGATAAAATAACTAAGGAATAGTCCATTTTGTATTTAAAGCGGTTGACAGTCTTTAAATTTATGTATATTTGTACCTAGAGATTGTTGATTTTTCTTAACAGAGCAAACACTGATGAAATGCTGTTTGGGTATTCACTGCTTGCCAAAGTACCTGTTTGCAAGTATTCAGAATAAATAGGATTAACCAACATTGTACTTTGAAGGTGTCAAGCAAAAAATAATACACAGGGATGATAATGATCAGACTTTCTATGTAATTGTCAATCTTTCCAAAGAGTGTAAATTGAAAACCTCCAATCAGGTTTGAACACCTGAGCATGAGACAGGGTATTTTTCAACACAACATTTGATCAATAAGAATTGATAATATATATATATGACGCCAATTTTAAAATAATGACTTTTTTCTTTCGATTTTTTTTGTATTTGATTTTAGTGATTAAAAGTTTGCAATCAATGTTATTCTCGCTTGAATATAAAACTATAAAAGATCATATAATACTTTGATTAAAATGTTTAAATGGGGAAATTATATGTTAAATAGAACGAATAACTGCATTGCCAAAGTAGCATGCTAAATATTGTAACAAGGGAGCTAATTCAAAAATATTAGGGGAGAGCACAATTGCATAATTTTTACCTCAGAATACAGGCCCGAATTTTTCTGACAAAAAAAAATTTAAATCAAGTGAGCCATAACATCATCTACCTTTTAAATAAAAGGTTTCTGTTTAGAAATGATAGGTTCAGATATCTGAAACTGTCGAGAAAAGCACTTTGAACAGCGCAGTTGCTGTCTTGAAAAGAGAAGCAACGCTACTGTCGGCTTTTGCGAGATGCGCGGATCCTTTCGCATGCCTGGTAATGTCTAGTGAGTGATGCTGTCAGATGAAAGAATGGCACAGTGAACACCATGCAAATCTTTCTCCTTTCTCACAACGCTTGATGGAAAGCTCGAAGCAATATATCTATCTTCTTACGAGTGGAAAGTGAGCTTGCAAGTGACACTTGATTTTTTCTTCTTCGTAGCGGTCTTTTCAACATGTTTAAAGTTACGAATTCAGAAAGCTATGTAATGACTATTATTATTGACCACAAAAAAGCAAAGATGTCACGATGATGGTGCAGTTAATTTCATGCACAGCATGGCACCGTATATATTATAGTCTGTAATTATGACCGTTACGGGTAGCAGCTGTTAAAAGTGTGTGCCGATCGCCGTAGGTTATCACTCGAACCCAATAAACATTTATACTGGGTCCGAGGTTATCAGCGCGTGTCCAGGTTTGACTCGATCAGCTACTGAATTGTGTGTCGATAATTGGGGTGTTAATTGACAATTAAGATACACATTGATGACCATTAAGCGGCACGAGGCAATGACTTGTAGCCGGAGGTGACGATTCCGACGCCAGACAAAAAAAATTACTTGCGATTTTTCTTTCGCCAATAGTTGTCGCCAAATTAATTTTTTTTGTGCCAAATTTATTATTTCTTCGCATTTTGCGACAATGGCGATCGGTAGCGCGAACCCTGTTTAGACACAAGAACTCCTTCAACCTGTTTATTGAGTCTTCTTAGGTTCGCTGTTTACAGTGTATTTAATTAATAAGAGAACAGTTGACTCTCATTGGAGCATATTCAGTGTGGACGAGGTTAAACTCATGGGGGCATATCCAGTGTGGACAAATTAGTCAAGATTACATAGATGTTAATATAGAGAATCTACCATTCCTGTTCATTTATTGTTGAATTTATTATATGAGTTGAGGAAAAGAGATAAAAATGCAAGGCTTTTTTGCAAGGAAAATTAAAAAAAAAACAGAAGCACTTATTTTAGATTCTTTTTATTATATATGACACTTAAAATTAAAATTCTAAATTGACCAGATTATAATAGCTTCTCTTTAATTTTAAATTAATTAAAAATTATGAAAATACCATAAATATTTAAACCCGATTTATTTTTGTAGGCATACTGCAAGTTTTAAGTTTTGTCTGCTTAAAGTTTCAGGAGTTTAGAAATGTTCAGCATCTGAAGTTAACTGTATAGTTAAACCTACTCTCAAAAAGACCGAAAATTGGTTTTCAAGACCAATTATTGCTTAATGCAGGTCAAAAGTATTGCAGAATGCTCCATACTTTCAACATAAAGCTGCCATTTGTCATTAAGATCTTTGTTTTGTCTATTTTTGAGTGACCCTTTTACACAGGTTTTACTGCAGGGATTTCACTAAGATTCAGAATAGCTGGCAGTCATCGCCAGGAAACTGGCCAAATTCAATGCTTTATATTGTAACCTAATGTATCAGTCTGTCAAAGTAGCTGGCACAGTGGGTAAAGTAGGTGGTTGTTTTTGCCAGCTGCCACCTCTTAACAAAAACTGTTTTCTGCTTTTTGCAATAAACTTTCAGTTGGAGACAGTTTCTGTGTTCAAACAAAAGGCAGGAAACACAAAATATTATTTGACCCGCGACATGAGATTCGCAACAATGTGGTATGTGCGACCAACAAAGCCTCAGATCAGCCTGCGCGTATGCGCAGTCTAATCAGAGCCTTTGCTTGTCGCTTGAATATTCTTTGAATGTTAAGCTACTGACAGAACACCATTTGGAGTTTCTAAGCTTAAAAGGAGGCTGCACAGGCTCGTCTGAGTTTACATTTGTCAAAATTCCAAATTGTTGGAAATCACATGTCGCGGCTCATTTTACTTACAATAGTTTTTTTATGTGTAGCAAGAAGAGTTGAAGAGACAGGAGAAAGAAAAGAAGAAACAGGAACAGGAGGCAGCCAAGGTAAACCAGGCCCCCCAGGTTATAAAACATTTTTCATGCTCAACTCAACTGAACATGAGCATGAAATTTCAACCTCTCATATTCAGCCTGCACAGCTACAGAGACCAGCTAGAATGTTTAAATTTCATATGTAGCATGGTTACCAGGAGATAACAAAGCTGCTGATCAGACTGGGCTGATACACGGCTGGTCTGTGCCTTTGTTGTTCGCATGCAACTAAATCAGGTTTTCTCATGATGAGGCTCATATGAAAAAGGAGTTCCCTGATACGAAAGGTAAATTTTTGAGAACCACATTAAGCCCCAACACAGTTTCTAATGATAGCTATGCTATAAATATAGGATTTTACATGAATTCTTATTTTCCATTGAATTTATTAAAAAGAGTTGTGGAAAAGCTAAAAAATGTGAGGCTTGCAGAGCATTGTGTCCTCTTTTGCAACAAATTCAATATTAAATATTAATTTCTATATATCATATGACACTTAAATTACTTGAAATCACAATTTTGATGAAAAAAATTAAGCATATGTCATAAAGTATGCAACGTTGCTTTAGACTTAATTATGTAAGGCTCCTAAAATTGCATATTAGTTTTAATGCATGGCTTTATATCACTCCCAGACACAAAGTCATATAATAATGTAAGTTTACTTTATTTTACAGGCTGCAAAAGAAGCACAGAAAAGAATCCCTCCATCGGAGATGTTCAAATCAGAAACGGACAAATATTCCAAATTTGATGATAAGGTTTGTTTACATAATTATATATTATATATATTAACATAAACAACACAAGCAAATAAAATTATTTCTGTTTAATCATATGATATCTGTCTGTAAATGTGATAATATTATGTTTATAAACAAACATAAACTAGCGCGATGAAGGTGCAAATGTACAAGGCAGTTATTTAACATGTCTTCATACACAGTCCTTGAGTCAAGAAAATTATCTTATTTCTCAACCAAAACATATGTGACGCGCCATGACATTTTGTGCCCAAATGCGGTAAAACGTGACGTCGGGAAAACGCGATGCAAAAGTGACGTTATTTACGCAACTGCACTTTGTTGAGCAATTTGTATGTCGCTAAGCGTCATTTGTTAACACCGTTTAAAGCCCAAGAGGAGCAAACATTTAACGATTTTTTCGCGAAGAAATATTTAATTATTGATTAGAAGATTTATACATGCGACTATTTAAAAAATTACAGATGAGAGGACTATTTACAAGCATGTATTTAAACAAACAAAAAAACACCGTCTTTCCGACACTTTCTGTGTCGGCCGTAGTGCATTTTTTATTCTTTTTTTTCTACTGTGCATATTAAAAACCAGATAAACAAGCGAGTATGATCAGGAAACACCACACTAACACACTGTAGACCAAGACCAGGCCTGATATTATAATGTATTTTATAAAACAACGGAATCAATTCCATTTCGCAACGCAAGTTGTATGCGCAAAAATGTGTGTCCGTTTCAGTACCTTTTGTCCCCAATGTTGTCTTAGAGCACGTGAGCGGTTTTGTTGTCTGTTGAGACGACACACTACAAACGGAAAGTTCCATCCTACTTATGGGTGATGTGGCATACGATGATCGCATCAGTGTACGCAATAAGCGTTATTCTTTAAGGTACAGTCACCGGACATAATTATTCGCCGTCTTGTAACGTCGCCGTTTAAATCAATGTATTTCCAGATTTTTTGGCAAAAATTATTGTCGCAAAACAGTAGAAGCTACAACCGTGAAAAAAGTACCAAATGAACGCAAATTGATTTACGCAATATACAATTTTATTGTAGCTTATTGGTGTCTGTTGTTTTCGTATGGTATACATTTAAACACGACGACAAATTTAAATGGTATTTTTGGCGACGTTAACTTAAGCGTCAATAGATATTGGATAGGATATTTTAAAATGTATGTTCACTTTAAACGGGACCTACTTGAGAACCAAAATTATAATTCATTTTAATGTTTTATTGTATATTGCTATTTTAATTTGACTTCAATCCCCGGCGTAAATGTTAAAAATTGCACACATTAACATTGCCATTGTATCAGGAAATGCACTGTTTAAACTGCGACGGCACGAAGTGGCGAATTTGTATGAACACAAATATCAATATCAATATTTCGGCTACTAGTCTGATGCGCTGACTCCTCCGTGTGTGCTATTATGATTACAAGTCAGATGCGCTGACTGTTCCGTGTATGCTACATGTAACAATTGTACGAGGTGTATCAGCGTGACAAACGCTAGCCTGCATAATCGGTGATGTGATGAACTCACGAGATTTTGCCATGAGCGCATTTTTGCACGAAATTTAGAAATTCTTTCTTATTACATGTAACTCGTATATTCAGACTCGACTTTCGAGCTATCCGTTTTGTTCCATGCATGTCATGTTTACCGTGCGCTAGAGCCACTTAAAACTGAGCCAGCTTATCACTTATCGTATATGCCAACAGCAAAGACTCAAACGAGCCTGTTCTAAAGTGCAGACAGAGCCTGTTCTGCTATAGAAATACATGTAGATCAAGGCTCAAGCCAAACATAACACTTCTAGCCCAACTAGGTACATGTAGCTATATATCCACAAAACGCTTTGAGGCGTGACTGTTACGGGTAAATGTATTGAATGAATCGAGGGTCATTCCTTAGAGGTCGTGGTGGTTGAAGCACAGTTATGCATAATTATAATGACGCCAAGTACCGACATTTTATAAGTTGTGTAAAATCTCGAAGATTTTGTACAGAGTGTCATGTTCTGTAGCGTTTAAGCCAGGTACATCCTTCATCTGATCTATACTGTTATTTATATTCTTCAATAATTCCGAAGTTTAGAGTTGGATCCATTTTGATCTGATCTGCGTTTAATTAATTGTAACATCGGTGTGTACATGGGCGCAGGCTGATTGTAGTTAATTATGGTTATATAGCTGATACCCATACATGTATAAATATGCAACCAAAACTATTCGGGTATGTACATGTATTCCCGGCGTACCTCGACATATTACAGATGCAGATTCATAGTCTACACTGTTCACAGCTTCCGCGACTTTAGCATGTGATCCTATCAAATATAAGTGAACAGCATTCAAATAGTGTTGGAGTTTGACGTCGAATAGGCTTAAACATTGTTGAAAACCTTTCTGTATATATCACGAAAAAAACGTAAGTTGTGGGTACTCATCACGTGCCGGATCACAAAATGTTTTGGGTCGTTTCATTAATCTACTAAGGGTAAAGCTGCCATTCACATTAGAAAATGCCGCTTCCAATGAGTACCCACTGCAAACTTTTTCTTTGAGAAATAAGAAATAGCGCTTTGGGTATACATTGGTCTTGACCTGGTTCCAAGCAGTTTGTATTGCAAAGATATATTAGCAAGATATAAGATAGGAAAGTGGTGGGGACTGGCACATCCACATGAATCTCTTTGATCCGATGCATCTACCGAAAAGAGGACATAATTTCATCACGTTTTGATATCCAACGCCACAAAACATTTTTGCTTGTAATATTTTGTGAGAGCTCGTCCACACTTTCTCTGCTTTTGTTTTAAGCAGCGCAGCATGTTACATGTATTTCTTCTTCCTTGAAAATACATTGTATATGTACATGTATATATAGAATTTGATTACACCTATTATACGTGATGTCTCGCCGTTTCAAAAATACTAACTGAGTATGATCAGGAAATACCTCAATCACAAACCACAGTGGCACCACTGCCTCCTAAATTCAAAACTTTGTTTCACTGGAGGAGAAAAGATTGATCAGCTTTTTTCGCAAATGAAGACCGAGAACGAGTAAACTCAGCAGTTTGCTTTGGCTTTCTAAGCGAACATTGAAATAAAGCAATGCATCTGTATTCGTATGAGAGATTTTACAACATTTTTGAACAGAAGAAACAAGGCTAAACTACTAACTTATCGTTGCCCGACTTTTACGAATTGTATATTGCGTGATGGGTTCCGGGATCAGCTCTTGATTTGGTGACTACGGCACGCGACACACCACTGAGAGAGTAAACTGACCTTAGTATTATATAACTTCTACTACTGGCAGATTTGCTGCTGATGCTACATTCCCTCCTCTTTCTACAAATCAATAAGCGATGGTTATATTGAAAAAGAAATATTAAAAGAGAGAAATGAGTAGATAGATTAAACTACGATGCGCGGAATCATATCTGATCGCCATTTTTAAACAAGCTAATAATCAACTTTCTGATTTGCATAAATACCCATTTTCAACATGATAAAAACCACATTCTAACATTTCATACTGTAGCAATATTATCTGAATTTTAACTTCAAAATTTTCGAGCCATCCAAAAATGCTTAATTTTTAATGTTCGAATTTCTAAGAAATAAGTTGTATGACGAAATACATTTATATTTTCAAAGAAATATCCGCTCACGTTATGATCCCAAAATGTTCTAATCGAGAATTTCTGAAGTGAAATGAACTTTCCTAAAAGAATAATCAATTCGTTTCAAACATACTGAAATAAACTCGCCAAGTCGTCTATCAGAAAATTAACGTTGACGTCGCACAGACTTTATACAATTCCATGACGTAGGGACCTATGAACTATTGCCTCTTTCTCAGAAACCGCTTTAGATATCGAACTGAAATTTCACATGTATACTCCAGAGATATATTGGTATCAGAAAATATCAATATCTCAATTTCGACCAGGGACCTCATTTGGACCCAAAATCTCATGGCTGGTCACATATGTTGTGGGTACTCAAAATAGCTGTCTGAATGAACACCAAAAACATATGTTAAAGTGATGGGTAAGAAAATACTTTCAACTCTTTGCACAAAAATTTTGCTTATCTAAACCCATGTATCAAATTTTATGACTTGTCAGAAGAAATGGATCTTTGGGTTATGAAACCCTCTATTTATCTCTGTTCGACTACAGAGATAAACTAAAGTATGGAAAGTTTGCATGTTGTAAGCTTAGATATTATATTTCGTAGAAAAACTGATGTTGCCATTACATTATAAGTTCTTAGGAAAGTTTTATGTAGCATTTGGTCATATCTTAATTGGGCATCAACACAAGAAAACCTGTCTTCAGGGTTACAACCAGGCCATACCCAAACCAGCCATGCTCAGCTACAGAGACTAAGTAGAAAATTGAAATTTAGCTTGTAGCAAGTTTAGATATGGTACTTTCCAAAGATTAAATAATAAAGGTGCTGATCAATCTGCGCAGATGCACATTCTGGTCTGGGCCTTTGCCATTAGCAACTTCAAAGACTGGTTTACTCGCCAAGGCCCAAATTATTACAGGACAGATTCCACTGAATAACAGCATTATCTTATGATACTCTTCAAGAAGCTGTACAACTTTTTTTCTTCCATAGGGTCTACCCACACATGATGCCGAAGGAAAAGAGCTGGCTAAATCAGCACAGAAGAAGGTCCTGAAGCTGTATGAAGCACAAGAAAAGAAATATAAGGAATACATGGCTAGTCAGACAAATGATGCAGCCAATGGTCCTTGAAATTTATTCTTAAATGAAAACAGCTGAAACAATATAAATGCAAAAATGGCAAGAGGGTCTTGATCTTCACTGTGATCATGAAACTGAACCCATGGTCTTTAAAATGACACTTAAATATGCATCCAGGGCCAATAACAAGTACACTAAAACCTATCTTAAGCAGCCATTCAAAAATAGACAATACAAAGGTCTGAAAGACAAATGGTAGCATAATGACGGTCAAAAGTATTGCAGAATGCTCTCTTAGAGCATTCTGCAATACTTTTGGCCTGCATTAAACGGACTTGAAAACCTTTTTTTTGTCTTCTTTTTGTGTGGCGGCTAAAGGCAGGTTTCACTGTATTTGAAGTTTACAAGCAGTTATGGTTATGAAATCAAGGGTGAGAAATTTGAAGAGTGATCAGATTTTCCGGATTGAGCAATGGCATATGATGTCATTGTTGTGTTTGCTGTAATTGTAACATATTTAAATTGAAAAATTACCATAAAATAGCCCTAAACTATTTGGTTTCTATGACATTTTGTGATTTAAAGCTCGAAATATGTGATTGAAGAACCTTTTCAACAAAGTCAAACATGTTTTCCTGATTAAGAAGAGCTGACCACTCCCATCCCTGTGAAATTGTTATTAAAATGATTATTTATTATTAATATATTTTTCCCTAAGCTCTATCTTAAGTATTTTATCTCTTCCCTGATATTGGCATCAAAAGTAGCCTGCTGATAATCTTTGCAAACAGCTAAGACCCAGATCAGGAAAGTTTGTCCTGATCTTGATCCACTTTGTTTGATGCTGATGGTACTTTTGAAATTTAATTCAATTGTAACATATTGAAATTGAAAATTTACCATAAAATAGCCCTAAACTTTCTGGTTTCTATTGACATTTTGTGATTTATAGCTTTAAATAAGTGATTGAAGAATATTTTTTTCAGTCATGTTTTCATGATTGAGAAGAGCTGACCGCTCACATCCCTGTGAAATGATTATCAATATTTATTATTAATATATTACCATATTGTGAGAGAAAAAGCTCTAACTCTTAAGTATGTTAACTTGTTACCTGCCTGATATTGGCTGCAAAAGTAGCCTGCTCATAATCTTTACAAACAGGTATGACCCAGATCAGGATAGTTTGGCCTGATTTTGATCCACTTTGTTTTATGGTGATGGTATTCTTGGAAGATTTTTTTGTTGAAAATTAAAAAAAACAACAACATATACATATTGTAGAAAAAATAGATAAAAAAGTAGACCATCCAAACTTCATTTTGTCGAACTGAGTGGATTATTCTATTTGGTATTTTGACTCTGACACAGACAAGATAGAGCTCAACACTTGTATATGCCTAAGGGTCCTTGGTGTTGTGTCATAATTCTTTGAAATACTGACACTTTTTGTTTAATATCTTTATTTATTTATTATTCTTACAGTTTGAAATCCTAAATATTTTGACTTAAAACTCTTTTGCACTCAAAAAGGCCAAAACTTTTATAGGGCTAATTTAAAGCTCATCGTTTTTGTCACTAAATTTGAGCATATCAGTTCAGCTAACCTAACTGATAAAGTTTGAATATGTAGAGACAGTTTGGTAAATAAGGTAGATCCTGATCAAACTTCTCTTTATAGATTAGTCCTACCTGGGTTTACATGATTTGAACGGGATTATCTGTCCAAATACTTTGGAAAAATGGGTCAGAACATAAGATTTTGGCACTTTTGCATAGTCAAGCAATGGAAGCTCAAGCAAGTCTGCAGGAATGTGCATACTAGCCAGACCCTTCGCACGGCTCAACTCCACAAAGTGTGCATGTGAAGGAACCAGCCCCCCGCCGCTCTTGCCCCACATGTTAGGTCTGCAAGAACAAGGGTGTTATATATGCAAAGATAACCACAACGTCATGTACACTGGCCCAAATATTTTATTATTTAATTATTTTTTTTATGGATAAGGTGAAGATATAATTGAGCCATAGCATGACAAAAACAACAAAATGATCTAATCTGTGTGAACAGCAAACACTTGTCTATTCATCCAGTCTGATCTGATTCTTGTCTGTATACACAAAGAAACATTGTGTCCTTAGCTTCTTAGAAGAAGAAGAATTTTATTAATGTCGTAATAGGTCAATAGGGGTCGAAGCCAACCCCCATTATCCTTACTATCAATCCGAATATTTGTAATCGGTCATACAGACCCTTCAGCAAATATCATATATAAACAAGTTTACTTTTAGATGGGATTGAATCCTATATAAGCTGCAACATGATATTTCCAACAATGTGGTATGTGCGGCCAGCAAAGGCTCAGATCAGACTGCGCATTTGCACAGTCTGATCAGAGCCCTTGCTAGTCCCTTGAATCCATGACGGAACACCATTTGGAGTTTCTAAGCTTAAAAGGAGGCTGCACAGGCTTTTCTGAGTCTACTCTTGTCAAAAATGCCACATTGTTGGAAATCTCATGTCACAGCTCTATTATTTTACTGGTTGGTCAATGTCCTTGCTTTGCACAAGAAGAAACCATGAGCCCTTAGGATCACAATGAGAGCAGGAATGGGTCTGACAGGGTTGATATCTAGGCCTGTCAGTGCATTCACAGGGTGCACTTCATTTTGTTGCTTTTATCATGCACTAGCTCGTCTGTAATTTAAATGATAATAAAATTATAAAAAAAGTGGGTTCATTTATTTCTGTTTCTTTGCCTGCTATGCAAAAATGTGAATTTGATCAGAAAATACCACAATCACACACTGCAGACCAACCCAGGAGTCACAGAACATTAACAGTCAGAATGCATCAGGAAGACTATTACCAGTAAAGTAAAGTAACCAGCTCTCTTTTCCCCATCAAGATAATGGTAAAACTAGACAGGACACTTATCTCTTAACAAAACCAGGACCAAACACAGAACCCCTACAAATAATGGGAGCAACAATAAACGATGAATCAACAACAGAACCACAGCCTTAGAATGGACACAATTCCGTTATAATTCCCTCTCCTTAATATTATGCATATTTTGTTTGATTTGATTCTTTACGTCCCATCAACAATCTTTCAGTTATATAGGGACGGTTCTTCCTGGGTTGAACCAGTACTAAGCTAGGATAAATGTGTCTTGCTCAAGGACCACAACGCAGTGACGCCGGTGAGGCTCAAACCCGCGGCCCTTCGGTCTCGAGTCAAGCACTCTACCACTGGGCCACTGCGCTCCCTAATATTATGCATATATTTAATGTATTGTACAAAAGTGACCTCAAGTTTTCACCTTTGATACATGATGAAATTAGAGGAGATTGTTGTAGGAATTGATAAGATATTTATTTCTGAACAAAGTTGGAGGAATGTTGTTTTGGCAACATCTGTCCATCTTGATTCATAACCAGATTGGCCCTTCGATTGGCATCAGTGTTCTGGGGCATGGTACACCCCCTCTTTTTCTTGTATTGCAGAATATCTTGGAAATTATCCAGATCTCCACCCCAGGTATTCATTTTTGGTATGCATACTTCCTTCAGGCACACTCGTGGATTTACCAGTTTTAGTTTCTCAAGTGGTGAATATCTTCATAACCACCGTGTTTACCAGAAAGCATTCATATTTGGACCATGGTTATCCTGGAGGGTTGGCATTGACATGATCCTTCCCTGCCACTGGATGGGGGCTGGAGGTTAAAATCTAGGACAGAAGTACTCAAAATTTAAGACACCTTAAAAGTGCTGTTCTAGTTGATTTTTTGCAGATATCTTACCAACCATTTATCAGAAAGCACTCAGATTTTGACAATTTGTACCATATAGGGCTGACTTCCATTAGACAGTTTCATTTATGGAGCTAGAGGTCAAAATCTAGGACATGTTAAGTTTGTTTTTTTTTTAAATATCCTTTTGTATTATAATTTGTGTTTTAACATAACATGTACTGCTAGGACTGACTGTGTCTTGGGACCTTGGGGCTCATGACCTTTTAAGATCGTGATGAGAAGCATGCCTCTCTGCGCCCTTTTTTTAGTGAGAAACATTCACAGTCGGAGCCCCAGGGGATATGCCCCAGTCATTGACATTGTTGATAGGTGCCCTGGAGCAATGCCACACCCCATTCTCATCATCCCTTCATATAAGGTTGAAAATCTTAGAAACAGTTCAGATGTACCTTATGAAGAGAAAATTCATTGGCGGGCTGTATCATGGGGGGGTGGGGCTACTCAAACTGCACCCTTTGTATATGGATAAATATATTGCAAACCACTCGATTTAAAGTCAGTTTTCAGGTGAGGGATTGAGGGTCAATTTGCCATACTATTCTGGTTGATGCTACTCCTGAAGATATATGATTTAATTCAGAAAGATTCCTTTTACTCATAATTTGTTTCCAAACATCTTGCCATTTCATATCGTTATCAAATTCTGTAAACCACAAATGATATATCGATTTTAATGCATGGCGTTATTTCAGACCCAGACGCGACGTAATATGGTTGATAAACGCGTAAAGAGTGATTATTGTATTCAGACATATTCTTTACTTTCATGAAATTTACTTCCCTTTGCTGTTAAAGTCAAAACTCCTTTCTCTTTTTGTGTACTCAGTTTTAAGCTTGCCTTTTGTGACCATTGGTCAGTGCCACCGTTATCTGCCTACAATTTACATTAAACAATGTCTAAATCACTTGGGATATCACTTAACTTCAAAGGAATGATCCTCAGGTGGTCCCTGATTCCATGCAGAATTCTGGTTGTCATGGCAATAAAAAGGAAAACAAAAACTGTTAAAGTCTTACAAAAAGCTACTGCTGTTTTTCGACAATAATTTGGTACAATTGTAATCATCTAAAATCTCGCTAATTAATCTAATCTGTTGAAAATGTTATCTACTTATCTGTTCCATATTGTTTGCCATTTAGGCTACCTAAGAACATAGCGGCAGACAGTGAGCAGATGACATGAGAAATAATGTTAGCATGGCAGTGACAGTCTAAAGGGTACTGGAAGGTGTGTCACTGTGACAAGTCGTAAAGCCGACATTAGTCGTGACCGGTGGGAAAAAGGTTAGCGTGACAGTGACAGTCTGAATTCACCATATCTGCATTAATTGCTGGTTCCCTGTCTACAGGTGGTCAGTAATGTAAATACAGGTAACCAGAACCCCCCCCCCCATTTCCAGGTATTTGGGGGGTACTGGTTACCTGTTTTTCCATTACTGACCACCTGTAAAGCGGGAACCAGCAATTAATGTAGATATGGTGAATGGTACTGGAAGTTGTGTCACTGTGACACCTCGTACATTTACTGTGACAACTTGTATTAACCCTTAAAGCTCCAATCACAACTGCAGCAGACGGCGCATTTTATGAAATCTTAATTTTGGAAGAAATAAGGTATGATATTTCATGAGAATTGTCTGCCAGAACACAATTCTCATGAAATATGCCTTTTTCGTTATTTTTGAAAAAGTGGAAAAAATAAATTGTCGTCTGCTGCAAATTGTAGGTGGTGCTTTAAGGATATAGTCCAAAGTATTACTAAAGTAACCTGTAGATAGTGTTCAATGTGGGGGTGTACGAGGGTACTCTCACAAAGGATCTATAGAGGAGAAAACTACCCAGTGGAACAGATGAACAGAAACGACTGAATATATCGTATGCTAATTTTTATCTCAGCTGAGCTGAAGGTTCACAGGCAAGCTATTAGTATACCGATGCCTCTGGCGTCCGTCCACAGTCTCAAGATTTTCAAACATCTCTGAAACCACTGGGCCAATTTAACACAAATTTCATGTGACTCCTTAGGTAGGGAGAACGAACATGCACAAATGTTTCTGGTCACATGATCAAGATGGCCGCCATGGCCATATAAGGCGAAGACCCTTTAAAATTCTTCTCTGGAACCAAAATACCATTTTCCATAACACCTACAAGGGCAAAAGATGAAGGATGGCCAATAAAACGACTTGGAAAACTATTTATACACATGGAAAATATTTAGGGAACACCTCTTTAAAACGAGGCTAAACTTTGGACTAACATTTCCCTACATTCTTAAAGTGTATTAACAATATTTTTTTATATAATCAACATCTGTATTATCTAGTGAACATGATGAGTATCAAGCAATTACTGTGGCTGGAAGCAGCCATTTTGGATACAGAACTTTAATTTCTTATTTTAGGACCCTATTGATAATTCTTGCAATAAATTCCTTCCATGAAGTCTGATTGTATTCTTTTTTCGTAGCGAAAAGCAGATAGTCTGTGTGACGAACTTTTTGTCGGAGGATAGGGCATACATTACCAATGGCAAGATTCTATGGCACATAACTTATGCTATACACTTTGCAGGTTGTTATGATTTAGTCAGATTTTGAATATGACCATTCAGGGCTTTCAAAACATACATTCTTATCATAAAATCACAGCAGAAGTATTCGAATTTCGTTTATTTTGGAAATTATCGGTTTCCATAGGAACTAGTGCAACATGCAGATCGTAGACGGTTATGATAATCAAAGCTGATACACTCTTTTTCAAAACCAAAGTCATTTATTCATAAGATATGCTCAGTTCTTTCATTTTATGCTGTTTTTGCTTTCCAAAATTGTCTTCTATGGTGTGCAGAAACGAAAAGGCAAGCGTGTATTCAGGAAAATTGAGATTATTCACATGCGGCATATTGTATCCTCCGTAGCACAAAAACGAACTTCAGTGGACTTCAGCAATCAATTCAAGCTGTAAGTTGGCAATGCTTTCCAAAGTGTTCTATCAAAAATCCAGAATCTCAAGCCCTCAGGTAATTCAGATATTCAAAAATTAAAATTAGGGCTTCAAGTGTTCCTTAGCTTTTTCTCCACATGTAAATTTATGAAATTTCATTTGCATTGTAACATTGATAATGCTTGTGAATTCATTATATTTGTTAGGATATTTATACCAACAAGCAATTAGAGACCAGCTCTCTGACGTCATATTAGGGTTATCGTCTTCTTGACGTTACGTTCAAAACCGGATTTCATATGTTGCTTGTCAATATAAAAGATAATTACTTCAAATGTTCAGGAAATGCTCTTAAGCGGTAGTACGTTACAAACTTAACATTGGCTAGAGTTTGAATATCACAACCATAAAGTACATTTTGTCATAGCCTATAAACATTTTTCTCTCAGAATTCACTGGACCGAATGAACTCAATTTTCATATGGAGTATCAATTAGATAAACCAATATAAATATGACATATAATTTTAGGTCACTTGAACAGAATGGCCGCCACGCCCTTCTTTGATAAAAAACATTCTCTGGAACCAAAAGGCCAATGACCTTTGGCCTAAGTGTGCTGCATTAGGGAACTAGGCCCTTCGAAGTCTACTCAAATGATGAACTAGGTTGACCTTGACTTACTCTATGGCATGGTCAAATTTGATTCCAAACGAATTTATATGGAAAATGTTTTGAAAGTTTATTTTTCTTTAACTGTAATTGACGTCAAAGTCCTTATATTTGCTAGAGGCATTAAACATAATGGGACAATAATCACAAATATGTAAAAAGGTCAAGATTGATCTTTGACCTTTAAGCCAATGCCACTCAAATTAGACTACCATAAATATGTTCATACATGTTTTTCTCAGAAACTACTGGACGATTCGTGTCAAATTTCATATGGAGTATCTATTGGGTGAGACAACCTATAGACTTCGAGCTAAAAAAAGGTCCTGCTCCCCCCCTAGGGAATTTTGCAGACATATCCTATCTTGAAGGAAATTTCAAGCCGCATCTTTTAAGAGATGTTTGCACTCTGTGCTCCGGGGCGTTAGTCTCTTACAGCCTGTTACATATGTTACTGTACCAAACTAAGGAAAAAATCAAAATGAAAGTTTGAGCTACAGGTAGAAGACATTAAACCATCTAATTATTCAAATTTCTTATGTAGTTTGCAAGCTGGATGCCTAAGCTACATAAAAGAAGCATTTCAAACAAAATTTCAGCGTTCAATGGTGTTATATGCGTTACATAGATTAAATTTCCCTTTGAAAGTTGAAATCGTGACTAACATCATTCATTTTACAGACAATTTGTGCATTTTTGCAAGTGTTTTTAATCTTAGTTTACTAAAATACTCATTTGACTAATAGAAAAAACAAAGTTTGCTTTTCTATCTCAAATACATTGTTTTATATGAGCTATTAAACAACCCTACCCCCAATTTTAAGTATCCATTTTTGGTATCTATTATTGAAGAAAAATATATGAAAATATTTGACGCTCGTGGATATCTTACATTTTTGGCACTGTCTTGCTAATGCAATAAAGAATCATACATTTGCAAGTTTGACATCAGGATCAGAGCACTTATTAAAGTATGTAACGTATGTTACATGGCATAATGAATGAGCTAGGAAATTTTCTTGGAAGTAAGAGATGATATTTCAGAAAAATTCCATTTTTCACATGTTTTCCTATTAATCTCTAGCCTCTGTTGCCTTAGTCTTAGTAATTACAGTCATTGCTGATAACAAGCCTATGGAATTGTGTTACCTATGTTATATATAACCTTTTTAATCACATATTTTCTTATGCCTATAATATTAAAATATATAGACATATAGATAGAAAATAATAGTTCTCATTTAAATGACACAATTTAATAAATATTCCTATTAAATAAAATTATTAAAAAACAATCTTTATTCAAGTCACCCTCACAATGTCTATCATTGTGTCTGCTTCTATGGCAAAATAATCACCCATTTCATCACAACCAGTAGAATCATGGCATTGTATTAGGACTGCAAACTGAGTACAATCATGTTCCTCTCCACCCCTTTGGGAATTGTGCAGACATATCCTACCTTAAAGAACAATTCAATCTGCATCAAATAAGAGATGTTTGCACTCTATTAACTGGGGGTTTAGCCTGTAATGGTATGATACATATGTTACCACATCAATTTAAGAATAAATGAATTGAAAGTCTGAGAAACAGAAAGAGGGCATAAAACTATCTATTTATTTTAAGTATTAATGTAGTTTGCATGCTGAATACCTTTGATACATAAGAAAAGATTTTTTAACAAATATACAGCTTCCTATGGTGTTATATGTGTTACATTAACTAAGATTACTTTTTAAAATTGGTAATTGTGACAAACATCTTTTGTAAGCATTTCGTGTGATCCTCCTCTTTTGCCATCAAAAGACTTAATTTTCTTTGTATGTGTGGCCAGTGCCAGCGTCAAACAACTTGACTCAGCCAAACTTGAATCCTTAGCATTCTTCAAAAGCAGAAACAGCATGTCAGTGTCATGGGATCAAACACCTGATTAAATATGGGTTAATGCCATTTCACATATATGCATACAATGGAGTATGACTCTGGTATATATCTCTTCCTGTGAAGTGGCAAGAGCAATCTAACTGCAGCTGCATCTGTCCCAGTCAAATGATAACTTTGCTCTGATTTTGCAAAATCTATGTCTCTACCTTGTACCTCTAAGAATACTTTAAGATTTCTGACATTGGTCAAACAGAAATTTGATAGGCTGCTTTTTTGCATCATTTGCCATGGAACCTATCCAGTCTTTTGGTGCTTAAGTCCTCAGGTCTTAGATCTATAGCATTTTGCTGCGCCCAAAGAACTTTAAAAGTTTTCTTTAGTTACAATGTTGACTCTTGATGGTTTTGGCAGACCGTCTGAAACAATTTCTGTTACACGTTGAAAGTTATCTGGTATAAGAGAAAGAACATGAAGTTGGACATTGCCATCAATTATGTTTGCAGTAGGTTGTTTTTTTATGTCAGTACATTGAAGCATGTCTTAAAATAATGTAAAACCTATGATTTCACAGTTTTTACAGCCATATCATTAGCTGTTGCATTCAAAAGAAGGAAAGTGGACTATGTGTAGAATGGGATAACCAGTAGTTCTATATTATGCTCTATGGAAGATTTATACAGAGTAAACAAGGTGATGAGGTGCCTCATTTCATGATCCATTGAAAACACTGAAATTGAAAACACTTGCCTCTGACTGTGTAATCAAAAAGGATGTCACGACAATGCCCTTGCTCATTTATTATGACGAGTTATATATGTTACATCCTTTAATAAGCGCTCTTATCTTAGAAACTTAGTGAATCATTGAATCGAAAGGGTCTATTTGCGCTCTGTTCATCCTGCATTTCATTGCTTTACCTGCTGTGATACATCTAGTTCGTTTATCTGAAGGGAAAGAGTAACCTCAGTTTCAGCACTTTAGAAGTACTAAGACTTCAAATAAGTTTTTGAATGCTTGAGGAAAGATAATAAGTGCAGAGACATTACTAGATGAAAATATGTGGGTTGCATGTATGGAAAGGTTACATTTATAAAAGTTAACCAGCTAAGATATGATTCTTTATCACAGAAATATCAAGGTACATCAGTCCAGGTACTCATTGCTCTTAATGGCATAGTTTTCCTCCTTTCAAAGCTTTAGTTTTTCTCCTACTTGCAGAGTATCACTTGAAACACATACTCAAAGAGCCAACTATTAGGAATTCATATCAGTTTCCGAATGTTCTAAGCCATAAATGGCAAAATTGGAAAGTTGATAATGGCTCATCAATTTAGGTGGTAAAATTGAATAACAGTAAATGATTGAAATATTGTGTGATGATTTTACTAGTTGCAAGGAGGCGTGTGATAATAATGATTACCACAGAAGCAGACAACGACAAACGTTTAACATGAGTGTTAAATCGATGAGAAATAGTTTGGACCATTTCATTTATTGTACTTTCTTGTAAAAATGAAAAACTTTCTTTTCTATTTGTGGCTCTATATTTAGCATTATATGCACCGTATTAGGAAATGTGTCCAAAAGGTCATTGATAACATCTGTAAAAACAGTCCATGGGCTTGATAATCAGAAATGAATATAATTTCTAGTGTTTTGGCACCAAAGACTTATAAGTACACATTAAGTGTCCTGATCTTAAACTTAATGACATCTTGCAGATATATGAGCAAGACAGATTAAGAAAATGTAAAATATCCACACGCTGCAATTGCTTTCATGTGTTTTACTTAAACGGTAATAACAAAATTCGCTTCTCTGTAAAACTGGGAGTAGGGCTGTGTATTAGCTCCTATAAGACAATATATTTAAGATAGAAAAGCAAACTTGGTTTTTCCTATTCATCAATTGAGTATATGTTTGTAAAATCTAATTAAACAGTTTGAATCCAAGTCATAGAAGTTGTTTAACTAAATAACGATAGCCACAATTATAGCTTTTAAATTATAATTAGGTTCATGTAACGCACATAACACCACAGTTAGCCGTATTAATGTTAAACAGCTTCCATATGTAGTTAAGACATCCAGTATAAAGACTATAAAAATGTCAATTTATTAGATAATTGTAATGACTTCTTTTAGTAGCTCAAACATTCAAATTTCTTATTCTCAAATTGATATAGTAACATATGTAACAAGCTGTTACAGGCTAACGCCCTGACTTACAGAGTGCAAACATTTCTTATTAAATGCACCTTGAATGGTTACATAAGATGTAATTTGTCTGCAGAATTCCAAAGGGGATTAGGATGGAGCAGGCCCTTACTCAGCTTGATGTCAAAATTCTGTTTGATTTTTCTTATCACGCTAACATATGTAACGCTCTCTTATCTTTAAAACTTGATGACAACTAGCAGATATATAAGTCTTTATCATAGGAGCCAGTTTAAAATCCCTAAACAATGTAAGATATCCAACAGCTGTAAGTTTTTTCACAATTTTAGCTCAAACTTTCAAACTACATTTCCTTTATTTGATATAGTAACGCATGTAACACGCTGTTTCAGACTTAGACCCCAACATAGAGAGTGCAAACATCCCTTATTTGATGCAGCTTGAGTTGTACTATAAGAAGGAATATGTCTGCAAAATTCCCTCGAGGAGATTAAAACATTTTTAGGAATATCTTACGTAAAGACAATGAGCTTGCCCATTTATTACATCAGGTAACATATGTTACAGCCTCTGATATTAAAATTTTTGCAACAAACTTGCAGATTTATGAGTCTTTTTATATAAGCAAATAAATCCAAAACAATGAAACACATTCATCAACTGTAAATATTTTTTAACTATTTTTACTTTAATTTTAATACCAAACATTTCACCTTAAAAGTGGGTAGGGGTAGGGTTGTTTAATTGCTTATTCCAGAAAAAATATTCAAGCTAGGGAAACAAACTTTAATTTTTCTGTTAGCCAATTGCATAAGCTAGTCAGACATGGTTAAAAACATTTTGCAAAACACACAGAGAGATTGTGAATGTAAATGATGTTAGCCACACTTGCAAATTTTAATGGGTTATCTAATTTATGAAACGCATATGACACCTTAGGAAGCGGCAATTTTTTTCAAATGGCTGTCATATGTAGTTAAGATATCCAGTATGCAGACTATATGAATGATTTTTAAAAATAAATATTTTAATGTCTTTAATTTGTAGCCCAAACTTTCAATTTACTTTTTCTTAGTTTGATTAAGTAACGTATGTTACAGGCTCTTACAGACTAACGCCCCGGAGCACAGAGTGCAAACATCTCTTAAAAGACTCGGCTTTCAATTCTCTACAAGATAGGGTATGTCTGCAAAATTCCCTAGGGGGGGGGGAGCAAACCCATTCTCAGCCATCCGTCTACTAGATGATATTATGATCCTGGTCATATAACCAAAGTGAAATCCGGGCACATGTTTGGTAAAAACTATTGAAACGTTCTCTTTTCCAGAACAAAATGGCCAATGATACTGGGGCTTGGTATGTATCATTGAGGATATGGGTCTTACAAAATATGATAAGCCTAAGTTGACCTTGACCTAGTTAAACATTATTCAGATATTGTGACTGAATATCAGGTGAGGGCTTCAGGACCCGACAGGGCCAGACAGACATATTATAAAGTGTGTGACCACTTGGATTATGTCGAATATGAAACGACAGTCAAAACAATGGAAGCACATTGACTTACCCAACCAGAGAAAGCAAGCTCATGTGGCGTCCTTATAGTATAATATCTCAATGGTGCATATTATGCAATTGAAAGAATACATTGAGATGGACTCTAAAAGCCTATCGGTCATTTTATGGCGTCTCATCAGGTTCTGCACTGTTTGCCTACAGATTGTGCTTTTAAAATTTGAACAGAATTGTAAAGGATCCTTAATTTCGAAATGGATTCGTGCAATTGATAAGGAGGGGGGGGGGGGGGGGGAATCACAGTGGACATAAATGAAATAATCAATGGGACATTTTATGCTGTTGAAAGAATGTATTGAGGTGAAACGTCGTGGAAAACTCTGGAAGGGGTTGCGTTTTACCCGGTAAATACTACTGCCAACGCATTTGTTGCTATGACATCCCAACATCTGATTCACAAATTGAACATTTTCTTTCATCTAATACTGCGCCATAGTGTCCACAATTTAACTTGGTAATTTACGATATCTGGTTCATTATACTGTATTTTGTAATACAAATGAGCCGCGACATGAGATTTCCAACAATGTGGTATGTGCGACCATCAAAGCCTCAGATCAGCCTGCACATACGCGCAGTCTGATCAGAGCCTTTGCTTGTCGCTTGAATATTCTATGACTCTTAGGCTAATGATCAAACATCATTTGGAGTTTCTTAGCTTAAAAGGAGGCGGCACAGGCTCGTCTGAGTCTACACATGTCAAAAAGCCACATTGTTGGAAATCACATGTCGCGGCTCAAATGATATTAAAAATAATATTATACAATTGATGCATTCTTTTGAGGTTAACATCAGGATTTGTCAACCCGAGAACAGTGATGTTCACCGAGGCTTCGCCTCGGTGAACATCACTGTTCTCGGGTTGACAAATCCTGATGTTAACCTCAAAAGAATGCATCAATTGGTTTGTTATATGACACTGTCTCTCTTTTATTTTCATATTTATAAATTAACTCAAGTCAGATGTTCCAAGGAAGATTATTTTAACAATATACTTCCCAAATTTCTGCAACTCTTATGAGATAAGCAAAATAATTGCATTTTAACCCATATATGCCTAGCGTCCTTTTTGTTAGTTAGTTAGTTTTGTTGCTTTACGTCCCAAGTCAACAGCTATGGTCATTGCGGGACGGTCAGTTCACCTAACCACACTTTTTCCAGGGCAAGCAGTTAACCAGTAATTCGTGCACATACTTTCGCTTGTAACTGACAACAACCCTTCTTGAATGAATCAGCGGAAGGGAGGAGAATGACCGTAGAAATTATTTCGTGATCAATCTCCACGAAAGTATGGGACCGGGCCGGGATCGAACTCGCGACCCCTGGATCTGCAGTCAGACACGCATCTGTAGCCAGACACGTTACCGACTGCGCTACGCGGCCCGGTACCGTCCTTTTTGTGGGACATAGGCAAATAGTGCAGACCCAGATCAGATGCCACAGAATGCGGCGTCTGATCAGGGTCTCCACTGTTTGCTTGCGTAATTTCTATTAAAACTTGAATTTAAATGAAAAATACCACCTAACAACCCTTAAAACAGAAATGGACTGTTCCAATTGATAACGGTGTAAAAATTCCATTCGGCATAATGGGTTAAATGCTGTTCTCATAAAATGAACAAATTCTGAATTGAAACATTTTACCTGTGAAATATACATAAGAAATCAGTCAGTGTTGCAATATCTATTTTTAGCTCTCAAGTAGCAGTGACAAATCTTAATGTCACCTGGGCTAGAATAAGTTTAATCTATTTTTAGCTCTCTGTCAGTAATGTTACCTGTCTTTAGCTCATCACTGTTTGACATCAAGATTTGTCACAACCAGTGCAAGCTAGTTTCAGCCAATCAGAGGGGGTCTTTTATAGGAGTCATATAACAATATACGCTTGTAATATAAAGTGGAGAAACAGATCAGTCAGAAATTGACAACCTACAAAATTTAAAAAACACCATATTCTCTTTTATTGAAACACAAGTGAGTATGATCAGGACATACCACAACCACATACAGCAGACCAACCCACGGTACTGTGAGGAAGAGTCACAGGACATTAATAAGACGACCGAAAGACAATAAAAGCAAAGCAACCAACTCTCTCTCTCTTTCTCGTCAAGATGATAACGAAACTAGAAAGGACAAAGTAATGCATACCAAAGCAAAGACCAAATCAGAACCCCCACAAACAATGGGGGGGGGGTACATAAAACAATAAATCAACAGAACCAGCCTGTTCATAGGAATTCATTGGCAATGCTGCAACTCTCGCGCCCCTCGCAATTACGTAGTTGGATTTTTTTTTGTTGCTCTGAGCCCATTATTATTGAAGGACCAGATTATACGAACTATACATGCTATAGGGTCTATGAACACTATATCGATGTACGAGGAGAGGTTCTGCCAACTTCACGCGGCACAATGACCCCTGTAGCGGCTGACACAAGGACCTAGAATTGGTTCCACTACAATTTCAAGATGTGTTGACCATTCTTGCATATATATTGCTCATATAGTTCGTTGAGCTTTTGGAAAACTCCTATAGTAATTTTATTTGGGCCAGGAACATTTTTGGATAACCTAAACCAGGAAAATGCAATTCCGTAATAGTTCCAACCATGTTAAATTGCCAACTGACATCATTCTGAATAAATCTAGACAAAAACAACTAGATTAGTGACTGTATCAATATCTAAGATCTGCATTGGTATCGTTTCACACCTCCAGAAAAAGAAGGATTGTTTATAATGTAAATCAATTCTGTTATTCCTCAAAATATATGATATGGGTATTCATAAGAACAGTCGCATTAGAGACTTTGTTTCGAGCAGCCAAAATATGTTGAGAATGATGGATAATAAATCAATTTCGGTATTTTGATACTCGACATATTGTCCTATCTGGATCTATGGACAGTTCCAATCTAATTGTGTATCATTAGTCTAATGATATAATTGCATGTGATAAGTCCTGTATACAATAGACTATTCCTGTGTGTATCGTTAATACATCCGTTTAGATTTTATCTGTATTGTTTAAGATGAACCACAGGAAAATACCTCCATAAGTTTGCCTAGACATAAGATCGAAAATGTATGTCTCAGGGTATGGATGGGAGGATGCGGTTTAAATTTTTTATTCAGTGAACATTTTAAAAAGAAGAAAAAACAACAAATGATACGATCAAAGCAGAAAGCTCAATTGTCTGCGGTAGACATCTTTTCCAATTATAAGAGTAGCCGACAGTCTTCGAAACGCCATAAGGCTTATTTGACTTATTTTTCGTTTCTTTATACATGTATACTGTAACACTCCTTCGCGAAGATTACGTGCTGGAGGACTGCGTCTTAAAGCCATGGTACAAAAAGTGAAGAGATATAATAAGACAGAATGATCTTTTAAAAAGAATGCACAAGCATTTAAATGCCAGTTAAAGTAAGGAAGAGGGCAAATATCAGAAATA
Organism: Loripinus fragilis; assembly: GCA_964019695.1. Taxonomy (NCBI): domain Eukaryota; kingdom Metazoa; phylum Mollusca; class Bivalvia; order Lucinida; family Lucinidae; genus Loripinus; species Loripinus fragilis. The sequence continues at coordinate 4,567,517 of OZ026519.1, forward strand.
GATACATTCAAGCACAACACCTGTCCCAGGATACCAATTAGAAAGTGACAACGTCACAATAGACATCACAAACGAGAGCCAAGAGGTCAGCCCTTTCCCAGCAGGTGACCACAAGGCATCAACAAACAGACGTGCATGAAAGCATAACAAACTAGACAGAAATAACATAAATGGTCCACAAAAGCAGCACCGCCTTGGAACGGTCAGTAAAATATTTTACTGGAGGGCTTAAACCGATTTCACGGTGCACCAACCTCACCTTTAGTTCAGATGTGGATCAAGACACATAGATGTTTGGTTTGCATGAAAGACCCCTAAGTTATCAAAGCATCATCTCCAAGAATATATGAATCAAGATATAAAAAGGAGATAAAGCAAAGATAAGGACTCAACAGTAAATAAAACTGAATACCGGAGCAAAAGAAATCCAACAGGTAAACCTTGCTGGGCCTGACAAAAGCCAAAGCATCAGGCCCCTACCATCTTATCAATAGATAAGTCTATTTTTAAAACAGGTTTTGTTGAGTTAGTACAGGGTCGTCATGTGACCGCACTACCACGCTGAATTCAGGCAACTTAGTCGCCACAGGACGAGGTAGTCGGGTCTGTTGTTATGCCTTTCTTGAAGAGAGGACATACTTGGGCCTTCTTTCAATTAGTATGTACAATACCACTTTCGAAAGATGTCTGAAAGATCAGAGCTACTACAGGTGCCGTTACCTAGCACAATTGCTTTAAAACAATGGGTGCTGATCCCTGCTTTGGAAAGATTTATATCACGTATGGCTTGTACGTATACTATAGACGTTCACGCAAAAATAAATAATGATAACAAGTGATATGACAAATCTTCATAAGGTCGAGGTGTGCTATTATGGGGAAAACTGAGTGAAACTGTGTTTTCAGAAGGTCTGCCTGGTAAACACCAGTTGTGCAGACCGTATCACCCTTTTTAGAAGTACAATTCCACTTGAACATTTTGGGAAGCTAAAGGTCTTCTTCCTAAGTAAGAATTGGTTTTCCGAATCGAATCCCCTTCCAAGCCGAGGATATCTAGGATTTATTATATGCGTTCGTGCTCTTCTTGATGAAGGCTTTACAGTCCTTTGATTTCATAAACTTTCTTTAACGGTGGTCACGTTTTCTTGTTTCTCTTTCGATTGAATGCATGGACCATAGGAGATATTTTTGTTTGGGAATGAACTTTGAATGCCTGAATTTTAAGCCTCCTTAAAATTTTTCCATATAATCACAGCTGACTTACCCTCGCTACTTGACAGGAAATAGTGGTCCATCAGCTAGAAACATCCTACCGGATATTCCATACAAAAGGATTTTGCGTGTTAGGTATACAGATGCGTTTTATATGAGTGTGTTATATGACATGATTTTACACTATCGTTTCACTTGTTACTCACGCAAAAACTCATTGGCTTTTGAACAAACAGTATACCGTACATGTGAGGTCTGATGTTAACTGCCAACATATAAAGTCAGTTGCTGAAGAACTAAGAAAATTATCTACCAATACAAAGTTGATATGCTATGTATCAACATTTTCAAATACTAAACACTGCGGAAAGCCTAGTATATATCATAAAACAAGACACAAAAATTACCGTTCAATGAATAGTTGATTTCTAGTTCACATCGTCCTCATAATGATCAAAGTAAGAAAGGCGGCAAAGATCAGGAATCGATACAATTAAGTACCACACCTGATCCAGGATACCACATAGGAAAGTGACAAAAACACAATTTAACATCACAAACAAGAGCAAAGAGGTCAGCCCTTTCCCATTAGGTGACTACAAGGCAGCAATGAGCAGACGCGAAAGCATAACAAACACAACGAATAAATAACACAAATGATCAACAAAAGAAGCACCGCCTTGAAACGCTGAGTAAAAATATTTTACTGGAGGGCTTCTTTGACTGAAGTGTGTAATTGACTTTTTTATTATTTCTCAACCTAAACATTTATTTATTATGTTTATATATACATGTACTAACAGGTAAGTAAATATTTACAATTTTCATTGGTGTAGCTCCCATTACGCAGTTAGGCACGTGCGTAATAACAATAGTAACATTCAAGGGAGGTCACCTAATGTGGTAAAGGTGAAGGAACTGCTCTTAATAGGAAATAATGGAGCAAATTCATTCCGTTAAGAAAAGTTCCCATTTTGAAAAGGGACGCAATTGAAGAAATTCGCTGCTTGATCCTGTAGTCACCCTTCGATGTGCGTTACTCTTTCAGCGTTCTGGCAATGCCATTGATTTTACACTAAAAGTTGCTTATCTTGACCTATGATTATTGTTTCGAGAAACAACTAGTGTCAAAATGTAATTGCTGCACACCTCTGACTGATTTTACCAACTTTAAAATCGTACCATTTTCTTTGAAATTTTGGTTTAAACAAGGTACAGATGAAAATAATTATTTTATATCAATTTATCCCCTGAAGTATCACACTTAAAGCACACTGAAGAAATCATATTGTTAAATTACAAAAATGAAACGATATTTATGCAATTGTAAAATATGCCTCAAACAAGCATTAAACAGGTCTTTGTACGTACAAATCTTAATGGTTAATCTTTAGTTCCTCTGATACTAAAAATATTTGATCTGTCATGAATGTTGAACTATATGCTTATGTGTTCTTGACGACGTGTTTGCATGCAACATCATATCATGCTATTCCCATATGTGTCATTTATAGTATACGTATTTAAAAAATAATTAAGGCGACATTGAACAGCACTAAGCAAAACCAACAAATGACCTGTGCGTCCAACGAAAACTCAGATCAGCCTTGAGGTTGTAAAACTTTTTCATGCTCCGCTCAACTGAGAATGCAATTTCGACTACTCCTAATAACTCAGGTTCTGAAAAGAAGATCTTTCTAGCTTTAAAATCAGAGCTGTTAGATTGATCCTGCTAATACATGTTAATATGCCAACGAGTGTTGACAATTTAACATTTATCAGCTTGATAGACGGTTTGCATTTCAACATTTTTGAGCAGGATAAATATTAATCACGCTTACAAATTTTTAGATAATGGCATTACAAATGTATGGGCAGGATAAATTTCATGCTCAATTGAGTTAAGCATGAAAAGAGGTTTATATCCTCGATGCCTAGGCATCCACTCAGTCTGCTCAGAGTTTGGCATGAAAAAACGCGTGTGTTAGTCTTTATCTACACAGTGAAGACTTTAAGCTTGCAGGGTCGATACTCAGGCTAGTCTGAGTCTGTGCTGGGTGTATCTATGTTCAATTATATTTATAGGCTGGCCCAATTGACCGCTTGGTACCAGTGGATTATCATGAGACAACATGTGCCTAGTAATAGTCAAGGTTACACCATATCTACTAAGCTACACAGACTAGCCAAATTCCTAAAATGTTTGAATTGCCAAGTTTGGCAATAATTTATTAAAAAAAGCGAATAACAATGGTGCCGAGGGCCTTTGTTTTTCGCATGCATTAAAACCAGTAAAATGCATTTAAGCTCCCCAGTAGCTTAGGCTGCTCTCCGTTCTAAGGCGGTGGTTCTACTGTTGTTGGTTGTTCCCATTGTTTGTGTGGGTTCTGTGTTTGGTCATTGTTTTGTTATGCAGTGTTTTGTGTCCTTCCTAGTTTTGCAATCATCTTGATGGGGAAGTGAGAGAGTGAGAGAGAGAAAGCTAGTTGCTATATCTTAATTGTCTTCCTGATGTCTTGTGACTGTAAGTGTTCTGTGGCTCGTCTTCACGGTGCCATGGGTTGGTCTACAGTATGTGAATGTGGTATTTCCTGATCTTACTCATTTACCTTGCTCCTAGGTAATCTATGGTGTGTGTTTTGTATTTTGTTTTGTTTTGCATTTTATACATTGTCGCTCTTATATAAAAGTTTTGCTGACTGATGCGCATTTTCGTCATTAGCCAGTAAGATATTGCAATGACATGCTTAGATGTTATATCAGCTACATTTCAATGTAGTGGAATTCTTTCTGTTGTTTGATTGTCTCTGTTATCTTAAATGTATGGGTAATTTGCACACAAGCTCTAAATTATTTTATCTCATTACTGGATGGCAATAAAATGCCCCCATAAGTAGACAATGCGGGCCTCCTGCTGTTGATTACGGATAAAACAAATGCTATGACGTCTAGCTATGTATTGATGTACTGTATTAGGTATGCTGACTTTTTCAACAATGCTTTATGTAAGACAGAACGAATGAACAATAGAAAGTTGCACGCTCGATTTGTTAAACTTTGTGGAATATTATAAGGAAAGTTTACATACTTATTGTAAAAATGTAGCCTAAAAGATTAAAAAATGACATTACCATATAATTCTTCGACAAAAATATCAAGAACTCCTAAAGCTTTTGGTAGGCCAAATATTGAACGATTCTAGAACGTCACTGGTCTGTGCTCGGGCCCACCGGGGTTTAATTGTTGGATTATTTTTATTTTGTTTGTTTTGTTGCTTTACGCTCCAAGTCAACAGCGACAGTCATTTCACCTAACCATACTTTTTCCTGTGCAAGCTTGAACAAGCAGTTAACCAGCACTTTGTGTGCATACTTTCGCTTGTAACTGACAACAACACTTCTTAAGGAAGGAGAATAACCGTAGAAATTATTTCATGATCAATCTCCACGAAAGTATGGGAACGGGTCGGGATCGAACTCATACTCCGGTATGCAGTTGTATGTACTGTTGAGTCCTTATTTCCTTTTTATATCTCGATTTGTATGTTCTAGGAGATGATTATCGATAAGTTAGGGATATTTCATGCGAACCAAACATCTATTTGTCTTGGTCCACATCAGAAATAAGGGCGAGGGTGATATCGTTAAACATGTTTAAGCCCACCAGTAATTTTCGTGCTGTGGTCCTTCTTGTTATTTGTGTTTCGTGTTTAACGGTCATACTGTTGTTGGCATTTTAACATTTATAAGTATGATAAATTCGAAGCTCAGTTAAGTTGAGCATGAAAACAGCTTTAGAAGCTCGGAGCCTAATGTACTTGCTGGTTCCTTTATTCATAGGCTGGAAGTAACAATAATTATTATTTATTTATTTATCAGCATGCTTCACTGGAGCCTTGTTTTTTATGATCGTCATTCTCTGAAATGAAGCTACCATTGGTAGACAATTTTCCATGTATGAACAAGATGAACTAGTGGGTTTGTTACAGCAATGTATCATACAAGTATCAGCAAGTGAACTGTTATCATAAATGTTATTTATGCGTGTTTGTGTTTTTCTTTTCTTGCTTTTTTTTTCTTTCTCACCATTTCCTGAGATTCACATATTTACGCCGCAGTTAGTTCGAATACTATCTTGATGTTTCACATGATCTTAAGAGCTAAGCCTTGACACCGTCTCCATATAGTCTTAGCTGTTGGTGGGACGTTAAACCAAACCGACCCACTCATTTATTCACTCACTTATGAGATCTAGAAACTACTATTGCGCTGTTGTACAGAGTTACAGGCGTTTTATCCCACAGATATAAAATTGTAAGTGTTTTTTTTTAATATCACCATAAATTGTAATACACTAAAATAACCAGGCACACGTGCACAATGAGTTGGAATACTGTAAGCAGAAGAAATTAATTTTATAACATTTTTGTATGGCATAACCGTGCGCGACGTCGTAGTCTCACCACAGTCTTCGTCGATGATTAGATGCACTATAATCGGATACGTAAGCATGAACGTTGAATTTTTATGCTGCCTCATATGTACACATTTACAGCTCTGATCAAAATCTCCACAGTCATATAAGAATGCAGACATGTAGATCGGAGTCGTATATGATTGCACAACTCATGTCTTACAATTAGTTACTGTCAAAGCCATTACGATACATGCTACATTACAGCTGTCTGGATGACCATATCCTCAATTCATAGCGCTAAACCTAGATGAATGCTATGTAAGTTTATGGCTAAGAAAGCAAATTGGAATTTTCTACATTTTAAGCAAATCAATGTTGTTTTTCCGATTAATGTCAAAGACAATTTGGGCTTATATACCAGACGAATGCTTATTTGAATTTCCTCCTTTCTCGGATCAAAGGATACGTATATATCAAATTAACTATTTGCATGCTAGGTTATTTTTCTTGAATTTTGTCGTCTGCTGATTTTTTTAAGATTAATTTTTTCAAAACGTTCGGTCAGGAATATGGTTAGAGTGCAAAGCAGTTTGGATCAAGATCAGGCGGGCCGGGTCAGCCTTCAAACTGTTTGCAAAAGTTATCAGCAAAGACGACACCAGCAAGTAAATAGTTAAGTGCGTTGGTACAGAAACATAGCTTGCATGGAGCGACTGGGTGCCATACACTAGGTTGGCTCTGACCATGATGGCGAAAATCGGCGCTTTGAAACACGTTCCACAATGGAACTCCTTTTATAGAGCTTCAATGTGTTGTTTAGCGTCTGCAAAATGGTCAATGCAACATCTTATTAGGATCTACTGTTTATTTACATTAAGCATACAGCAGATTGCAGCTAATGGCCCACAAGGGTTGATGCGTCGTTAAGCATCAACCAAACACAGATTGAGAAAACCGCAGTGGCTCAGTGTTAGAGTATTAGACTTGGGATCGAAGGGTTTCCATACTTCCAGACTCATTGCAAGCACTGTGTGGTGTCCTTCAGAAAGACGCTTTATCCTCTGCTTAGAACTGGTTCAACCCAGGGAGACGGAAAATCGTCCAGACATGACTAAAACAGTGTTGACTGGAACGTTAAACATAAACACACATAAACAACAGGTTAGCGTTAGAAGGATTGCTGTCAAATTAAGAATTATTTTGGTAAAATAAAGAACACTAACCTTCGTTCCTATTCGGCTTAAATAGTTGATTAGAATTTTGTTAACCCAAACAAAGGCAGACAGTGCAGACCCAGATCAGATGCCACAGAACTGATCAGTGTCTCCACTTATTGCGTACAGAATATTCTATTAAAATTTGCATAACCACCCTTAAATCTAAAAAAACACTCAAAACACAGAATAGTCTGTTCTCCCCCCCCCCCACCCCCTCCTCCCACCTAGCAGATGCTTGGCATCGTGGCAGCATCATGGTGATGATGGTACGTTGCCGAAGGATTGTTTGATTACTTCCATTAGGCCTACATCTATTTCTATAAAAAAAAACAACAAATGATTAAACGCCTGACACTGTTATAAATACTTAAAGCTGTATATATTCTACTTTTTATATGCCATCGTATTGACCTGAGAGAAATAAAGAATATGTTATGTTTATGTTATGTAAAACGGTTTGACTGAATTATAAGTATTTTCATTGGAAATTGAGTTTAAAAGTATTCAACACAACTATCTAATCCAAATTAGGCATTTAAAAATGGCTTCACTACACTTATTAAGCAGACTTTACTAAACAGTACCTTTGCATATTTTTATGTAAGGTGGGTTCGTTTTTTCTTAAAATGGAAGGAGCAGGTTAAACGGAGAAGTGCGATTAACCATTCAAACACCCGATTACTGTTCCCGTCTTTGTATCATACGACGAGACAACATAATTGGACACGAAGCATCCATACATCTTGTCTCATATAAATATATGCCATATAATCACTCCATTATGGACATAAGTGAGGGTGGCAGATGACTGACAACTAGACTCTTGGGACGTATTGTGTCTAGTGACCAGATCAAGCCTCATTACAGATACTTCGATCCAAGTGGAAACTAGAATATTTATGGTTATTTTGCAGACAGCAGACATACTCAGATGTGCATCAATGCAAGAAAGACCATTTGGACTAGCACGTCAGATTTTGGTACTTTCCCACTCAAAGGCGTAGAAACCTCATTTTGAACGTCCATGCTGGCGTATCAAGCGGGGCCAGAGGTCCTGGCCTTCATCTTCATACATACTTTGTATATGAGAGTCTGAATCGGGTCGAGAGATTCTGAATGATCAAACGGTGTTACTTACTAAAATGGATGAACTAAGAGTACGTCCAAAATAATTACGTCATAATCCAGTTAGATTAAACTGGTTCCGCGTTGTTCAAATTAACAACTGGTCATGTATAATGTTAGGTGGGCTGTGATTGGTCGGCCAATCATAAGTTGTATTACAAATCGTTAAGTTGACAAGACAACCACAGAAACATGACTGCCTCCGCCAACATATCCCGACGTTAACGGTGACGTTGACGTCACGAAAACCATGCCAACACAATTACAAGTTTGAATGCAGCGTTACAAACTCGATAAACGTCATAGAAAGGAAAATGATAAAGCGATATTTAATAGAGAAACCTATAAGCTTTTTTCTGTAGCCTGTATGAAACTTTTAAACTGGTTCCGAGTTGTCGGCTAGCTCCGTGACATTCCGTGAGACGGGCAGATTTCTGCCCGTTTGATTTATTGATGACCTGTCCCTACAATAGCCAGTTAGTGTAGGGGAGTGAACCAGTCTACAGTTAGATTAGATTCGAATATGAAGGGTTTTCTTATCTAATCGTTTCAACGTCAAATTGATTGCATCTTTAGATCATTTGAACAGTTTACATATATAGGCATCTAGAAAAAAAAACATCATGCCAAAGAATACTCGACAGCACTGTTCATAACGTCAAAATAGCGGTTATGTCCAATATTTTACTCAGCCCATTTAAGCAGAATGGAATTTCCCACTCTTATAAATTGGACCAGTCCATTTCTGTTTTACGCGTTGTTGGGTGTTTTTGTCCTCTCATTTTCTTTCAAATTTCAAAATAACATTGTGAAAGCAAAAAAAATATATAAAAAATGAAGACCCTGATCAGACACAGCTTTCTGTGGCGCCTGATCTTGGTCTGCACTGTTTGCCTATTGTTTAATGTCAGACAAAAATGACGCAAGGCTTGTTGTATATGTGTTATTGCATGTAAGGGGCGGATCCAGGATTTCTGGAAAGGGGTTCATATGTTTAATGGGGTGAGGGTTAACTTTGCTGATTTTATCTCATTTTTCTTAACTACCCCATGAAAATGAAATTATTTGGTTTCATTGAGACCAAATTATTTCATTTTATAGGATATTTAAAAACGGGGGACAGAGGGGAGGGTTCGAGCGAATCCCCTGAACCCTCTCTGGATCCGACACTTCCCAATAGCGCAAAAGCCTCCTATAAACGCCTTTGTTGACGTATTCAGCAGAGGTAGAATTTTTTAAGTTTGGTCAAAGTCTTCATCCACATTTCTTACATTATGTATGCGTTTAGCGCTGTCTCGAGTGAGTCTGTGCATTTGCGCAGGTTCTTCTAAGCCTTTATTGCTCGACAATGCATAAGTACCAGAATCTCATGTACGTGCTCATTTCACGACATTAGTTATTAGAAAGAACTGTATATTGTGTTTCTTGCATTGTCATGGTGTAATCGACAGTCATTACTCATGGAATAGAAGATAATGAGATATATGACTTAAGTGACAAATAGTTCCATCCATAGGACACATGCAAGTTAATTCATCAAGAGACGACACTGAAGTATATGACTTAATCGAAAATATTTGTCATCTATATGAAACATTCCAATTAATACCTCAAAAAATAAAATGCCACAAAGACATCAAAACCACAAATTGAACGGTCAAAATAGTTTCAAACTATTAATCTTTTCACAGGCATAGCGCATGACCCAAAATAAGGGTTCTATCCAGTTCAATATGAGGTTGGTCCAGTTTCTTTGTGTAAAATATCTACAGCTTAGATCTTAGTGGTTTTTTGTAAGTTAAACTTATATTTATGTGGATTTTCTGTTAGATTTTTTCTAATTATGCTGCAATTTCTCTGCTGCTGGAACTGGGCTGCTGGTAAAAAATCTATTAATTATTCATTGGACCAGATAAACAAAACACTTCGAGCGAAAAGGTCCGACTATTTTCTTATCCATCAGTTTCAGCTTCTATTTGGGCTTCTTAAAAGAACCGTGTCGTTGAGACGGTTCTCTTGAGTCCAAACAGCATATGCTTTGGTTTAGAAAGAAAAACAAATCAGATACGCACTCATATCAAAATACTAAAACAATAGGTGTCAAATACATGAATGAGAGCCAGCAACGATTTTTATCCAGTCATTCAAGTATAAAAACAATAAAATTGGGTTTAATTTTTTTAGTCGTTGTCGATGTTTTACTGCCAATCCGAAGTCACATGTACGCATATCTTTACAAGAAGTTTTCGCATTTTTAGGTGTTATGAATGTTAAAGGGGTGTGAAAATTAGCATGTGGCAAAATTAAAGGATAAGCAGTGACCAGGTCACATTTTCAACAAAAGGTAGAAAATCCAATTTTTGGGGTGTTAATTTTCGATGGAGAGTTGTTACATTTAGCGCGGTTCTGTATCGTAAACGATGGCTCCATAAATTTCATTTTCACATTATTGCAATGTTATGCTGTTTGTTCTATCAGATACAAAAATGATTTTGGTAAAAAATATTTTATTGAATATAAAACAATCTAAAGAGTGTTAATAGCCTTCAAAATAGATCTATGCCCAAAAATACAATGCTTTCTTAAAGTTAAGGACGATTTAATTTGCTTTCTTTGATTTTATAACTACTTTCCATAGCTTATTGTAAATGATAATTTTGTTTTTAATAAATTTTGTTAAATTTTAGAAGTGCTTTTTGCTGACTTTCCAAATATTAAAATTTTTGTTTCCTGAATTCTTTTCTAGTTACGCCTGGCACGTAACGAAAGTCTAATTTATAGTTCCTTATATCTCCAAACTGACCCTCAGAATATCTATCAACACAAGTTCTACAGCAGTTTCTGATCCCCAGATTTTGAAGTTAATTCCAATTGAACACTTAGTCTGAACCAAAAACTGAATAATCCAAAGTAATTCAGAATGAATAAATTAAACACAAAGTATTCAAGGTTAGAATTCCAGCACAAAAAGTTTAGACTTTTAAATGGTGAAATTATTTCAAAAATGCCCCTATGAAATTTATTCTTATATATACTGTTTAAGAAAGTTCTAGAACAATCAGGAAACAACTATGATATCATGTGCTAAATTTAAACATTCTGGAAATTCCACAACTTTTTCAATTCTCCTGAATGATTCTAAAACCTGCTCAGAGCTTTTATTTGGCATAAAAAGGAAAGTTCGAGGAAATTTCAGACTTTTCCGTAAACTTCCATGGCAATACATTTTTAATTTCTAGATGATTAGTCATCCTTCTAGAAAAATATTATAATCAAACAAACATCTTGTTTCCAACAACTTTTTTACCATCAATGTCTCCAATATCTGGATCAACAGAAACTTAGTAAACAACATATTAAACAGATAAACATCATACATGTTACAAAGTGAAGTATTGATATTTCAACATGTTACAATAAATGTTTAATAAATTGTCAGGATCAGTGCAGTACGTATGGTCAAAGATATATTGTGATCTACATAAATAAGAAACTATTTGCATTTCAATAAGAGAATAATCTACAGAAAAAGTGAAACTATTTGTATTTTAATAAGTTCGAAACGTTATTTGTCGCACCTAAAAACAATACTTAACTTAAGTCTTCCTTAACTTTAAGGAGGCATTGTAATTTTGGGCCCTGGTATATACTAAATAATCGTTGCAGTTGAGACGGCTACTGACGTTCATTATATACTTATGACATAAAGTAAAGCATATTTTGATTGTGTTGCTATTTTTTACCAGAATATCATTTTTTACAAAATTATCTATTGCTCATTAAAAAGTACTGTTATTCTACTATCCAAAAGTCAGTAATATAGAACTCTACAAATCCTGATGACGTCATAAGAACGTGAGAACTGTACCTACTAAAACACTTCCGAAAACCAAAATGTTGATATTCTCCAAACTTCAGCAATGATTTTGCTGACTGTCTGTCAAAGTTTGCAGATAATCAACCATGCTAAATCACACTGGCATAGCTGTATGACTCTGGCAATTGCGAATGGGTTTAAATAATGACGAAATTTCGCCCTTTGAGACTAGGCTGCATTTATGATAATTCCTGGAGCTTATTGTCTGTAAATGCCACAACGATTCATCTCACATCACCAAGCAATATTATACAGCAGATGGGGACATATTAAACAGTCAATTAACAAAATTATTGCATTAATTGCATTTCGCTAACACATTTCATGACCAAATTTTGTACATTTTTGCTTTCAAAATGCTCCTTACCAGATCGTCTGACATGTCAAACTTTGCTGTAACAACTTAGAGGGACGATTGGTCTAAAAAGTCTGAAAAACTTAGCCCTTTCCTATCCGTTGTTTGTACACAGCATCGAAGTTTGGTATTTTGCATACTGAGAGTTGACCCAGAAAACCAGTTCTTTTGAGTCAATGAATATGTTTTGGAATACCAAAATTTTGGTTTTCGACTCAAAATAAGTATGGTAGACTAATGTAAAAAGCATTTTATGTTAGACCATCATAATTCATTATTTTTGGTCATTGGAAGTACACTACTGTTCATTCACGATATCTTGGCTCAAAGAAACCGTTAGGTGGATTTTACCAGTACATCACTATAGGGTAGCTTCTTCTTCATCGTCAAGATAAATATGGTATAAAGTGATATGCGCGATGCATTTTCCAATCAATATGGGTGGTGTAGAGGATAGCGTGGAGAACTATCAATCATATTTGGATGCATGTTGCGCGGTTATGGTGTTCGAGTCCTATATTATGAAATCCATTTTTTTTTCGTTTTGTCGTTCGTATTTCGATCTCTCATGATTTTCATGCTCAAATATGCTTCCACTCACATTTTTTCACTGCGCATACTTCTCTTGGTAGTAGAAAATGTCTCATAAGAATGCAGTTCAATCGCAAGCCAGACAAATTGCTGTCACGATCCCTATTTAAGATCCGTGTTGCTGCGAATGTTATTTTAAAAGTACGCAAAGAAGATGCCATAAATGATGCACTGTTTGCGCCATTATCAAATTCTAGAGAGGGAGCCAGCAAGCTGACTGGCATATCAAACAAACCGTTATCGCGCATCAAAGCTGAGTCGGAGAAGGCGGTCCTTGCGCCTTGGAAGCCACGAAGTGGCGAGATGAAGCCTAGCGTAGCTACTTTGACAAGTGTGAAAGATGTATAAATTGTAAAAATCTCACACAAACAAGACAACAAACTATATATAATAATAGAAAAAAAGATCTTTGAGTTAGGGTTTCGAACCACTATGTCTGCATTACTCTTCAAAAAGATATAACCAGTATGTATTTTTGCCCTACCGACTGAGCCACGAAGCCGTTTAGAATTCCAATGTGATATAAACTTTTTTGTTATAATTATACCGTTATTATGCATCAAACCCAATGTTCCCTAATTTTCAATAGTTCAGTCCATCGTTAACGGTATCATTGAGCCAAGATATCGCGAACGAACAGTATGCTTTACTTTATGTCAATGGTATATATACGAGTTGTTAATGATACAAACACGACAGAGGCTATAATTATAAGCTTCTGTTTAACTATTTGCCTGTCAGTGTCGTCCGATGATAACCTTTTATTTCCAACAGTGTGGTATGTGCGACAAGTAAAGGCTTAGACCATACGCGCAGTCTGATCAGAGCCTTTGCTGGTCGTTTGAATATTCTATGACTGTTAAGCTACTGACCGAACATCATTTGGAGCTTTTAAGCTTAAAAGGAGGCTACACAGGCTCGTCTGAGTCTACCAAAGTCTATCAAAGTGCCACATTGTTGAAAATCACATGTCGCGGCTTATATCTCTTTCTTCATATTTGTGAATCATCTGCTTATTTAGCATGCAATATCAATGGTGGCCCGCTTTTACATGTTTACTGAATACTGGTATGTACCCCTTCCCCCTCTGTAAAATAAGTTGTTGACTAAACCAACGTGGTTGGAACATTCCGAACTTTATCAGTTTGACCTGCCCCCATCCCAGTCACCCCCGCCCCCAGACGGAGCGTTCTGTATCCGCGCATGTTATGAGCTGGTTCAAGTAGCTAGGTTCAGACTGTCGCTTTATATCCATGTTTCAGACTCAGCCCAAATTTCAGGTCACTATAGACCCACTAGATAGCTTAAAGGTTCACGTTATGTTTATGTGATTAGTACCAAAGCCTTATTAAGATGTATACATTTCAATAGGACACATGACATTTGTCTTTTGACAAAGAACTATATCGCAAATTCACAAAGAACAATGATGCAATTTGTTTGATTTAGAAGATAATCAGCCATACGTTAATGACTTCTTCGATAAATAATATTGCACAGTCGCAGCGTGTTCTGATGATAACAAGAAAAGATATGGCATTAAGTGCCATATCAATGAATTCGGCTTTAGCAGATAAAGAGTTCGTTCTTTCATTACATCACAAGCTACATGTGAGTACATGTATCAAGAAACCGAATGATGTACACAAACACAATCAATCAATTATTCACTCACTCAATCAATCAATCATTTTTACATAAACAACAATGAAACCTCCCTCCGTGATGAAACTATCTCCAGGTAGTTATTCAAAGAAGGAGTCTTATAAGACAGAATCGCATAAGGCAAATCTTACCGTTTAAGTTGAGGCCTTTAACTGCTCATCTACGCATGTAAGGAACTTATAGAGCATGGTTTTTGGCTCTGTATTTGAAAACAGAATAGACCTTGAGATTATCGAAATTTGCTTTATTTACCAGACGCATATATAATGTTTAAAGCCGCGAGAACCCCGACTTTGTTAAAAACAGGGACCACCCTGAGCGCCCGCGCAGTCCCATCGGCGCCCTTGTTTTTACATGTAGATTCAAATGTATGATAAAAGAAGTCAGGAAAACCGTCAGGTTTGATCAATTTTAAACTCTTTGTCGGACAAGATCTGGGACCAAACTTTCTGCTTATGTTATCAGCAGACGCTCGCTGATAGCAATGTTTAAGATCAAAGAAGCCGCTATGGGTTCTGTTGCACGACGTGGTAGCAATGACCAGTGACCTACATATCGGTCACTGCCTTGACGCTGGAAAGCGGATGGCCGTGGGTAGATTCGGCTGGGTCGTTTACGGCCTGGTTTTAGGGTGGGTCGTTTCGGCATACTCTGATAGGATCTGATTGTTTTATAAACTTGCCAAAGTTCCGACTGCATTGATTTTTCCACGAAATCGTACATGCGCGCATTCTCGCAAGAGCGTTCACTAGTACAAACTGGGCTCTTTTCTGAAATAATTGTTGTGTACATAAATAGGTGCTGACTTTCTTTTATTTATTTATTTTTTATATAAATTTGAAAAGATCCGTCTGCATTAAACACTACCCAGGCCGAGTACCGAAAGCTCAAGAACAGACTGGACAGGATACATAAATCAATTAGTACTGTTCCGATGAAAACTCATAAAATGTCAAACCTAACAGCCTCAGCTCTGTAAAACATTGGGAAATCTATTGCTTTGCAAATGTATTGTCTCTATGTGAATTCTGCAATACCTCGAAAAACTATATTATCATTTGACGTCGCTTCTGGGAGTTAAATAACGCCATGCATTAAACTCGACAAACCACTAGTGATTTACAGATTTTCGGAAGACAGTATGAAATGACGTTTTAACGTCACGCATATGGCAAAACCCTAACGTTTTCCGCAATAAAAGGCTTTCAAAATAATTTTATGCCATATAATAAATAGAATCTAACATTCGTGCTCCAGAATTATTGAATTTATTCAACTCGATGCGAAAAAGAGATAAAATGCTCGGCAAGCCACGCATTTTATCTCTTTTCCTCAACTCGTTTAATAAATTCAATAAAATATGATCACCACTCATGTAAGATCCTCTATATACAATTAAGGTAGTTATGACATGGAATGCCACAATCGCAGACTATAGAGCTAGCAGTATATGAAACCAAGGGGAAGGGGTACAAGAAACAGTTTGAAAAAAAAGTCACATTTACAGTCAAATCCCGTAGATTCGAAGTCCTAGGGACTAGGGGTTTCATTTCGAAGTATCAAAAAACAATTTATATAGGGAGGTAGACTTAAAATATATAACCCTAAAAAGATCGCACGGCCTTTGGGTTGGCACTATAATCACTATACACTGAACCGAAGTTCTAAGTGGCCACTTTTCAATTTCATTTTTTCTGACTACGCGCTAATGATTTTGAAATGAATTTTTGCCCAAATATGTGCATTCCAATGGACTGAAGCTAAGCGGTACTTTAGAAGAGTTTTCTATCATAACATAATTTTTGGTTAAAAATGCAAAAATCAACTTTTTGTAGATAATAAGCGTTTTGAGTGCAGTTTTTATTGAATTGAAATTCAGGTGATTACAAACCCGTCTAGCCGACTTGAAAAACACCAAACACTTGATTTTTTGCTTATGACAGATTTTTTATGATTTTTTTAAAATCTCAATTTCTGCATTTTCCGATATTTCGGAAAATCATCAGCTGCACATACTAAAATCATTGTATGAGTTTTATTTAATAACATGTTAGGCCAAACACAATGCAGCTTTATTAGCCCATTTTCTAACGAAAGTTGTTTTTTCAAGACTAGTGTCCACTTCCGGCTTTAACGTAAAACTTTAAAAGTCAATTTAATGGCATATGTAAAAGATTTTTGATTTTTTTTTAGTAGAATAGTGACGCCTATTCATAATAAATAATCGCTGAAAATTGCAATGCCTTGCCGCAGATAATAAAGCGTACAGAGCAATGCAAAGTTTGTATGCAAATTGCATGGTTAAAGCTAAAACTCTTTGACGAAGCTGTGATAGTATAATTTGATCACCTTTTGCATACATATACATGTCAACATTCCCTAATCACTGGTAACTGCTGACAAATAGATGGCGCTTCACTATTTTGACAAAATGACATAAATTTACATGACTCAGTTAGTGAAAATCCTCATAACTCTTGAACCTTATAGGATATTTGGATCACATTTTGCATACTTATTTATTTTTATATTGTCCAGCCACTGGTATGCAAAATGGTGAGAGGAGGGTTTGCCGAGCACCATTTTGGCCGGCCGAGGTCTTTTAGTAAAAATGCTCATAACCCTTGAACCGCATGGTATATTTTAAACAAATTGTGCATACTAATACATTTTAAGATATATTTGACTCTAGGATGGCCATATATTGTCTGAGCTTATTTCAGAGATAAATGTGTTTGCATTTCTTGAAACAATTAACTTAAATAACCAGGCGGCCAAGATTGCTATCTCAACTTTTCAAAGCCTACGTGGGTGCATAAAACTGGGCGTTCTGTGCACGCTCTGAATGCCAGAGGCGGGGGCCGCACTGCGCCAACATCAGAACCGAAAAAAGTAGTAGTAAATGCAACTTGAATTTTTCAGTTAGGCTATCTGAACACTGCTTCCGTACAGAACCCGCTTTCGTATGGAACCTATTTCAGAATGGCATTCCGTCCACTTTAATAGATATGTTGAAATACTTAGTTCGGCTACCCGAACATTGTTTTCAATTTAGATACCTAGAGTGTATTCTAATTAGCAAACATTCAACGTGGGTAGTGCATATTACTGTCACTTGATTATCAATGTTTTTCTCTACCAAACATAAGTTTTTGGAGCGTAAAAGAAACGTTTCAATGAGCTTTTACACACCCAAAACATATGTTTTTATAGACAATTATTAAATTATATCATGAATAGGTCCTAGTCTCTGAATCCAATGTGTAGGGAGTATTTCGCAAAATCGAAGTTGGTATAATTAGTTTGAATCTGGTTTAATGGATCAGATGTTAGGTAAAAAGTGTTATTTTAGTATATGACCTTATGAGAAACATGTGTATGAAATTACTTTGAATTTGGGCCAGCAGTTCAGGAGAAGATGTTGTTTAATGATGTTTTCTATTTTCAGCTTTCAGTGGTGGCCGTGTTGTTCAACAGAGCGGAGCTCAGAAAAGACATTTTATTTTAAGACGGCATGACAGTAAAACAGAAGAACATAAGCTCTAATGAGCTTTTGATCGTTTGGGCTGTTTGGGATATGTTGGTAGAGAGCCTTCAGAGGAATGTGTGTGTGAAATTATTTTTAATTTGGACCATTAGATCAGGAGGAGATGCCATTTGAAGATATTTCTATTTTTAGCTCTAGCAGCCATTTTGTTCAGCAGAGCGGAACCGTCTTGGCATTTTGGTATTATGAGGCACATTCATATGAATTATTTTGAATTTGGACCAGTTGTTCAATGGAAGATGTTGTCTTAAGATTTTAGTTCAGGAGGGGATGTTGTTTAGAGATTTTTTTCTAATTTAGGTCTGGTGGCCATTATGTTCGGTAGAGCAAATCTATTTGGTCACGTTTGGGAAGGTACTATGAGGAATATCGATGTGGAATAAGTTTTGATTTCGACCAGTGGTTCAGGAGGAGATGTTGTTTAAGGATAGTTATATTTTGTTATGCGGAGAGTAACTGTTTGGAAAATTTTGGCAAAGGGCCTTCTGGTAGCCTCTGTCAGGTATGGTACTTGATTGTATCGATTCCTGATCTTTGCACCCTTACTTATTTTTATGGGGCACATTCTTGTGAAATTATCTAGAATTTGGGTCAGCAGTTCAGGAGGAGAATTCATTTAAATGTATTTCTTTTTTCAGGTCTGACACCATTTTATAGTCGAGCGGAGCCAAATTGTGTGATATATTTCTTCATAGAAAAGTTCATTTAAATCGGTTTATATGGAAATAAAAATGAATCATTATGGCGACAACAATTTCAGTCTGATAGCCGTTTTTGTTGTTGTTTTTTCTTCTTCATATAATGATAGTCCTGTTTGATCATAGGGAACGCTCTGAAAGTTAGCCTACGTGACAATCTAACAGTTGTGCATTGCCTAGCAGTTTTCCGCCAACAAACAATAGCATTTACAGAAAAAAGTATACTTAAGGCAAAATAAGTTATTTTGAAACAGATAAAAGTATTGTAGTTATTAATTTTCTCCGGAACAAGGCACTTTTAACGACGCAATCAAGAGATCAAAGAAAAATAACTAACAGAAACGTGCATTAATTCTTCCGCTGCTAATCGCGACTAAAATCGTCTGCTGTGTGTCGTTTGCTGTTCCTTTAAAAACGGCTCTGTAGCAAACAGTGTGGACCAAGGTCAGACTGGTCCACCTTGTTTGCCTGTATGTAGAAATAAGTATGTGATGTTAGCAACCAGTTGCAACAGGCAACCTTGGCAGAAGGCACATTTATATGCATTTTTTCTTAGCAGGCGAATGCATGGGATTAACTCTATTGCATGCTTTTTGTCGCCTGCTGTTATTTGTGTTTGCTATGTTTTGTTTTTTTTTTAAAAAATTGGCGTTTTCCAAAAAGAATATTTTAGGAAAACAATTAAAGTGTCAAACAGTTTGGACCAAAATCAGGCTCCCCGTTTCGTCGATCCTCGTCAGCGACCAAACAGTTTACAAAATAGTCTATGTCGAATGGGCATCCCGTGTAAATTTTGTGACGATTTTTGGCGACCTATACCAAAATAAACTTTGGGTCATATGTAACAATTTGAACCAGTTCGCCCATCTGAGTTCCGCGTCTGGTCCAAGTAGTGACGTCATCAAAATGGCGGCTATAGTGCTACTTATGTATACATATAAGACATCGAATTTAAAGCAATAGTTGAGGGAGAATTTATTGCTAGAAATGATTTTTTGTCTTTATTTAACTGATTGGACGTCAAACAATACGAAAAATATGTGTTCCATTTTTTTCAGACGCCTAGAGACCATTTGGGGCTCTCAAATTGATAAATTTGACCCAGATCCCATTACTTTTGTTGTATTCCTGTAGAAAGTTCGTGCTAAAATTAAGTGATTTTTGTTCTGGTTTAGTTAATTTGGGGCCATTCTATACAAAATAGGAAGTGAATAAGGTTTTATATCCCTAGAATGGAAAAAAAATCTATTTTTGGGGTCCTTATTTCATTGAAATAGGCCTATAGAGCCGAATTATGGAGCTTTTATCGTACAATCGTACATGACATTTGACCTTATAGTCTATGTCGAATGGGAATCTCGTGTAAATTTTGTGACGATTTTTGGTAACCTGTATCAAAATAAATTTTAAGGCATATGTAACAATTTAAACCAGTTCACACATCTGAGTTCTGCATCTGGACCGAATGATGACGTCATCAAAATGGCCACTTAAGTGCTACTTATGCACATATAAACAAATGTAATTAGATTCAAAGCATTAGTTATGTGGGAAATTCTTTCTGGAATCAATTTTTGTCTTTATTTGATCGATTTGGTGTCATCTGATACGACAATGACGTGTTTCTTTTTTTCTGAACCCGTTTTGGGGCTTCTGATTCAATAAAATTGACCCAGAACCCATTACCGTACTTGTTATCCCGTAGGACATCATGCTGAAATTGAGTACTTTTTTGTTTTCTTTTGTTTATTTGATTGTTTGTTTGTGCTTAACGTCCCACCTAATGTCATATCGAGACGGGGCCACAGCTTAAATTCTCATCTGACAGACTAGTGAAGCTGGAGATCAAACACACGACCCCTGGTTTACAAGGCGAGGAGTACAGCGGCTCCTTTGTTTTGATGAATTTGAGACCATACTATATAAATATGACTGACGGATATGATGGAGGTAATGTTGTTATAATAGGAACATAGTGATTTTATAGTGTCATCTTATTAACTCCAACATGATTTTCATGTTTATGAATGTTTATTGTATTCTTGTTACTTTCCATGTGGTATCCTGGTTCAGGTGTGGTACTTGATTGTTTCGTTTCTTGATCTTTGCCGTTTTTCTTACTTTCAAGCAACTGTATAGTGAGAATTGGCTCCTTTGTGGATTTCCATATGATGCTCTGATACTGAGATCTTTTTACACTCTGAGGAAGAGAAAGTTTAGTTTCCTACGAAACATCCTCTATCTTTACCCAGTTAAAATTTCAAATGGTTGTTCCTGGCTGACAAGCATGCATATATACTGTTCGAGAGCATTCTTAGTCCCGTCTTCCAGAGGGCAATGACCAAGTTTCCTGAAAACTTCATGGACAGAAGAATCAGCGTTACTGAAAGCTTTCCAACATAATATTTTACCTTGCTGGACATTAATCCAGTAAAATCAGCAACATCTACTGACAGAAGTGAACGTAAAGATCTTTGCATGCTGACTTCGGCTGATCTAGAACTTAACCTATAACCATCGCATCAGCAAGTTCGCTTACTAAGTATATCTCATCCTGACCTTTCATAGGCAAACCGAAACCCTTTTTTCAGCTACAGACCATAAGCAATTAGTGTGCTAAATATGAACACCTTCCATCAAAAATGAAAGAGGTTTGTGTTACGAGTTGTAAGACAGGTTTCAAGTATACTTGACCTTGACCTTTGGCTCCGAAATTATATCAGTTATCTGAAAACCTTCGTTGTCATCTAGACATCATAAGAAATCAGTGTGCTAAATACGAACACCTTCAGGCAGAACTCAAGAAGACAGTTGGGAGGGCAGCTATATGTTAACCGCAGAACGACAGGGTGGTTGGACCTGTAGTTGTCGAAGTGACTGCGTCACCTAGCGATTGGTGCTTCCAAATGTGGATCACAGCGTCCAGGGCTCGATTACTGCTTGACCTATACATCACCTCAATGCACTCAGCTTTTTAGCCATCCATCCATTATCATAGCATGACTAAAATACTGTTTTAAAGGACATAAAATGGCAAGGCAACCATGCATGTCTTTGGTTGCTGAGAGCAAAAGTCATTAGCCCCACCATTGGTACCATGAACGGCCATGGACATGTGTTCTGCGCATTTTCCTTGACTTAGGTCAAAATGTAACCAGAGTTAAATGAATATCGTTCAAGGCTTGGCATGAAGTAAGGACACAGACCTTGAGTCCGTATAACGGAGACATGTATTCTGTACATCTTCTCACTAAAGAAACCATTTTAGTTTAGCAAATTTATAAGAAACATAATGCAAACATGAAATCAAATGTTCAAATTATTGACCTTCAACTGTGACCTTGAGTTGGCATGGATGAAACATAATTTTGCATACAGTCTCAATGAGTTGAACATTTGACTAAAGTTAAAATGAAAATCCTTCTGACATAAAGGAAGGAATTCAAAAGTTCAAACTTGTGACCTTAATTTTTTACATAGAGCTTTTGCCACAGTGTTGTCATACATTTTGCATATACTCTCACTGAACCGGACATTTCACCTATATTTTATGAAATAATTTCAGGGTAAAGGTGATAGGGTGCGGACATCGAATTAAAGGCTCAAACTTGTGGTCACCACTGGTGATCATGAGCTCGTGATCATGGTTGAATTACACGCTTCGCACATCATCTAACTTAGACAAATATTCGACCAAAATTAAATATAGGGTAGAAATGAAATTCAATGTTCAATCCCATTACCTTCAACTGTGACCTTGGTCTTTAGTTTGAATGATTGAGCTATATGCTTTGCACACCCTTGCACTGAGCTGAACATCTTATCAAAGTGTAATGATGCTAAATTCCATTACCTGCAACTTTACCCTGACTTTGAGTCTGCGTAATTGATTCATGGGTTCCGCACACTGTCAAATTGAGGTGAACATTTGACCAAAGCTTAGAGAATTTTTAAAGGTTTAATGAGATACAAGAGTTATGGATAAACGGATGAATAGACACTTCGGGTTGGTGGATTTATGAATGTGGAGTTTGCTTTAAGAGCTGTTAGGCAAATTTTAAATATATTTCACCTTGACCTTTGGCTCCAAAGTCACATTGGGGATCTTATTATTTTTTTATTTTTTTTTGTAATCTACACACCACAGGCAACCATTAAGGCAAATATGAACACCCTTAGCAAATAGAACTATGGCCCAACTTAACCCTTCAGTTGTGGTTCTTGATCACCTAATTAATCGATAAGTCAATTGTCCCCCTTACACCGTGGCGACTTTGTTGCGAAATCGATTGTATCGAAGTCCAGGTATCGATGGTGTTCGTCTCGCGTTGGTGATAATTGAAGCGTTTACCCCCAGTGTTTTATGGTCGTTATAAAAACAAGATTAAGAAAATTAACACCTCTGTTAACGGCAGCAATAATAATTAGGAATATCGTTTGGAGTGATCACGCAGCAGAACGTTCTTTAATTTGAATGTTCTTTTTATATCAGAACAATAAAGCATATCTCTATTATATGAGAAGCAATTATGTATTCCAAAATGTTACATTTTTTCATGTTTACCCGTATCAGTAATGTTGATGCAAAGCCTGATCTGAGTCTTCTCTCGGTAAAGAATTATATGTCTAGACTCGAGCCAATATACCTAATATCTCTATTTACTTTCGAGGTCTAGATTATACGATAAAATATATCCAGCAGAATATTGTGAATATTTTCTTATCACCATTTTAACATTCGCTTTGGGCGCTCAAAAGAACCGTCTCATTGAGACAGTTATTCGAGTACATGTGCCCAAACCATTTGCCGTTACCTATATAAGAAATCGTCACTGGGCTGAGGTAAAGGACATTGAGTTTGAC
The DNA here is from genome assembly GCA_964019695.1 of Loripinus fragilis. Taxonomy (NCBI): domain Eukaryota; kingdom Metazoa; phylum Mollusca; class Bivalvia; order Lucinida; family Lucinidae; genus Loripinus; species Loripinus fragilis. Next base: position 4,591,083 of record OZ026519.1, read on the forward strand.
AAAAAGGTCTGATCAGCGTATTCGCTTCAAGTATTAAAAAATACATAAAATACAGAAATATAATGCACACCGAATAATGCACCAAAATTCATGAGAGCAGTCGCCATAGGCCAGATCCTTATCAGCAGATGAGCGAACTCCCACTGAGTTCCCGCTGTGTCAACGTGAAAATGGCCACATCATGAAACGCTTGAGCAGGTCAGTCCGTGCATATATTACATGTTCATGGCAGTTTCTTGTCACCACTCCCTAGATGCATGAATTTTCAGTTAACCATATGCGAACAACAAATGCGAATAATAGTTTATCTGCGCAGTCTGATCAGCCCGATTGCTGTTTGCTGCTGAAATAGCGTTACCTTTTGTAAATTGTTTTTGGTCAGATTTGGTTCTTACTGGTCCCGATCAGGCCGGTGTGAAGGGATTTGTTTAAATCTGTGCATTCTAAAAACAGCAGTCTGCGCTGTGCAATCTCACCAGGACCTTTGCCGTTCGCTCAAGTTGAAAATTCCCCGAAGAGTTAAATGACCTCACTAAAAATTCTATCATAAGTTTACAAGTTGATTATTGCTAACAATACAGGCCCGGAGAGATGTCTTGATATGAAGTATCTGGATCTACACTGTTGCTTATGCGGGATCCGTTTTCCAGCTTATTCATTTATAGGAATCTTCGGCATAATATATGCATATCTTTTACAATTCTTGCACAGCTGCCAAAGCCTAAACAATAGTAGAATTGCAAACGAAATTATTTGCGCAGTCTGAGCATATGCCCATGAAGTGACAGTTTGGGTAGTATGACTGAAATGGGTTATTATACTGAACAGTAAAGACCCTAAACGAGAAGCCGCACGACAAAACTAGTAGGATAGGTGTACGGTGAATTTAGACTGAGATCAGCCTTTTTGTCTGATTTTTAACCATGTCGCATTTATTTATGCATAAGTTTTTAGTAGAAGGACAGTTTATACAGAGTCGTATATTCAGTAAAACCCGTAAAATCAGTACTTCATTGCGATCAAGATAAGACATTTAGCCTCAGGGATTATCTGACACCTTTGGATTATCGCATATCCCGTTATGAGCGTCTCAAAATCCTTTGTCACCTTAGTCACACGGGATAGGTGACAATCGAAAACGACCTTAACAATCGACGAACGCGGATCAAAAATCGCTAGAAACAGTGTTTTCGATTGCCATTTGTCACCAGTCGGGTGACAAATAGCAATCAAAAACTCTGTTTCTAACTATTCTGATCTACGTTCGCCGATCATATTTACGTTTGCGAATGTAGCCTATCCGGTGTGAGAATGAAGTACGAATATTCTGCCCGATGAAGTCTTCAAATTAATTTCTTTTGTAATAAATAAAAAGGTGTTAATAATAATAATAATAATAATAATAATAATAATAATAATAATAATAGTAATTGCTATACATAAATAATAAAAAAAAAATGAAAAAGTAAATTGAAGCAGCTTGTTATAAAATGATTTTTATTTTGGCGATTTGTCATGGTCAGTGGTATTTTACTTCTTACATTTTACAAAAAAATAATATAAATTTTCACAATCATGTCTCCCAATCAGCTGAGCTTTCCCTTTCCTTTAAAATTGATGTTAAGATTTCTTGACATTATCTAAGCGTATCGAATAGTGCGGGGGCATTATAGACCCGCAAACCAATTAGGACTTAGACATTTTTCCGCCCTCTTAAACGCTTGGTCAAGAAGGCGCTAAAACTCAATTTTCAACCTAAAAATGACAGAACTAAAATTTAATTTATTTCTATGTAACTTATATGGTTGGCATTGTTGGATGATAGAGACACCATTTATAACTTATAAAACATCGAGAAAATATCAGAATATGATTTTTTTGGGGTAATTAAATGCTCACCCTAAGCATTTTCATACAATTTACATAGAAATGAATGGGATTTTTACCAGTTAAAAAGATTAACAATTTGACAAAACTAAATATTAAGTTATTTCATATTTGTTTATATCAGTGTAAAGATAAAACATTAAATTTTCTTTTGATAACTTATAAAACAATGGCAACTTAATAATAAGTTAGTTATTAATAATTTATTTAAAGGTTTGTATACTTTCCTGTGCAATTGATGCCACAGATTTCAACAGGTAAGTTACTAGAGTGGTCAATATTCAAGAGAGATAATCGGGCAGCTAAAACCGATAACAGCTGATATTGTCCCATATGGTCAAAACATAAAAGAGGAGTTCGTGTTACGAGCCATAAGTCAGATAGATTCTAAGTATATTTGACTTTGATCTTCGATTCCTAGGTCACATCGATGATCACATCTTGTCCTACCAAGGGTTGCAATTGTCTAATCTAACCCTTGGCCCCATAGCTTTGATTTTCTCCGATTGAATACGTCATAAGCCGAAAATAGTAACAATTAATATGATCAATCACAAAGCGGTGCAAACAATCGATAAACACAAAGTCTCCAGATAAGGCGGCTTGATTAATTTACATTCAGTTTTCTTATTTAAAAACTAAAATGTACGGTTAATGTGCTCAAAAGAACTGTCACATTAAGATGGTTATTTTGAGCACCCATAGCATAATTTTGAACTTAATTATAGAAGAAAAATAAATAATTTTAGGACCAAAATCTTTGCTTATCTGGACTTATGGAGACTTAGCAGGCGGTGCACATTAGATGCCGATAAACTGCTACATTTAATCTGATTGGCAGGAAGGGATTATCGAAAAAATCCTTCCTGGCGTTTTCATTGGGCGATTTAGTCTGCGCTTATAATAAATTTTGAGGGTCGTGAGGCGAAGGGTTTGTCGAAAGGTAGATACGACGAAACCTTCGCTGGTGAAGATGCGATGATCAGAGCTGAGACCTTTGTTATAGTCTACGCTCAATAGCCAATTACTGTGCCAAATATGAATACCTTCGGGCATGTACAGTATTGTGTAAATGTAGTTTCTTTTAACAATCTGGAGCGGCACGAGCACTAAACTAAAATACTTTGTCTGGCTAACATACTTTAATGCATATACTATGAATATTCGAATCAAAAGCGCAAAAATGGTCACGAAATTTACATTTGGCCAAATTTTGTCCTTTTCAACATATGCTACAATGTGACTCATTCCCTTTGCTCTTGGGCAAGATGGCCTATTGCATTTCAAAGTAGAATTCTGTGTAAAAATTGTTTCTGTTTAAAATCTGGAGCAGTACTGGCATTAAATCTATTAACAAAAACGTTATTTTGCCAACATACTTTGATTTTTCTTAAATACAAACGCATTAAAATTGTGCGATGGCCGCCATCTTGATGACGTCATTACTCGGACCAGACGCCGAACTCAGATGGGCGAACTGGTTGAAATTGTTGCAAATACCCAAAAGTTTAATTTTATATAGGTCGCCAAAAATCGTCACGAAATATACACGGGACTATTTTTTTGGCCCATTCGACACAGACTAAAATCTCATGTTGCGGCTTTCATGTACCGCAAAGTTTAATATTTTGTCTGCTGCAGTTGTGATGGCGCCTACACCTTTTCAGGCTAATGGAATTCCGTAAAGCTAAATACATTTTCGTCAGATTGGTACATTGTATATATTGAGCGGTCACGGGTTACAACTTTCAAAAATATTGTATTTCTATCTCTGAAGGTTGATTACGTCTTAGCAAACAGTGCAGACACTTGTGAAATGTCACGTTATGCAGCCTTTCATCTTGGTATTCACTGTTTGTCAAAGTACCCATCCTGGTCTACAAAGAGCTTAAATGGCTAGGGTTCTTTTTGTGGAAAATAGACAAACGGTGCAGATCCAGATAATGCGCGGATCTAGAAAGTTTTGTCAGAGGGGGTTCAACTCCTCCAATGTTTTTTTTTTTTTTTTTTTTTTTTTTTTTTGAGGGAGGTAGGATCCAAGTATCACTATAAGTGGGCTATCATCTGCCCGCCAGAGTAACGCCATTTAAATGGCGTTTCGCTGGCGTGCTGATGATGGCCCAACATTGAATGCTGGCTCGGTAGCTTTGTGATTTTAGGGGATCCGGACCAACATTGCTAGGGAACCCTATATTTTTGTGATCCTCAGGGGGTGTCCGGCCCCACCCCCTCTGGATCCGCGCATGCAGACCAGACGCCGCACTTTGGTCAGTGTCACCACTGTTTGTTTACAGATAGATTTATGCAAATTTGAATAAAATGAAAAGTACCAACGAACAGCCCTAAAATTGGAGATGGGCTCGTCCTACTGATAAGGGTAGGAAAGTCGATTCGGCTTAAATGGGTTAATGTGTAAAACTGTGTCTCTTTGTACAGTGGTGTCCTTAAGTGTAGAGTTTCACAGATCTCTCTAAATTGCGTTGACTTCCCAATGTTTCTATGATACAGAGGTTGGGCATAAATCTCAAATAATTAATAGTTGGCAATCTTTCGACAGTGGTTATTATCAATACCAAATATACAATTTTGACCAAGGTTTCTAGGATGGTTGTTCTGCAGATTATAGCTAATGTCAAACCGTTTCACCCCCTTATTAAGAAGGGACGATTTATTCATGCATACCCCATGTATCATAAGTCATACATTCTAAACATACAGTTTGCTGCTTTGGGTTATTTTGTTTTAATTTTCAAATGGGTTCCGTAGCAAGAAAACCTATTTTCCTGGTTTGGGATCAGGTTAAATATCAGTTTAAGGTTCAAGCCAGTCTAATCAGCTAGGGAGAATAGCCAGAAAATTGAAATCATACTCTCCAATGCTTGCTAAATATTTTGTATTTTAACAACAACAGAACCTAGGGCAAAGATTTGATACCAGTAAAATGCATTAAGCCCCCGGTGGCTAAGGTTGCTGTCCGTGGTAAGACGGTGGTTTTGTAGTTGTTGATACATTGTTTATTGTTGCTCCCGTTGTTTGTGGGAGTTCTGTGTGTTATGTAGTACGGGAGCATTCTGCCATACTTTTGACATGTGCTGCAGAAAGCATTATGTAATACTTTTAACCTGCATTAAGCGATTATCGGTTTTAAAAACAGAAAGTGAAATACCACACTAACGAACTGCAGACAAAGACCTTTTTTGGTCTTTGGTCTTCTTTTGAGTGACTGCTTAAGACAGGTTTTACTGTACATCCTTTGTCCTTTTTGAAAAGAGCTGGTACTAGTCAGTGTATACCTGCCCTATTTGGGTACATTATCAAAATGAATTTGTTGTTCTGGTTATAAAGATCAATGTTATGTAGCAATGGTTTCCTATTTTTTGCGCGCGACGGTAGGTAAGGCCTTAGGCTTTATGACGACTGGCCAGTTCAGTTGGTATGAAAAGTATCGTATCTGGATCGAGGCTTTGAAACCACAATTTTTGATCACTGTCAAATATAAATTCCTTTTTTAAAAAGATGAAATCGGAAGAATGCACAAAATATGAGGCATGCATGTGCAATTTTCAAAGGTTACATTTTTGTATACCATGCGTGTGCTTAACAGCAAAACCAATCTAGATCATTTCAAACCTTTTTTCAAACAGTTGGTGACATGTAGCTCATTTTTGAAAGTATCAGCTAAATGCATCTTGATTTCAACTGTATAGTATTGTAGAAGGGCAAATCAAGCATGATGAGAGGGTTATTGGTAATTATATGTTTTAGTTTGGGAACTATTCTTGAAGTTTCCACACTGTTTCTGTCGATTTTCGGATATGTTTGGCAAATTGTACTATGGAAGAAAGCTGAATATATCTCACAACATATAGAAAGCCTATGTTAACTGGTTCGTCTGTGACTTACTTTTGCAATGACCCAAAGCCATGCGCGATAAATGTTACCAAAGCCTTAAACCTATGGCTTGTTTTCGAAACGAATGAAATGGTCTTAAGGTGACTCTACTATAGAAAACTGATCAAAATGTACTGGGTCCGATAAAGATGAAGACTGACAGCGAAAAATTTAAATGACTACTAAAATAGCTAAACGAATAGGATCTGTTAATAAGCATGGTAGTCGTCAGGGGATGGGACTATTTCTCTTACATGTAACAACTTCAATAACCACGAAACTAGCGATTTAGGGACACCTTAGTCCTGTTTTAAACGGTTGTGCAGTCTTAACAAAATGAGTTTAATAAACGCACACGACAAATAATATTATCTAATACTAAATTGTCTGAGCTGAAAAATGTCTGCGCAAAAACAAACGCTGCAAATCTAATAAGACTTTCGATCTAGACTTATGTAAATCACCTTAAGTTGTCATATAATAAGATTTAATTGTCAGCACAATGACAATTTGTGTCTTATAATTCTGACTTCTCAGGTTTCTTGTATTGATTACTTCCGTAAGTTTATACCACAATCACACACTGCAGACCAACTGACGGCACCGTGAAGAAGAACCACAGAACACTGCTGTAAAATCGGAAATGTTCGCGAGGGTTTATTTTCGCGAAACTTCGCATATGCGTAGTTTCGTGATTCTCGAGGGGGGTCCGTACCATTATTTTTAAGGAAACCTATAGACACTTGTGATTTTCAGGGCCCACTGCCCCCCTACCCCCTCTGAATCCGCGCATGCAATGTACCTGGAATGCGTTATAGTTTGGTAAAAAAACGACAAGTTTGCATTCACGTTTTCAATCTATATTGTAATTCATATTATAAACTTAAGAAATCTTCCAACGCATATAGTAACGTATTCAATATTCTGTTCTTAAACAAATATTCAATAGTAGTCACATCATGTGTTAATATTTAAGAACAATACCTTGGGTATTATGCAAAATTCATCTTATTTAATTTGAAAGGGTCAAAATCGAAAGTCACAAAAATTGGAATTTAGGCTCGCGAGGCAATGCTGAAAAAAGAAAATGTCATTTGTAGCATAAAATGCATGAAATTCACGGTGGGTCAGACTTCAGACTCAATGACGACCCTAAAATAAACTTTTATCAGTGGGTCAGTGCCTGATGTTTACCTTTGGCTGGGCACACTGTGGCTCAACTGTTTTTTTCTTCATATGTAGCTGACTGTCTGTGAGTTAAGAGTCCTATTGAGAAGGGGTATTCCAATATTCCAATGTAGTCTGGGACAACTGCACTCAATATGAATCGAAATACCTAGAAAAAATCAAAAACGAAGCTGCCCGTATTGTCACAGGAGCCACAAAATTAACATCACTACGATCTCTCTACATTGAAACTGGCTGGGAAAGCCTTGCTTCTAGACGACAAAAGTCAAAGCTTGTCCTTTTTTACAAAATACAAAATGAAATGACCCCTGAATACCTCTCATCTCTTGCACCTCCAACTGTCGGTAGTACAATAAGATATAGATTACGCAATGAATCAGACCTTCAAACTATTCCTGCTAAATCACAACAATACTATCACTCTTGTCTGCCCTCAGTAACATGAGCCTGGAACAGATTCCCTGAAGAAACAAAAACCTCGCCATCTATCACCTCATTCAAACACAAACTTAACATGCTTAACACAGATGTGAAAAGCCACCTCAATATTATTATTGCGGTAAGAGACTAGGCCAAATACACCATACACGCCTACGACTAAATTGTTCTTCTCTACATCAAAATCTATTCTCAAAAAACATCATAAATGATCCCCTTTGTGAGTGTGGAGAAATTAAAGACACTGAACACTATCTCCTAAATCGCAAATCTTGTGGGAAGAACTCTTAAACACAGTCAACACTTACTGTCAGCCTACTTTAAATGTACTCTTGTATGGAAATGCTAACTTATCAGAATCAGAGAACAAAACTATTTTTCTGCAGTTCAAGAATTTATCTTGAAGACTAAACGCTTCTGACCCAACTTCAACAACAATAACAGCAACAACTACAACCTATTTTCCAACACATATTACAATTGTGACCTCTTCAGTCACTTATGCTTCGTGTTTGTTCATGCCTTCTGGACAGTTCTTTGCGGCCTTGTGGTCATCTGCTGGAAGTGACTGGTGTAATACTTTATTGTATTGATTCCTGATCTTTGCCCCTTACTTACTTTTACACAAACAATTGCTTTTGGCTTACGAGTCAAGCATTTGAGCTAGACTTATTGTTATGCTTCCACATTATCGCAGTATAAGATAGAATGAGCTACAAAACGAATCGCGCTGCTTGGTCCTGTTATCCCGTTGAACCTGAGTGAAAAAATCCTAAGTTCCATCCCCGTGGAGCGATATGCAACCATTGACTGTATATTATATCCAATGGTTACTGAAAGATCCAAAATATTATTTGTATATTTCATGAATACGAAGATAATCACAACATCTTAGCTATTGAACATGTGAGGGATACGGATTCGAATAAGTCTTCGGACATTCCTTCTGAATTCCGTCTGTATAATGCTTATATATTATTATTACTGTGTTGCTTTGTAAGTATTTACGTATTGTACAAATGAAATAAAGTTTAAACTAAGAGTCCTATTATATCCTTTGTGTTCATCGCAGTAAAGATAAAGATAAAGAAGCATTATTTAACGTCGCTTATTGGAGACAAACAACATAAGCTCTGTATAGCTGGACGGCTAAGAGCCAAATTTTGGCCTGATTGTGCTATTCCGGACACAAGCATGAAATTTGGCACAGTTGTAGACCATGACTGACTAAGCAGAATAGGATATAGAACCACATTGGGAAATGCCTACTGCGCATGCGCAAAGCGTTTTCTGATTTTAGGCTGTTATCATAGAGCTTTCATACAGTTAGACTTTAAAGAAGGGGTCATGCTGGCTGTAGAATAATAAAATGTGGCAGAACTGATGTTAATTGATTGTAGATTAGTCCTCTTCATTCTTTAATTGCTGCGCATTCGCATAAAATTTGAATTTTGTACAAAGATGGTATTCTGTTTCTCTTTTATTGTAAACTGCGCAACACCCAATGCCCCTATCAAAGGATCAAGGCATATCTTAAAATCCTGTTTAGATGCGCATGCGCAGTGGGTTTCTTTTAACCGGATTTTGTTTAGACGATAAACAAAGCCCTATTTATTTACAAGTATAAGCTTTCACAAAAAAGCTCTGTCTACGCTAAAAATATATAAAATTGTCATAAGATTTTAAAGTCAAGTTTTGAGCAAAGAGGATAGTAGGCTTGTGGCAGACAGACAGATATGCAATTATTTTTTTCTCAAGCTTAAAGCCCTTGGAACACTGGACAGACGCGCTCACCACCTGAGTTACCAGGGTGGTCCAAAGTCAACACCACATATTTTCTTTTTGTTGTCCAATTTGGATTGTTTTACTTGGGGACGTCTCTGAAAAAGTTATGTTTTAAGCCAAGGCAGTGACGTAGCTTATATAGGTCACTGGCCAAGGGCAATATACCTTTTTGATAGACAAACAGACAGACAGACAAGCAGGTAGGCAGACATATATATTCTGCCGTGCTTGAGCTCACAGACCTCATATCACTGTCTGTCCATGGCCTGTCTCCAAACTGTCAGTGAACTGTATTATGTTTATTTCAAGCATCTCACTTCCCGTAAATGAACCATACCAAACATTAGTTAGTCTACCCCAGTCTATTTTATGTGGGTATGATAACGTTACATTTTTTTGGGGGGTGGGGGGGTGGGGGGGATGCCTGATATGCCTCATAGTTTTGGTTGTGAAGCCACTGACTGGCTTCGAGGTATTTGGTCCTCCTGTAAAAGATTTCGCACTTGGAGTCAGTGTTCACATTTTGGATGTAGCCTCCTTTGTTCAGATACTTTAAGCTGTATGGGCTAGCACTGTTCAGTGAGCAGTATTCCAACGATGTTTTCACAATGTTACGTATTATCCACTTTTTGTGCAGTTGATAGAGTGGATTTAGTGTGTGGCACATGTTAGGCGGACAGTTTAAAAGCATTAGCAAGGGAAAAACGAGGAAACGACATCCACTGGCGGGTCGGTCCATCAAATAACTATCGTATGGAAAAACTGGCAAGATTTCTTCTGAGAAGTTGACAATAAACTATTTCATTATCTTTCCTACTGCTGTGTTTCCTGGACATCAGATATGCCAACTAAGAAACAAAAACAACAGATTGAGACCAGCTGTTGCACGATGAGAGTGCGACAATACTCTAGAGAGAACCCTGCACTTTATGGGAGAAGAAGCTTGGCCTTAGTGTGTCCAGCTTGCGATATGCCTTTATTAGCGCCTTGTTTGCATGAGGAGGCAGATACAAGAATATTTGCTCGTGCTACGGAAGCAGCTAAAAGGCCTAACAAGAAAATAACCCATTGCGCTGTTGATACTGATGTAGTAGTTCTGGTCATACCTGTGGTGCAACAGTTGTGAGTGGATAAAATGCGGGGTTGGCAAACATCGCCGGCTATCGTTGATGTGAAATCGCTGTAACTGAGTGTTTTGTAAAAATGAACTCTCTCCCCGAAAAGCCACCTACAGATGACATTTGCACCATTGAACGATTCATCACAGTACTGTATGGTAGAACAAGCAAGCACCTACATGAACATAGACATGGCTAGAAAACATTTGTTTGCCAAAAAGGTTTGGTCAATGAAATGACAGCCCTTACGAATGTGGCTTTGTACCAGTACATTTTAAAGGCAGCATATCAAGGCTTGTTAGGGTCAGTACTAGAACAGGGGATCTGATTACCAAGTCCAGCAAACTGTGATGGATAGAACTAGACACTGGAATGTACAGTCCACTGTGGACCACAATAACACAAGCATCAAAATCTTTCTCTTGACCTTGTGAGATATGGCTGTCTTCAAGGTTGCAGAAGTAGAAAATGCAGCTCTCCACTGAACATTAAATTTCTGTAAATTGATGATTGTTTTTAAAATAGGCAATGTTAAATTACTGAAAATTCTTCGAGAAGGCTGTGTCATATCAGCTTACATACAGATTATGGTTCATATTGCCAGCTCTCTTGGTTAAATGTCACTTTGAAAATGTATACGTTTGTATATAAGATCAACGTGATCTTGTCATGTTGGCATAGGTGCCAAGTAACCAAAAATAAGCGCATAACAATACATGGACATAAGTCAAAAAGACAGTAAAACACTATTCAGTAAACTCCATAGCATGAGTTACAATCGAAGTTACATTACGGTATGTAGTCATTCAAGAACATGATGGGTAAACCATGCATGTCCCCAACATAACAAGAGAAATTCATTCATGTCAAATGCTATGCTAGAGAACCACTGTACTCAAACAGCATGGTCATCGCCGGTTGGCTGCTGTCGACGAGGGCACAAAATATACCCTTTGAGTGTACCTGGCTGTTAAAAAGGGTAATATTTTTGTCAATATTTATTTTTGAACATATTCTGTGCTTATTATTGTCACTTATATATCCAGCATTGTATCTGCTTAACAAAGATTAATGTGAGTTAAGCGTTGGTCGATACAGCAGATGAGTATTGCCAAAAAAGTGATATTTTTTCCTGAAAAAAAGATGGAAGGCTTTTTTGTATATGTTCTGGAATATATGCTCACTTTAGTAAGTTTAGATAAAATGCAAAATATTGGTACTTTAATGCGCAAAAAGTTCGAAATCTGAGGGCATAGCATTTTGTAGGTTATTCAAGTAAAACTGGGTTAAGCCCTCCAGTAAAATACTTTAGCTGACCGTTCCAAGGCGGTACTTCTTTGGTGGATCATTTGTGTTATTTCTGTATTGTGGTTGTCATGCTTTTGCGTCTGCTCATTGCTGCCTTGTGGTCACCTGCTGGGAAAGGGCTGACCTTTTGGCTCTCGTTTGTGGTGTTAAATTGTGTGATTGTTACTTTGGTATCCTGGGGCAGGTGTTGTACTTGATTGTATAGATTCCTGATCTTTGCCCCCTTTCTTACTTTCATACGGTACGCATAGTACTACGTATATCGGCTGTTCTGGTCCAGTGACAGGGTCATAGATTGCATACAAATTGATTATATTTAGACCCTCGACTACTAGTACAATGCCCTTGACTACTCAAAGTTTGCGTACAGCTACAAAATGGTTTGTAACTTCACAAAAAATAAACAGAAATATGCAAAACATTCTATTCATTCACTTATTTGTATTCTTCATTATGTGATGCCATTAAATCATAACTAATGACTAAAATAGTGTCTCATTAATCTGTGAACACATTTCGTACACATAAAAAATCCTGCTGGCTATCCAGAAATTGGCTGGTACTTAGCTAGTTTTAGAATTTAAAGGCTCCAATTGACCCAGAATGGACTACATTACCTAAGTGATAATTGCAACTGAAAACATTATCGTGAAAATTAATAGCTGTAAAGGACTAGCTTATAGAATGGGTCACAGTCAACCAAAGTAATATAGTGTGTGCCCTCATCGACTGCAACCGACCCGCGATGACTGCACTGTTCTAGTACAGTGGCTCTCTAGAGTAAATGCATGCGCAGCAAAAATTATTGGATAAATGATTGTGCTGAAACACATTTATTTCCCGGTCAAAAGATATAAGTATTCCTTTTATTCAATGGTTTCTACCCTTTTGACATTATTAAACCAGATAACCGGAAGTATTAGTTAGTTTGCGCATGCGTAATTATGAAAACTATTTAAAAATATATTTGTTTATGTCTTTAAGGACATCTAGAGATATAGTGGGTCGAGTTTTTACCATGTTAAACGCAAATATTGGTCTGTGTAGTCAAGGGAGACCAAATTTTCTATAACACAAATGAATTTTGCCTTGCGCATGCGCAGAGGAAATTTGTCGAAGTGGTTCTATATCTAAAAATGATCAGCTCGCCAACCTAAACAAGTGTGGAAAGTTTCATGCTTGTATCCGGAATAGCACAATCTTGGCTCTTAGCCGCCTAGCTAGTAGAGCTTTTATTGCGACAGAACAATATCTTCGCGACTCATATTTAGATCCTGACAAACTGGCTTCTGATTGACCAATTTTCTATCACACGATGTCTACATCCGAATACCAGTTGAATGAATGGATATCAGTGGTTCATACAATGTAAACGACCCATGAAGAAACCAGCCTATAAGAGCATCTGCAATTATATGTCTAATATCGTAAGACTACATGTATATCACTTAGGATAAAATCGCTATTGTCACGTGAGGTCAATCTTGTGTAAAAGCAAGAAAGACAGCAATGATCAGGAAACGATACAATCAGGTACCACACCTGTCCCAAGATACCAAATAGGAAAGTAACAAAATCACAATAAACATCACAAACAAGAGCCAAGAGGTCAGCACTTTCACTTCATGTGACCACAAGGCAGCAATGAACAGACGCGAAAGCATGACAAACACAAGACATAAATAACACAAATAATACACAAAAGAAGTACCGTCTTGGAACGGTCAGTAAGTTCTTTTTGCAGCAACCTATATACTTTAACGCGTATACGTAAAGTAAATTTTTCGATTCCTCCAGACGTGGCAATCTTTTTCTACATATTCTTTTTCATTCAGACAAGATGAATATTCAACAGCAATCTCAAATATTGGCACACAGACTCATCTGAATTTCAATGAAGTAAACACTTAACCCCTTTGCATCTTATAATAATTATTGCCAGTGTATACGAAAATAATCCTATTCACACAGGCAAAAACTCTCTGCATTTACGAATTCTTACTAGATACCTCGCTATTTACCAGTACTTGTAGGTAAGGGAGGTACATGCTACTTCATAAACAAGACTGGATACTGTCGTGCCTACAAAGAGTGACAGTGACGTCGTGTTTTGTTTACAATTGTTAAGTAAAATATTAACTTGTACACCCCACATGAGCTAATACGAATCGATAGATCACTTGTGTATTAATCCTATCCTCAGGATAGGATTAATACACAAGTGATCAATCGATTCTGAGTCCCTGATAACTTTGTAAACAAAACATGACGTGACTGTCACTCTTGGTTGGCACGACAGTAGCTGCGCATGTTCGTTTTAAGAATGACAACAGTCAACCGAAGGTACGATTATCACACACACGGCTAAGTTAGAGAGACAGACATTCACGTAACAATATGCGTTACAATAGTAATTTAGAACAGCATGTTAAGTAATATGGGGTTAACGTATTGATGTAAGTCTGGTCGAAAATCGTTTACAAATACCTTCCTTGTCCATTGAGATCAAAAATTAGATGAAACTTGCATTGATAGGTAATGAATTATTTATTGGACTTGTGTGCTTTTTAAGACATTTTCATTTCTTATTAGAATCTACTTAAATGAAGATATTTTTATTATTTCGGTAAGAGAACATCTATGCAGGCTAAACAATGTGAGTGTTTGAACAAAAACATTATCTAGGAAACAAAGTATCTGGAACATTCTCCTATTCAACTTACCCAAAATTTTGAGAGCATGTGGCTAGGATTACTGCTTTTTGTGCTTAAATCAAAAGAAATATAAAAAATAAATATATTTGAAAAAATACTGGGTATTCATCTAAAATGTTTGCAGCATAAAAAATGAAACGTAAGTGTTGCGTTTGCATATTCGGGTCTAGAATATTTTATAGGTTTGGGTAAATACGTTACCTGTAAATGTCTTACACACAGAATATTCCTATTCTGTGTATAGTTCAACCAGCGCTGATTCCAGAAGGCTTATTTGTCAGTTACAAGCGAAAGTATGCGTTGACCGCTTAGTCAAGCTTGCTATAAATCATAGCGGTTGAGAGTTTTGATAGAGTATTAGATAAAATATAATACAACACAACGCTTTAAATAAATAGAAGGCAACAGTCTGTCTGTCTGTCTGTCTGTCTGTCTGTCTGTCTCTCTCTCTCTCTCTTTCTCTCTCTCTCTCTCTCTCTCTCTCTCTCTCTCTCTCTCTCTCTCTAAACGAGATCATTATTTGTTTTTGTTTTCATTTTTTCTTGTGCTATTCAAAATTATTTCTGAAACTATTTTTTAGAAGATACAAAGCATTAGGACAGAGAAAGCACACATTTGGTATAGAAAAGCCATGCTATCATATTAACATGTATGTATTGCTGAACGCCACGTGTTGTATACTATTTTTTATATCTGATTGCTCATCTATGTTAATAATATGTATGTTTCAGAAATAAATGTTAAATAATAAAAAAAAAAATACTTGTTACAGATTTGCGTTTTTCACAGTCAAGTAAAAAAAACTAATACCGGGAATGTTTTAATACAATGGCTTCGCACTTGTACCTCGTAAGAAGAAAAAAATCTGAGCCAGTGCATAAGATTTCCAACAATGTGGTATGTGCGACCAGCAAAGCCTCAGATCAGCCCGAGTAGTATCGATACTATCATTATATCAAGGTGTATTTATTTATTTATTTATTTATTTATTTATTTATTTATTTATTTATTTATTTATACAATATTTCATCAAAGGTTTCAACATTTCTCCATATATGTTTAACACGCTACAGTAGTTCGGCAATCAAGGCCTAATTTATCGTTGAAATTGAATTAATCTGTTTGTTCTGGGGATTTAATCAGTTTTTGAACTACAAGTACGTATTGTCTGTCTGACATTGATTAATCTTTCAAAGATTTATACCTGGAATCTACTCTAGTATTCTGGTATTCAAAGGATTTTACCTGAAGGGAAACATGTGCAACCTATAACAAAACTTATTATGGCAACTATGAAAAAGCAAGTGAGTATGATCAGGAAATACCACAATCATAGACCACAAACCAACCCATGGCGCCGCAAGGAATAGCAAGTGAGTATGATCAGGAAATACCACAATCATAGACCACAAACCAACCCATGGCGCCGCAAGGAATAGCAAGTGAGTATGATCAGGAAATACCACAATCATAGACCACAAACCAACCCATGGCGCCGCAAGGAATAGCAAGTGAGTATGATTAGGAAATACCACAATCATAGACCACAAACCAACCCATGGCGCCGCAAGGAATAGCAAGTGAGTATGATCAGGAAATACCACAATCATAGACCACAAACCAACCCATGGCGCCGCAAGGAATAGCAAGTGAGTATGATCAGGAAATACCACAATCATAGACCACAAACCAACCCATGGCGCCGCAAGGAATAGCAAGTGAGTATGATCAGGAGATACCACAATCATAGACCACAAACCAACCCATGGCGCCGCAAGGAATAGCAAGTGAGTATGATCAGGAAATACCACAATCATAGACCACAAACCAACCCATGGCGCCGCAAGGAATAGCAAGTGAGTATGATCAGGAAATACCACAATCATAGACCACAAACCAACCCATGGCGCCGCAAGGAATAGCAAGTGAGTATGATCAGGAAATACCACAATCATAGACCACAAACCAACCCATGGCGCCGCAAGGAATAGCAAGTGAGTATGATCAGGAAATACCACAATCATAGACCACAAACCAACCCATGGCGCCGCAAGGAATAGCAAGTGAGTATGATCAGGAAATACCACAATCATAGACCACAAACCAACCCATGGCGCCGCAAGGAATAGCAAGTGAGTATGATCAGGAAATACCACAATCATAGACCACAAACCAACCCATGGCGCCGCAAGGAATAGCAAGTGAGTATGATCAGGAAATACCACAATCATAGACCACAAACCAACCCATGGCGCCGCAAGGAATAGCAAGTGAGTATGATCAGGAAATACCACAATCATAGACCACAAACCAACCCATGGCGCCGCAAGGAATAGCAAGTGAGTATGATCAGGAAATACCACAATCATAGACCACAAACCAACCCATGGCGCCGCAAGGAATAGCAAGTGAGTATGATCAGGAAATACCACAATCATAGACCACAAACCAACCCATGGCGCCGCAAGGAATAGCAAGTGAGTATGATCAGGAAATACCACAATCATAGACCACAAACCAACCCATGACGCCGCAAGGAAAACACAAACAGCCACGTGGCAGCAATAACAGAATTTAAATAAAGCAACCATCGCTCTGTGTCTCAGTAAGATGATCGCAAAACTATTTGGGAAATTAAGTACTGCGTCAGAAAATAAGAATAAAAAGCAAATCTCCAACAAACAATAAGAGAAAGAACAACAGAACCACCGCCTTAGAACGGAAACAGCACAGCAGCTGAGACGTACAACCAGACAGGCCAGAGTTTCGCCCTAGATTCTGCATTGTTAAACATAGACAAACGAAAAATATACATACATACAAGAAAGCAATGAAAGCTATTGATGCTAGGAATCAACGCAGAACTGTCATAGACAGTTTAAGCAATATTTAGCCAGTATAAAACACCCAGTACTTGGGTTTAACATCATTTTCTTTATTCCCGTAATTCTAGAGTACAAAAATGAGCGGAAGAGAACAATGTATTAGATGAATCACAGGCCGGATTCCACAGGGGCTTCTCCACTATAGATAACATATTTTCCCTACACGCTATGATACAAACGTACATTTGTAGATCAAGGGGTAGATTTTACTGTCTATTTGTTGATTTTAAACGTGCTTTTGACAGTATACAGCACGAGAAAATATGGGATTCTTTAAAAAAAAAGATAGGTATACCTGAAAATAGTAAGTTTCTTAAAGTATTTCAGTCTATGTACAAACAACTTAAATCTTGTGTAAAAATAGAGAATAGTCTAAGCGAGTTTTTTAGATGTACTATAGGGACAATGCAGGGTTGTATCAGCTCTCCAATCATATTTTGTCTGTACATAAATGATTTGATTGCTTACCTTAGGACAGAGTGTAATAATAGAGGTATCTTTATTACCAATGATATTGAGGATATTCTGGCTTTAATGTTTGCTGATGACGTTTCATGTTTCTCTGATACCGTAATACATCAACAAAAAAATGGGAGACCTGATTGGAAAATTTTGGAAATTGGTCGGCATGGAAATAAATTTGTAAAACAACAAAAATATGGTTTTCAGTAATGGTGGTATCGTTAAGCAAACAGAAAAATGGCTCTACAGAAATAGAAATTGTCTCCATATACAAATATCTAGATCTGTATTTTACAACAAAACTAATATGGTCTAAATCCAACGAACTATTAGCAATGCAAGCTAAAAAAGCTATATCCAGTATTTTACATTACCAGAAACAAGTGGGTTACTTTCAGCCAGTAGATGCTTTTAAATTATTTGATACAATGGTGAAGCACATTGCATGCTATGGCTCTGAGATATGGGGGCTTTAAATTCAGCGAACAAACCGAAAAAGTACAAACCAAATTTTGCAAATACTATATAGGTTTAAAACAAAATACCAATGATACCTTTGCATTAGGGGAATGTGGTAGATTTCCTATGGCTGTTTTCTATATGACGCAGGTTATTAAATACTGGCTTAAACTAACACAAAATGCCAAACAATAGATACCCTCGACAGTGTTATTTAATGCGTAAATCTTTAACAGAAAATGGTAAAGTTACGTGGACAACTCACGTAAAATCACTTTTGTTTGATGATGGTTTTGGCCATTCATGGATGGCCGAAGGTGTAGGCAATGTGCGTAACTTCTTAAATATATTTACAAGACGTTTAAAAGACATTTCTCTTCAGAATTGGCATAGTCAAATAAACGATTCGCCAAAAGTATTGCATTATAAGCATTTTAAAACACAACTTGATGTAGAAAAATATTTATCAATTAACCTTAGTTATATACTAGTCAAAAGTTCTAACCGGCCACGTGTGTTTTTACCGTTTTTCTGAAAAGTTGTAAGCGCTATATCGATTTCATTTGCAGTACCGAATAAGCCAGCCTATCATTAAATGATAACAGAAAACGGCAAAGCAAAACTTATTAAATTGTATCCAAGAGGCTTTACCTAATACACATACCCTCAATTTCAAAATTCACAAGAATTTGCATTGGATGGTGGGGTAATTTTTGACATATTGGCCAATAGCATCGAGTCTCATGCAGATGGAGTGTTCATTTTAACATTTTAGTGTTCAATATGAGTTTGGCTTTTGAAATGAAAACGTTTTGCGTGTGAAAGGTGGTTATTTCAAAATGTCACGACTCTCACAAATTGTGCCAAAATGCGAATTTTAAAAATTGGGGTACCACTATTCAAATTGGCATCCTGCAAGTACTGATAATCATTTTGTCAATATCTTTACTGTCTAGAGTACATGACACGCCTGGCTATTTCCAGATGCAAACAGACTAGTCATAGCTTTTCAAGTTTTGAAGAAAGTTACTAATATGCTGGTGGCCAGTTAGAACTTTTGCCTTGTATATACGTAGAAAAACCTTGACAAATTTTTGGTGTTCCAGTCACAATTTAGCAATTGAGAAGGGAAGACAAACATATGTAGAACAGGAATATTGATTCTGTCAACTTTGTCTGAAGAGAAATGTCTACGTCGTAGAGGATGAATTTCATTTCTTTATGCTATGTCCAATGTATGATACTCTACGAAATATGTACGTTAAGCCTCAGTGGAAGGCAAACATGTGTGTTCAAAAATTCTATATCATTATGCAGCTGTCTGATGCTCAGAGTTTATTCTTGATTTCCAAATTCCTAGTCAGTGTATTTGAATTAAAGAAATCAATATTTGGCAGTGATAGACTGGAGCCACTCTAACATGGCTCCAAACGAGATTTCCTTCACCACCTGAAAGAGTAAGAAACAGTATATTTACTTGGCTGCACAGATGGGGAGATCTCAATGAGATTTTCTGTTCTGAGTGTCCACTCAAAATCCAGGTTATCTGATGTACATTTCGCAATCATGATGATGAACGCAAATCTTTATCTTCATTTCGAAATGTTTAGGGGACATAGTAATATCGTATATGGAATTTTCTGTACAAGAATGGACTTTACAAAAATATTCGTAATGTCATTAGATTTCGCTGATATCAAATATATCAAAAACATGTCCATGGGGATGACATACAGGACGCATTAAACCCTTCAACTGCTAAATTTGGATTTATTTCTGTTGAAACAATAAAACAAAATAAATACTTATGTTTGATACTTGATGTTGGTGAATGTTTTATCTATTTTTTGCATGAAATAGTTGTTTATAGGTATTTTTCATATTTTCAATATGGCTTCCAAAATGGCCACCAAAGGTCACGTGACTATCTTTTTTCTAATTAATTCAAATATAACCTTTATATATTAGCAACGTTCTGTGAAAGTTTCACAGTGATAGGTTGAATTGTTCTCGAGATACTCTGTGTTGAACCCATATACCCTCAATATTCAGGAGTCCTTGAAACATGCTTGGCACTGAGGTATTGGTTTTTTAAGGTGCTTGGAAGCGAAAATGTTTAGACTGTTCGAAATCCTTTGACGGTGAACTACTTTTTAGCTACAAATTGACATTTGGTTTGCTCGTGACATTGAACATAGCTTACTTTGCAACCATTATTTGCATTTAAGAACAACTCAATGGCGTAGCCAGAACGCTGAAAAAAAAGTTACGCACATCAAAGGGAGACCACTTGATCACACAGGAATTTCTTCGATTGTGTCCGCTTTCATTATGAAAACTTTTCTGAAAATGAAGAATTTGCTCCCAGAGGGAGCGAATTCCGCGAATTCTTTCATTTCGTTCCTTATAGCATGGAAAATCACTTTTACCACATTAGGTTACCTCCCTTGAATGTTACTATTTTTATTTCGCATGACCGTAACCGCGTAATGGGAGCTTCGCCAATGCAAATGAATTAAGTGTCATGGAATATTCTTAATTCTTCGTATGATAATTTATTTTAAACACGTTTATTTCAGGCCTTTCGTATAAAGATATTGTAATAAGTATGCCAGAAATATCGCAGCCATATGGCACTTTCACGTTAAATGACTATTTCTATCTCTTCACTTCATAAGGACCTCCGACAGTCTTAAGAAGGTTTGTCCATAAAAATGGCCAGAGAAAAGATTTTTTCATGAAAAAGATAGTAGGCCCAGCCCTCGAATTATCTGCAAAAGTGCTTTTCTAATTGGACAAGTACCAATTAAAAAATTGGGGTTGAAAACTCTGTTTTTGCTATTCAACATATAGGAAATAGAAAAAAAGTTTTACTGAAGTGCTTTCCCCCTGTGACCAAACTAATCCTTTTGCACATAGTTGTAGTTTTACATTACACACATCATATAAAATGGCATGAGTGGTCAGAGGGGGGAAGGCTATCATAATGTTCAAAAACAGTGTATTATAAAAGTAATAAGGTTGCAAAGATCAGGAATCGATACAATCAAGTACCACACCTGACCCAGGATACCAATGGGAAAGTGACAAACTCACAGAAGACACCACAAACGAGAGCCAAGAGGTCAGCCCTTTCCCAGCAGGTGACCACAAAGCACATATAAACAGACGCGCACAAAACATAGCAAACACAAGACAGAACAAAAACATAAAAGATCCACAAAAGAAGTACCGCCTTGGAACGGTCAGTAAAATATTATACTGGAGGGCTTAAACCGGTTTAACGGCGCCAACCTCACCCTTAATTCAGATGTGGATCAAGACACATAAATATTTAGTTTGCATGAAAGATCTCATTAGTCACTAATTTTGTACATACCTGTAACTTAATATCAATTCACAATGGCATGTATACAGTATGTATGAGTTATGAACCACCTCAGTGAACAGGTCAAACTGATTGATATTTAAACAGAACAGGTATAATCTGTGTGTAAGGCATTTACAGGTAATAGTCAGAAGTCATGTGCAGCATACTTAATTACAAGAAACAATGAACTCTTCTAAACCCCAATTTTATGCAAACGCATCACTTTTGTCTCAAGTTGGATGCTGCAAACATTATATTTTCATGTATTTAGATGAATGCCCTGCGTAGCTTTGGCTTTCTGCAAAATAAAATTTAGTCACAAAAAATCCCACTACCTAAACACTAAGGTTCTTGCCTTAATATGCACAATTATTTTGCTAGGTGCACTAAATGTAAGGGTTTGATTTAAGCACAAAATAGAGTTGTCAATTATGCATTATCCTAGCCTCAGGCTCTCAAAATTCGGACAGATTGAATAGGAGAGGGTCCGGATGGGGTGGGGTCTTGAATTCACCATTCATTAAAAATTTAGCCCATTATTCATCTCATTAAAATGTTGGGTTATTCATTAAAATAAGATCAATTATTCATTAAAAGTAAGAAAGGTGGCAAAGAAATCTGATAATTCACTATTCATTAATTTTTCTTCAATTCATTAAGAACATAGGATTATTCATTAATTTTTAGGCCCTCGTTATTCACTATTCATTTTCTTGGCTCACTATTCACTATTCATTATAAAAAGGGTCATTATTCACTAATCACCATACCCCATCCAGACCCTTATAGGAGACTGTCCGAGGTCCTTTGAATATTGAGGCTAATAAACTCTATGATAGAGCTCGTTGCACTTTTCATAAGGTGTTATACTATACATGCTCTTCGACCTTAAATTGACTCAGAAATTAATCATATTATGCATGTTATCAAAATTCAATTGTTAACAAAGGGATTGAATTCATGAACACACAAAGTATATTTAAAGATAATCTGTTGTCTGTTCTATTCTTACTTATTTTGAAAATAAGTCGGGGTACCGAAATCGTGTATTGTATAAAACTCAAAAATCCACCGAGAGGTATATGGCTGGATTTCTATATACTCATGCTTAATAAGAAACGACTGTATAGCAATGCGACCAGAGTTGCATTTCGTGGGAAAATGCATTTTTGTATGCGGCATAGGTCAAGTTATACACACTTTCATAGCGTAGAAATAGTGATTATTCCCTTACCAATCAGATTAAGCGTGTGATTTGGTCTTGAAAATTTAAAATGTCAATTTTAGGTACCAACAACATATGTTTCGGTTGAGAAATTACAAAACATAATTTCCATTACGCACTTTTATCTGGAGGCCTTGTGATAACATTGTGAAACAGTTTATGAGAGGAATGGAAAAAATCTATTTGGTCTATTAAAAATTCAGGTGAGATTCATACAAATTCGAAATCTAAAGGGTTTCTATCATCTAGTTTGTCTACATATGATTTATGTACTCTCTTTACTTCGTAAAGCCTTTTATAAATTCTACCACAGACACTCAGAGTTGATTGTTTAATACAATATTAGTTTAAAACTCTTCTGCAACACGGTGTATGGGAACCAGTTTTTTTATGGTCATTTAGTTTATAAATTTAAAAAAAAAAACTTTTAACAGAAAAGGCTCACTTTGTTTTGGCTTGTAATGAGATGTGCGCTTTTTCACTTCTGAACTATCTAACAGATATTTTGTGGTCATGTCAGATGCTCTCCTGTATCTTTTGGACAATGTATTTAGAAGATTTGGCTAGAAACTATATGGACGAATTGTAGGTATTCCCATGGGTACTAATTGTGCTCCTCTTGTTGCAGATTTGTTTTGTTTTTGTTTAGAGGGGGACTTCATGCTGTCTCTTTCTGACAATAATCAAGGTGGTGTTATTGAAGCATTTAACTCTAACTCAAGATGCATGCTCAATATTGATATTCCTTTCTTAAGCAAATGGTAAGCCAGATATATCCCACTGAACTTCAGTTAAATAAAAGCAAATTCCTTTGATACTGGAACCCCCTTTTTTGGACTTGGACTTATCCACAATAAATGGCTGGTTTCATCTAAAATATATGATAAACGGGATGATTTTATTTTTGAAACATTTAAGGATTTCTAGCGATAAGGTGTATATTTTCCCTAGTTGACATGATTACAAAACACCAGATTTTCAAATTGCCATAATCTTTATAAAATTGGTGTTGTTTGGCAGTAAAATATGCTTAGTCAGCAACAAAATACGTTTCAAAGCAATTCGCCATTTACCGTGAAGACGCGCACTTTCTACTCCCTCCCCTCATTTTACGTCTTTATACTGGGTGCCATTTAGACCAGACTTTGAGTAAATGCATTGCTAGTTTAAAAAAGATAAAAGTGCTAAAATGCTAAGGATATTAGTGCTCTTCATTTCCAAAGCTTACCGTATTCCTTTTACGATGCGTACGGAATGACATTTGTCATTTGAAAGATGAAACTGGTGTCTTTCAATTTGTTTTTAGATGTTTCCCCCCCCCACCCAAAATGCCCTTTACATATGTTGTAAATATTTATAGTGACATGTAGTTGTCCAAAGGGCATATTGGGTCTAGGGGAAGGGGAAGCATTTAAAAATAAACTGAAAAACAATAGAAGCAATAGAAACTAAATTTTGACTGCTAAGTTTTTAAAACAAGGTTATCAATATCATAAACTTCGTAAAGCATTTTTAAATTCTACCACAGACACTCAGAGTTGATTGTTCAATGCAATATAAGTTTAAAACTCTTCTGCAACATGGTGTATTAGAACCAGTTTTTTATGGTCATTTAATTTATAAATTCAAAAAAAACTTTTAACAGAAAAGGCTCACTTTGTTTTGGCTTGTAATGAGATGTGCGCTTTTTCACTTCTGAACTATCTAACAGATATTTTGTGGTCATGTCAGATGCTCTCCTGTATCTTTTGGACAATGTATTTAGAAGATTTGGCTAGAAACTATATAGACGAATTGTAGGTATTCCCATGGGTACTAATTGTGCTCCTCTTGTTGCAGATTTGTTTTGTTTTTGTTTAGAGGGGGACTTCATGCTGTCTCCTTCTGACAATAATCAAGGTGGTGTTATTGAAGCATTTAACTCTAACTCAAGATGCATGCTCAATATTGATATTCCTTTCTTAAGCAAATGGTAAGCCAGATATATCCCACTGAACTTCAGTTAAATAAAAGCAAATTCCTTTGATACTGGAACCCCCTTTTTTGGACTTGGACTTATCCACAATAAATGGCTGGTTTCATCTAAAATATATGATAAACGGGATGATTTTATTTTTGAAACATTTAAGGATTTCTAGCGATAAGGTGTATATTTTCCCTAGTTGACATGATTACAAAACACCAGATTTTCAAATTGCCATAATCTTTATAAAATTGGTGTTGTTTGGCAGTAAAATGTGCTTAGTCAGCAACAAAATACGTTTCAAAGCAATTCGCCATTTACCGTGAAGACGCGCACTTTCTACTCCCACCCCTCATTTTACGTCTTTATACTGGGTGCCATTTAGACCAGACTTTGAGTAAATGCATTGCTAGTTTAAAAAAATAAAAGTGCTAAAATGTTTAGGATATTAGTGCTCTTCATTTCCAAAGCTTACCGTATTCCTTCTACGATGCGTACGGAATGACATTTGTCATTTGAAAGATGAAACTGGTGTCTTTCAGTTTGTTTTTAGATGTTCCCCCCCACCCCCCGACCCAAAATGCCCTTTACATATGTTGTAAATATTTATAGTGACATGTAGTTGTCCAAAGGGCATCTTGGGTCTAGGGGAAGGGGAAGCATTTAAAAATAAACTGAAAAACAATAGAAGCAATAGAAACTAAATTTTGACTGCTAAGTTTTTAAAACAAGGTTATCGATATCATAAACTTCGTAAAGCATTTTCTAAATTCTACCACAGACACTCAGAGTTGATTGTTCAATGCAATATAAGTTTAAAACTCTTCTGCAACCTGGTGTATTAGAACCAGTTTTTTATGGTCATTTAGTTTATAAGTTCAAAATAATTGTTGGAAAGTCTAATTGTAGTGATCAATCTAAAAGATAAGTAAACGTTATAAAATGTGGGATGTAACATGAGTATCATGCGGCAGTCTGCATGCCTGGTTGTAAACAAAACCAGGGTTAAAAATTCCCTGCTTGTCTTGAGGTTTGCTCTAGCTCTAACATTCTGTGAGTCATTGGCGTATGTTTGTGTGTTAATTTGATCAGATTATTTTTCTAAAATAATGCATTGCATAATTTAGGAAGCCTCCATGCGAGCAGAAGGACGAAGATTTGACGCCAGTAAGATGCATTTAAAGCTGCATAGTCTGTAACTTTTGATCTTATAATTTTTTGAATTAAAAGTAAGTAAGGTGCAAAGATCAGGAATCGATACAATCAAGTACCACACCTGACCCAGGATACCAATGGGGTTAGTGACAAACTCACAGCTGACACCACAAACGAGAGCCAAGAGGTCAGCCCTTTCCCAGCAGGTGACCACAAAGCAATAATAAACAGACACGCACAAAGACGCAGCAAACCCAAGACAGAACAAAAACATAAAAGCTCCACAAAAGAAGTACCGCCTTGGAACGGTCAGTAAAATATTTTAATGGAGGGCTTAAACCGTTTTAACGGTCCAACCTCACCCTTAATTCAGATGTGGATCAAGACACATAGATATTTGGTTTGCATGAAAGACCTCTAACTTATCAATGCATCATCTCCTAAAACATATAAATCAAGATATAACAAGGAGATAAAGCAAAGATAAGGACTCAACAGTAAATAATAGTAAGTGAGTATGATCAGGAAATACCACAATCACAAACTGCAGACAACCCCGTGGCACCGCGAGGAAGAGCAGCTCAACCATCACGAGACACCAGGAAGACAAATTAAGCAAAGCAATCAGCTCTCTCTTCCCCATCAAGATGACTGCAATACTAGAATGGAAATAAAGTAACGTACAACAAAACATAGAATAATTACAGACTCCCACAATGGGAGTAACAATAAACAAAAAGTCAACAACAACAGAACCACCGCCTTAGAACGGACAGCAGCCTAAGCCACCGGGGGGGGGGGGGGGGGAGGGGCTTAAATGCATTTTACTGGTACCGAATTTTCGCCCTAGATTCTGCTGTTGTTGAAGTACAAGAAATGTTCAGCTCGCATGGAGGCCATCTAACTAATACAATGTATCATCATGGAAAACACTCTAATCAAATTAACACTCCATGATGAAACAAAGAAAAGGGCTCATGACTCACAGATAGTCAGAGCTAAAGAAAACCTCAAGTTGAGCCACGGTGGGTCCAGCTACAGATAAGCATCAGGCACCAACCCACCAATTTAAGCTTTACGTCAGAGCCGTCATAGAGTCTGAGGCCTGACCCACCGTCGTGCAATTAAAGAGGAAACCATTGCTATAAACCGTGATTGGGTTTAAAACTAGGCATGCAGACTGTCGCATGATATCCAAATTATATCAAACCTTTATATAACTGAAAACCGGAGCAAAAGAAATCCAACAGGTAAACCACGGAGGGCCCCACAAACAGCCAAAGCATCAGGCCCCTACCATCTCATCAATAGATGAGTCTTTAAGTCGGAACCATCATAGAGTCTGAAGTCCGACCCACCGGCGTGCAATTAAAGAGGAAAGCAAAGTTGCCAATCATGTTTGGGTTGACTACCAAGCATGCAGTCTGTTGCAATACATTAATGTTATAGCCAATCTTTTTATAATGGGAAATTATTTTTATGAACTGCGCTGAAAAATTATTATACCCAACAATCTTCTTCAATTTATACACCAAGTCACCATAGAAATCAGGTTCTGAAAGTCCTTGGCGCAAGAGAGATTTAAGTCCAACTTGGAATTTAGAAATCAAATCATAGTATTGTCTATAAAATTTTGAAAAAGTTTTGCGAAGTTTATGATACCGATAGCCTTGTTTAAGAAGTTTCTGAGTTAACAATTTATTGCGAGTGTTGAAGTCAGCAACATAGCTAGATGCTCTAGCAAAACAAATGATGAGAGATATAGACTCCATAGGATGTAGAACGAGGAACATCACCATCTAAAAATGGGAAATTGACAATTTCAAAATCAAAGTCGTCACGTTTATCATAAATTTTGGTAGAAACAATATCATTAGAAATTGACAAATGCAAGTCTAAAAATGCGGCTTCGGTATCAGAGGCATTGGCTTTATTTAGTTGGAGCTCTGAAGGGTATATTTGACTATCATTATTAATATTTAAAATATCGTCCAGATATCTGGAAGTAGTGTTAAACGCATCAATAACATCAGCCTGCTTATCATCAGAAAGAGACATCATAAAGTCCCTCTATTTTTCAAGAATACAGTAAAAATACTCAAATTCAGGTAAACATTTCACCATTTTCGTAAATCTTAACAAAATAACACTATCAAAACAATAGCATTAATGTCTAGAATTATTGGAGGGACGTTAATAATTACCGATAAGAGAACAAAACACCTCTTTTAATAAGATAATTCACTTTTCCTTGCTGTTTTCAGCTTTACTGACCGTATTTATTGTGATATATAACTTAATTCTATTTTTACAAATGATTTAAAAAGAAATTTTTTTTTCAAAACATGTTCATAGTTACAGACCTAGTCTCTTTAAGGACTCTGGTGGCTTAGGCTGTTGACCGTTCTAAGGCGGTTGTTATGCTGTTGTTTATTCATTGTTTATTGTTCCTCTTATGGTTTGTGGGGGTTCTGCGTTTGGTCCTTGTTTTGTTATATGCATTACTCAGTGTCCTTTCTAGTTTTGCAACCATCTTGACGAGAAAAGGAGATCTGGTTGCTTTACTTAATTGTGTTCCTTACGTATTGAGACTGCACTGTGTGATTATGATACTACCTAATCATACTCACTTTCTTTTTTAAAGGAAAATATCTTGGCAGCAAATTTTAGCATTATATGCAAATGAGTTTGACCATTAAACCACATGCCATAGACTAAAATAGTGTACGAAGAACACTACAAAACATAACACGATTTAGATACAGGACTCCAACGAACAAAGTGATTAACTCCACATCATCTAGAACACGCGCTTTAGGGCGCTATCGGCCCGACAACACACATCAGCTAGCATACGCGCTTTAGGGCATTATTGGCCCGACAGCCAAACCTCATTCAAATGGCGATTTGCTGGCAACCCGAAAGTGGCCCGCTTCATGCTAATACGGTTTCAGTACATATCTCAATATTTTTTTCTGGTTACAGTACCATGAGCTTGTTCTATGGTGATAGTTTCACAAGAAGTATGGCAACTGTTACACCCTGGCTGCTGTTTCTTAAAAGTACATTCATTAATGTAATCAAAGTGTTCCTTTCCAATGACTGTGCATGATTACATAATTGCTTTTGATCAAGCAATTGCCTCGCCGCATTGTTAAATAGCTTGACTGTCTCGCACTTGCGACGCAGTAATTTCTGTTTCATTTATTGGCGATCAAGCAGGAGAAAATGAGATTTCCAGAAAATTAAACATTATTAATGTCCGGTTTCTATCACTGTCACGATGTGTAAAGAATTTAGCATCAACTTGATCCTAAATTGATTGATGGCTGATCAAGGACCAATGACTTTCTCATTTAAGGCTTTCTGTAGGGATCTATCTGCACACGTAAAATTGTCAGACGAATATAATATTTCCTAATACAAATACATCTAGTAAAGATACCCGTTACCAACCGCAATGCAAAGTATTTGCACCAGAGGTTCCTAGAATTAAGACATTCTATCAACAAATGGTTCCTTTTCAGCATAGGGACAGAACGCAAGACAAAAACAAAAACTAAAACAAAACAAGTGGGCCATGAGGACCCTGAATTGCCAGTTGTAAATGTTAGCCCTGGATGATCTTGTTAAGCCAAATGGAATCATTTGAGCAAGTTTCGTAGAGAGCAATATACGGAACCTGTGTACACATTGTGTTGTTCACATACGTCAGTTACATTGTATTCTCGCGACGAGGCCTAAAATACGCATATTATTATATCTATGCAGCATCCCGAAAAGGCATTGTTCAGCCTACACATGGGCTGTAGTATATCGATGAAAGTATTTGTTCACGTGAAATTCTTACTTAAATAACTCAATGGGTCCACTCATGCTATTTTGGTACTAATCGTATATGGGCAAAGGCCTCATTTAAACACCCATACTGACGTACAATGTATCCATCCAGGGTTTGTCCTGAGTCTTTATCATGTACGCAAGCAGCGACTGCTCTGAGAAGAGCCTTCGCATGTCCACAGGCTCTCCTTATCCTTCGTTGCTCGACAGTGTGACAATCCAGTCAACATGCATATACTAGTAACTATGGGCACATTAACGAAAGACCATTCAAATTTGGATAGTGGCCCGCTTTTTGTATGCTTACTTGGAAGGACATATACCATAATTTTCCCAGACAACATACAGTGTCGGGCCACCATCGGCCCGCCAGCGAAACGCCATTTAAATGGCGTTTCGCTGGCGGACCGATAGTGGCCCTTTTTGTATGCTCTCTGAGAAGTACAAACTTTCCTGTGCTGGTTCATCAATAAATATCTGAGGTTGCCGTTAGATTACCATTCCAGACAGTGGAATATCTTTAAAGATGAATGACAGCAAATTGAGATATTAAATAATAGAAGACGTAGGCATAAACGGATTGATATTTAGATTATCATTAGATCAGTTGGAATTGTGGATTGTGCATGCTGTTGAAAAGGCCAGACACTTTTATAAACAGCTCATGCTATTTTGATACTTATCGCGTTTGCGACCAGTTAAGGCCCATTTTAGCCTGAACATCGCCAGTCAGGACCATGCACACAGACACAAGGTAAATACTTACATAAAACATCTGACCTGATTGAAGGAACATAATTATTTAACGCAGGGATGAGTGGCAGGAATGAGTGTCATTATCTCATGCACAGGCACTTTGACTTAAAGTCATTTTCGGACAAATCGTGGTCATTTTAAGACCAATTCGTCGCTAACACCCTTTTCTCAAATGGCAAATTACAACCAATATAAAATACATGAACTTTTGAGATATGACCACGTCCTAAACTACATGTATGAGAAGAAAATACAATAGATAAATTGATTGGACACAAAGTAAGAAACGCCATATCGATATTTTATGCCCCAAACTTTCAAATTTTCAGAGTTCATCTTCGGATTAAAATCAGATAATTCTCTGGTATATGTATCGCCAAACATAGGAGGTTTGACATTCATATTGTCCGATTTTACTCGAATATTTGCTGAGTACATGTGCCATTGTGAAGTCAGCAAATATGTAAAGAACCCGCCATAATGTTAGGATAGTTAAGAAATGGGCGTGTTTCACTAAATGGTGTGTTGTATAGACAGAAACATCAACAAAAGTAATACATCCAGTGGCGGATCCAGGATTTCAGGAAAAGAAGGTTCATATGTATAAAGGGATGGCGTTCGCTTTGCTGGTTTTATCTCATTTTTCTTAAATAATCCATGAAAAAGAAATAATTTGGTCTAACTGAGACCAAATTACTTCATTTTCATAGGATATTAAAAAAGAGGAGACAGGGAGGGGTTCCCCTGAACCCCCCTGGATCCGCCACTGACATACCTATGTATACACCGGCCGAACGTTTTCGTGTTTCAGCTCCATTCTGTTGAGATGGCAGTAAAGTACAGCGGAATGGCTCGCTGGAGATCAATACTAGGAGCAGTCGCCTGCATCTTAAAGAGAAAGTTAATACAATAAATGCTAGTAAACATGGGTTTAGCCTGACAATGATGAAGAACTCTGTCGATAACATCACAAAGATATCATTATCACTGAACAAATGAACCGAAACGTCCAACAAAGTACACTACAGTGTTTTATAATATGAACAGGTGAACGCTATACTAGGTATATAGTTGAAGCATATAAAGTTGTTATACCATAAAAGTAGACCATGAACAACCAAATATCTGTCGATAACACCACAAAGATATCATTATCACTGGAAAAACGAACCGAAACGTCCAACAAAGTACACTACAGTGTTTATATGACTGGGTAAACCTGACACCAGCCTGCTAAAACATCTTGAAAAAAAACGAATGTGACATAAAAAAAAATGCTATGCCACATGTAGACAATGGAAATGAACGACTCGGCTGAACCTGTGATGGGTGGTTCTCAGGCTGATCTGCATCTTCGCTTTTCGTAGATCTATTTTCCCATGGCGTGACCTACGGAATCGATGGCTGCATCATGCATAAGCTTACTGTCCAACAAAGTACACATTAATGCTTATCATTACAAGTCAAACTCAAATCAGACTGCTAGAAAAATCTTGAAAATATGTAATTCAAAGCAACAAATCAAGTTATTATGTCTTAACTGGACAGTGAACAGCAAAGTCACAGATCAGCCTGTGTTTGTACGCAGGTTGATCTGCATTTTTTGCTGTTCGTGGATGTTATAAACAGTTTCAATTGGTGCGACCTGAGACTCAGATTGGGCTAGACATGTGCAACTAGAAAACACTCGTTCATCTTAAAAGTATGTAATTCAAAGTAACAAACCAAGATATCATGCTTGAACTTGGCAGTGAACAACGAGGACGCAGACCAGCCTGTATTTTTACCGACTAACATGAAAAATGTTTTCCCTGGTGTGTCCTGCAAATTTGATGTCTGTATTATTGAATCATGTGCGAGCTTTGGCTGAGACTGTGATTGGACCAAACAATACTCACTCCTTAGAATATTGGCCACCAGATGCTTTCTAATGAACTCATTGCACCTTTTATTTTTATTGAAGTAAAATGTTTGTAGTATATCTTTGCTTTTACATAAACCAAATTACAACCAATAAATCATTTGGATAACTGACCCTTCAAAAATGGAGAGAACCTACAACTTTGATAACAGCAGATACAGTTTTATTGGCTCTAGAAGATGAGTTTATGACTAAAATGATTTACTTTCAATATTCCACAATCCTCGTTGTAGGTATGAAATACTCTTATTTACGCAGCATAATTGTCGGGTGCATCAAAGGATCTTGGAACAAAGGGCCAAGCACGGCCTCGTGTTCAAACGTCTTTCTCGGAACCCAGCTAGTATTAATGTTTTTGCGTGAAAAAAAAGTTTGATCCCTATATCAATAAACCGCGTCGTTGTGCAACACTATTATAAGGCCATGAGCTACTATGGGTTTTGCTCCCCCTACCCCTGCAGGGAGAATTTATCTTAAAGCATATGATCTAACGAGCTTTTTGGAACATGTTGGCCATCTGTTGGTAGGGCGTTTGTGTGTTACGGTGTTACCCCACATTGTTTTCGGAAGAACAAAACTGTGAAATTAAGGCTATTAGAGAAGTAATTGAACTATTCAAATTGGCTAAATAGTCAAGCAAAATGTAAGAACAGTAACTTCCCTGCATATATTGTTGTTTGTCAGCGTGATTAATGAGGGTTTTTTTGTGTCATTTTCGATACATTTTCAACTTCACCCTATAAAAGTATTGATATTTTGTTATATAGTTTCATTCTATAAATTTCTCAATAATTATTTAAAATTTAAAATGAATATGCCTCTAAAAGACAATTAAATGACCATTTCAAAACTGCAAAAAGCTTGCTTCTATCACATAAACTTCAAGAGTTATATATGGAATAAAATTTCCGCCGATACTGTATGCATACAAGTTTGTTTTTGTATGTTGGTAATCTCATTTTACATTTTAAATTGTGTCATTATATCATGCAAATTGTCATTTAGTAGTCGTTTCACTCGTATTTAGATTCAGATTATGTCATTTCTCGGTTTTCAAAAGGCAGAACTAGGTTGTAAATAGGCAGAACTAGGTTGTCATGAGGCAGGACTGGATTGTCATAATACAAAAGTGAAAATGCTAAGTTTTTTGACGCCAGAGGGCGCACCGAATTATCGGAAATTAATAATTTCTCCCAAACAAGTAGCACTCGTTGCAAACGGTGTTGTGGATTATTTCTTTTACCTAGAAATTACCCCTATGTATTTTTTTGTTTGATTTGATTCTTTACGTCCAAGTAATTTTGACATGAATAGACTCAGATGAGCCCGTGTAGCCTCATTTTAAGCTTAGGCAGTTCATGTGAATATTCAAGCAGCTGTCAAAAGCTCTGACCAGACTGCGCAGGCTGGTCTGAGCCTCTCTGATCGCACATATCGCATTGTTGGAAATCTCATGTCACAGCTGGGAGCGCAGTGGCTCAATGGAAGAGTGCTTGACTCGAGACCGAGGGGCCACAGGTAAGAGCCTCACCGGAGTCACTGCGTTGTGTCCTTGAGCAATCATGGGTGAATCCAGAGGGGGGACAGGGGGTCCGGACCCCCTGAAAAATCACAAAAATATAGGTTTTCTTAGCAATACTGGTCCGGGTCCCCTGGCTACCAAGCCAGCATTCAATGTTGGGCCAACATTGGCACGCCAGCGAAACGCAATTTAAATGGCGTTTCACTGGCGGGCCGATGATGGCCCGCTGAAAGTCGTATTTGGATTCTTCCTCCCCTCATCAACTAAAAAAAACAAAAAAAACGTTGTCAAAGTTGGACCACCTCTAGCAAAACTGTCTGGATCCGTGCATGAGCAAGACACATTAATCCTAGCTTAGTAGGCCTACTGGTTCAACCGAGGAAGATCGGTCCCTTTATAACTGAAAGATTGTTGATGGGACGTAAAGAATTAAATCAAACAAACAAAAATCATGTCATAGCTTCTTTTATGTATTTACTGGGTCAGGATACCACAATATATATATCCATACTTGTCTTGACTAACTTTACCTCCCTTTATTTTTCAAGCTGACATATATATCGTATATCTATTTTTTCATGTTGTAGAGCTGATGCATTTATTAAGTATATTTTTCTACAACTTAATTGACTGTTTATCTATATGGAAAACAAAAGAAATTTCAACGAAATGAGAATAAAAGGCGTCATCTCAGTCAACTCATATATATTTGAAAAATCATAGCTATAAATAATATAATATACCATTTGTCGGTTAAATGTTTTTAATGTAGCCGCCGCGGTGTAGTGAATTGTTTTCCTTGTCTGTCGGATCATACTTTAAGCCAAGGCCGCGTGTTCCAAGAGGCTTTAAACCCAGAAAGAATGCCATTTGAGCCTGGCAGTCGGGTGCTCCTGGGATACTAAATGAAAAACATAAACCAACCCAGACCAATACTGATTACAGCCAAGGAATAGCCACAAAACAGTATCATCCAGAGGGGTGGGCTCGACAGAGACAGAGACTCCTGACATGGAAAATCATAAGATGTATAGGTTTCCATAGGAATAAGCAAATGTACCCCTACCCCCAGGTAAAAATGAACCGGCCCATATAATTTTTTAGCTTCCTTTAAAATAGACAAATTGGACCCCACCCCACCCCCATCCATTGTAAAATAAGTTAGACATAATTAACAAAAGAAATAACAACACCAAATGAACAGATTTGTGCCTGGTGAGACTGTGTCTTTGGTGGTCGTAAATGCGACAAGTACAAATTGAGGGTGTCAATAGGGTTTATTGATTAGCAAATAATGGCCCTAAAATTAATAGTGGAATGGGGCGTTTCAAGGGTTAGCGAATTTGATGGAAAAAAGTTATTCCATGTCGTTCTACAGTAACCCGTCTTAATGATCTATCCGCAGTTGTCCGATTGCCCTTCAGGGTCCATCAATTAATATGAAGTATGGAAACTTTATAGACATAGATACATGTACCATTGAGCACACAGCGAAAACTGGTCAGACTTGGTTGATACAGATCCAGGCTGATCTACTGGGTGAAAGTTTCTCTGATTCACAGCCATTGGTTGATTTGTCAGTTCGTGGCTTAGTTCGCCGTTGGTGCTGAAAAAAAAATTAAGTCAAACTACCGTTCAAGCACGTTCATGTGACAGTAACATACTTTTAATA
This sequence comes from Loripinus fragilis, assembly GCA_964019695.1. Classification (NCBI taxonomy): domain Eukaryota; kingdom Metazoa; phylum Mollusca; class Bivalvia; order Lucinida; family Lucinidae; genus Loripinus; species Loripinus fragilis. The sequence goes on from OZ026519.1 coordinate 4,626,642, forward strand.
ATTTGGCAATGCATTTAACCCTTTGTATACGAGAAACCCCTAAATGGATACTTTTATAAACAGTGAAGATCCAGATGAAATGACACATTATGCGGCATTTCATCAAGGTCTATACTGTTTGTTGAAAAAGATCTTCAGACAAAAACAAAGACAAACACTACTTTTAAAAACTATAACCTGACACTCCAAGGTATGTACAGTGGCCTATCCAAGTTTATTGCATCAAACCAGAAGGAAAGATCCATTTGTATACACAGTAAACTGTTGGAGGTAAGAAGTGGCCGGCTAGTCATTTATTAGTGACCATGGAGCAAATATATCTGCTAAAGTTATCTGCTGCATATAAGTATACAGGCAGATCGTGTGGACCCAGATCAGACTGTCATTTGCATCAAGTAGTCTTAAAAATTAGGTTTTATCGTCCAAATGGCATGTCTTCTAAGATATTTTACAGATTTTGTCAAATTTTTGCTGATTACTGATTTTGGGGTCATTTTTTTTACTGATTAGCGATTTTGGTCCTAAATTTTATTGATTGCTGATTTTTGGGCCTAAATTGTACTGATTAGCGATCTGTGGGCCTAAATTTTACTGCTTATTGATTTTAGAGGTACCCCATTAAGACCCTCCAAAACCCCTTGTGCTGGCTTATTAGGCTCCAGAAACAGGTCAATTCTCGATAGTTCGAGGCATGGGTGGATCCGTAGAGGGGATATTGGGTAGGAGACAGGGGTCGTTGGAACCCCCTGAAAGAACAGACAGCTATATGGCTCCTTAGCGATACTGGTCACCCCTGGATATCACAAAACTTCCAAGCCAGCATTCTTGATGTTCGGCCATCATTGGTCCACCAAAATGGCGTTTTGCTGGCAATTTAAATGGCGTTACGCTGGCGGGCCAATGATGACACACTTTTTATGGTATTTGGATCCTCTCTCTCCTCATCAACTATAAAAACAAAGTTGTCAGAGTTGGGCCCCTCTGATGAAATGCATGATCTGCGCATGCAGGATTTTTTCTTCAAATAGTCAATAGTTTGAGTTAAAGTCATAACAGTTTGAATTAAAGTCATAACTGTTTATAGTATATGACCATCTTCATCTTAGGGATGAACCATCTACAATATTTAGTTTGTCTAGATGCCAAAATTATGAGCTTTCATCGACGTCCATTCGGTGAGAAGGCTCTATCGAGATTCAACATGTGCACAGACTCATCTCAGCTTTCTTCGCTCGCTATTGTGCTAAGTTCGAAATTTCATGATTTCAGATCCTGATGTTGGGATGTAAATATATGCTAAAAAGGTGTTCCCTTTTTATACATGTAGAAAGGTTTGGCTTCATTGTTTGAAGACAGATCATATGGCATACAAGCCGTCTTCTAAATATGTTGTGGGTACCTCCTCCATGCGCGCATCCAGTAAGGGGGTCAAACGGCTCCAACTCTGTCAACTTTTTTTCAGTTGATGAGGGGAGAGAGAGAATCCAAATACCTTTTTTCAGTGGGCCATCATCGGCCTGCCAGCGAAACGCCATTTAAATGGCGTTATGTCCTTTCGCTGGCGGGTTGATCATGTAATTGTGTCCGCCTTTATTTGGAGATAATCCACAAGCTTTAGCGAGTGAATTATCTTACATACAGGTGGACAAACATCGTATAGTTATTTTATACCACATACATCAGTGTAGACGTTGTTTTTAATGAGATATTGTGCTATTAAAAGTTGGTATAATGGGCTACTTTCTAATCTTTTCTTAAAATTTTAACTTGTATTTCCACTAGGTTGCTTCCCTTTAAACTTAAGACATTTTCATTTTTGTAATGTTTTCGTTGATATTTCTTTTTGTTAAGGTTTATTTAAATGAGTTTACATTTATGACATTCTACATGGATGTTTTAGCAAGATATTTATCTTGCATCCTATAACAAACGTTTTACAAGAGGTCAAGAATTGAAACCTACAAGTCTTGAATTTTTTGATATATTTGAATGAAAATAAGCAAAAAGTAAGAAAGAGGGCAAAGATCAGGAATCGATACAATTTTCGGATAAATTATTCAGTCAAAACGACTCCTGGCACCGTTTTCCGAAATTGATCGATGAAGGGATATCCTATAAATTATAAATGAAAGCGCGCCCTCTGGCGTCAAAATATATAGCATAGAAAGAAGCGCGGTATTACCGACAATATTCAATGCTTCAAATGCTTGTTTCATGTCACTTTATATTGTTGTTGAAGCTATTTATAATTTACTTTGTACTATTTTTTAATTCTTAAGCAACATCCGTTGACCAAAGCTGTTATAATAAGGCAATTCACATGATACAATGACATAATTTACGAAATAAAATTGCAATCTTAAAAAACAAAAACTAAATTGGACACAAAGAGTTTCGTCGGGAAACCCCTTCCATAGTTATAAGCTGTTAAATATGACAACCCAGAAGAAAACGTTTTGTAAGGTAATATCCTTTTCATTTAAAAACAAATCATGTAATCCTATCTGTAAGCTGTTTTAAAAACACCATGTATGAGCATCTTATTGAAAAAGAAGAGTGAAAGGAGATATTAAACATTGATTCTTTTGTTAAGAATATTTTTGTTGTTTGGTAATATGTGACGTATGTTACAACCTTTAAGGCGTTCTATATCGCAAGGACCCACATTCCTATAGGCGCAGGAGAACCAGCATTTTATCTTGTGGTATATAAATATATACTCTTTATTTCCTCTTTGACAGAGATTACAAATATATAAACATAGTATAATGTGAAATGAGACTGAACAAAGCACAAGTTATTGACAAAAGAGACAAACAAACAGACATATATACAAAATTTACAAAATATCCGATAGATGATGCTGGAAGATTTTGTTTGCTTCAGTATAAATGGTACTGTAAATCTGCGATTCGTTTTGTGGCAATTTGAGTCAATGAAATTCAACAACACAATTCTGGCACATCTAGTTGAGGGCCTGGATTGTGTAGTTAAATTTCCGTGAATGCTCAGCGTATCCACATTGTTACGTGCCAGGCGTAACTAGAAAAGAATTCAGGAAACCAAAATTTTGCTATTTGGAAAGTCAGCAAAAAGCACTTTTAAAATTTAACAAAATTTATTAAAAACAAAAATTATCATTTACAATAAGCAATGGAAAATAGTTATACAATCAAAGAAAGTCTAATTTACAATACCTTATATGTCCGAACTGTCCCTCAGAATATTTATCAACACAAGTCTTTCAGCAGTTTCTGATCCCAGATTTTGAAGATAAATCCAAATGAACATGAAGTCTGAATCCAAAACTGAATAATCCAAAGTAATCCAGAATGAATAAGTTAAGCACTATGTATTCCAATATAGAATTCCAGCACAAAAGGTTTAGACTTTTAAAAGGTGAAATTATTTCAAAGATGCCCTTATAAAAAATTTACTCTTTTATATACCCTTTAAGAAAGTTCTAGAACGGTCAAGAAAGACTATATATCATATGCTATATTTACTTATTCTGGAAAAGTCCACAAACTTCTACTGAATTCCAGAACCTACTCAAAGCTTCTATTGGCATGGAAAAGAAAATTCCAGAAAGATCTGGACTTTTCTCCAAGGTTCAAGAACCATCTAGATGATTAGTCACCCTTCTAGAAAAATCTCATAACCAAATAAATACCTTGTTTACAACAACTTATTTACCATCAATGTCTCCAATATCTGGGTCAATCAGAAACTAAGTAAACAGATAAACACTATACATGTTACACTTCCCCTCCTCAAAGAAAAGAAAGTTTTATGAAGTAAAGCTTTCTTTTGCAATAATGAACAATTATATAAAAAAAACAATAATGTGAAATCACATCAGATCAATAAGGAGCAATAGCACAAACTCAATATCAAACATGCTGAGGCATCTAAGCCCTAGAGAGTGCATCTGGGATGATATTATCTTTTCCTTTAATATGCCTGATATCTAGATTGTGCTCTTGCAGCATGAGACTCCATCTGAGTAAACGCTGGTTCTTGTTTTTCATTTTATGAATGAAAGTCAGTGGATTGTGATCAGTGAAAATGACAATAGGTGCAACTGCAGAAGCTAGGTAAACTTCGAAGTGCTGAAGAGCAAGGATGAGAGATAAGCATTCTTTCTCTATGGTAGAGTAATTTCTCTGATGTTTGTTAAACTTTTTAGAATAGTAACAAACAGGATGGTCAACACCATTGTCATCTTCTTGTAACAATGCACTGCCTGCACCAACATCACTGGCATCTACAGCCAACTTAAATTCTTTGTCAAAGTTTGGTGCTAAGAGAACTGGAGCACTTTTAAGTATGGCTTTAAGCTTTTCAAAAGACTTCTGACAATTATCAGTCCAAATAAACTTGACCCTTTTGCCAAGTAAGTTTGACAAAGGCTCTGCTATGACAGAGAAGTTATTACAGAATTTCCTGTAATATCCAGCCATACCGAGAAAGCGCATCAGTTGTCTTTTGCCAGAAGGTACGGGAAAATCTGAGATAGCCTCAACTTTAGCCTCTACAGGTTTTACCAGACCTTGTCCCACAATATGACCTAAAAATGTCAAATTTGCATGGCAAAATTCACTCTTTGTTAAGTTAACTGTTAGTTTAGCTTCACTAAGTCTGTCGAAGAAATCTCTGATAGTTTGTAAGTGCTGTTCCCATTCTTCGCTGAAGATGATAGCGTCGTCGATATAGGCTTTACAGCCAACCAGATTGAATATCAAGCTGTTAACCAAGCGTTGAAATGTTGCTGGAGAGTTCTTCATTCCAAATGGCATAACTTTGTACTGATACAATCCGTCTGGAGTAACAAATGCAGAGATCTCCTTTGCTCTGTTTGTCAGAGGTATTTGCCAAAATCCTTTAAGCAGATCGAATTTCGTAACGTATTTGGCATGTCCAATGTTATCTATGCAGTCATCGATTCGAGGAATTGGAAATATGTCCGTTTTGGTGACAGAATTTACTTTACGATAGTCTGTACACATGCGAAATGTCCCATCAGGTTTTGGTACAAAAATACAAGGAGAACTCCATTCACTTTGACTAGGTTCTATAAAGTCATTATCCAGCAAATATTGAACTTCTTCTCTGAGAATTTGTTGCTTTACAGGGTTCATTCTGTATGGATGTTGTTTCACAGGTTTTGAACCATCAATAAGTTCAACATCATGATAAATTTTGTCAGTTTTGGATGGAATGTCTGGAAATAAGTGCTCATATTCAAGAATTAACTGCTTCAGTTCAAGTCTCTTGTCTGAACTAAGATGAGACAATTTCTGGTCAAGATCCTTTAAAACATCAGAGTTCTTGAGTTTTGACGACGCGGGATCAGATTTCACAAAGTTCATATCTTCAGAGTCCATTTGATTTTGTTCAAGAGGGATAGAATTCACTAGATTTACTGATGAAATAACAGAATTATCCCTATCAATGTACTTTTTAAGCATGTTGATATGACATAACTGTTTTTGCTTACGCCTCCCAGGAGTGTTGACAATGTAATTAACATCACTTAACTTTTTGTCAACAGTATACGGACCATAATATCTAGCTTGCAATGGCTTACCAGGAATGGGCAAAAGAGCAAGTACCTTGTCTCCAGGTTCAAAATTTCTATCCTGAGCATTTTCATCATAATGTAGTTTCATTTTGCTTTGGGCTGATTTGAGATTGGACCGTGCAGCTTCACAGGCGTTTGATAGTCTGTTTTTGAAATCAGACACATACTGAAGTAAGTTCAAAGAACTGTCATCATCTGAGAGAAATTTTTCTTTCAGAAGTTTCAAGGGTCCGCGCACAGTATGCCCAAATACCAGTTCAAATGGGCTGAACCCAAGAGACTCCTGTACAGATTCCCTAACAGCAAATAAAAGCAAATGTATACCTTCATCCCAATCTTTTTCTGTGTCAAAGCAGTAAGACCTGATCATGTTTTTCAAAGTTTGATGAAATCTTTCTAACGCACCCTGACTTTCAGGATGATAAGCCGATGACTTGTATTGTTTAATGCCAAGTTCATGCATGACTTGTTGAAAAATTCCTGACATAAAATTTGAACCTTGATCAGATTGTACAGACCTTGGAAGTCCCACAAAGGTAAAAAACTTCACAAGTGCCTTAACAATTGTCTTAGTCTTGATATTTCTGAGTGGAATGGCTTCAGGGAAGCGTGTTGAAGCACACATAATAGTCAAAAGATATTGACAACCTGACTTTGTTTTGGGTAGGGGACCTACACAGTCAATAATAATTCTGCTAAAAGGTTCATCAAAGGCAGGAATGGGCTGTAAAGAAGCTTTTGGAATGGTCTGATTGGGTTTTCCTACCATTTGACAAGTGTGACAGGATTTGCAGTGCTGAGAAACATCAGATTGTAATCCTGGCCAAAAGAAATGATTAAGAATCTTGTGATAGGTCTTATTTACACCTAAATGGCCTGACATGGAAGTTTCATGAGCCAAATTTAAAATTTCAGGACGAAAAGCCCTAGGAACTACAATCTGGTGGTTAACTGTCCACTCATCATCTGCTGAGACATCAGGAGGACGCCATTTTCTCATCAAAATGTCATTTTTCACATAATAACAAACAGGGACTATTGACATTTCATTTTCATCTAAAGCTCTATCAAATAAAGGTGATATCTCAGGATCACTGTGCTGTTCCTTACAAAGCTGTGACCTTGACAGCTGATCATTTGAAATTGAAGGTGAAAGGTCAAGGTTTGACCTTGAAGTATCAAAGTCAGTCTGAATGTCAGACTGGCTGGGAGAAAGAGAATTTGAAATCTCATCATTAAAGGACTGACCTATCAAAGTGTCAGTTAAATCAATATCCTGCATCCCATGATTCTGATTGGCTTTCTTCGCCATTGCCCTAGTGACGGCACAAGAAGGGTAAAGGTCAGGAATTTCCTGCTCAATAGGATCAGGCGGTTGATCAACACAAGGTGTGCTGGTCAAAAGTGGGTCTACCCCAACCCTATCTCCAGCCAAATCATTGCCTAATAGCAAGTGAATACCTTTAAAAGGTAAAGAAGGTCTAATACCTACAGCCACGAGACCAGTAACTAAGTCTGAGGACAAATAAATGTTATGGAGGGGTACATTAATAAATCCACACTCTACACCCTGGATAAGGACACTTGTCCCAGAAGAAGTCTTCTCAGAAAAAGGCAGGGTATCTGCTAAGATAAGAGATTGAGAAGCACCAGTATCTCGTAAGATTTTAATAGGGGTAGACTGGGCAAAGTCACTATTTAGTGACACGGAACCATCTGATAAGAATGGTTCATAAATCTCCATAACGGTATCAGTCTCAGATGTTTTGGCCAAAATAGGATTCTCATCCTGAATAGAAGACTGTGGTTTTAGCCTTAAAGAGGTGAGACCTGTGGGTTTAGGACTCTCCTGTCTTTCTTTTTCTCTCTTTCTTTTCAAAGCAATACATTCAGATATGATATGACCAGATTGTTTACAATAATTGCAAATTGGCTGGGATAAAGGACTTTGACCTTTGTTTTCACCAGAAAATCTAGGTTTTGGAGTAAATGAATGACTGGAATTATCAGATGGATTACTTGGGGTGGATTTTGGACCTGACTGAGGGGAATATGGTTTTGACTGAGGGGAAAATGGTCTTGATTGAGGTGTAAATTTTAATTGAGGGTTGAATGGTTTCCTAGGAAATGGCTTGTTAACAAAAGAAGTTTTATGAGTCAAAGAATAATCATCAGCTAGTCTAGCTGCTACATCCAAATTTTCAACTTCTTTTTCATTTAAGAAAGCCCTGACATCAGAATTTATACACCATTTGAATTCTTCAACAAGCATGAGCTGTCTTAGTTTTTCATGATCAGAACCTACTTTCTTTGAAGAGCACCATCTATCAAATAATTGTTCTTTTGTTCTAGCAAATTCCACATGAGTCTGGTTAGGTTCTTTCCTACAATCTCTAAATTTCTGCCTGTAAGCTTCAGGGACCAACTCATAAGCCTTAAGAATAAGTTCTTTTACTTTGTCATAATCTGAGCTTTGTTCTAGTGAAAGCTGAGTGTAAATTTCTCGAGCTTTGCCTATTACAACGCTCTGCAAAAGTAAGGTCCAGTGCTCTCTTGGCCATTTCAGGTTTTCTGCTACTTTCTCAAAATGTAAAAAATATTTGTCAACTTCTTTTTCTTGAAACGGAGGAACGAGTCGGATGTGTTTTGTTACATCAAAAGATTTACCAGAGTCTAAAGGCAAAGGTTTTGATTTAGATTTTCCTTCTAACTCAAGTTCTTTCATTTTTAACTCAAATTGTAATTTTTCTTTTTCAATTTCAATGCGTTCTTCAGCTTCAAGCCTTAATTTCTCATGTTCTAATTTTTCTCTTTCTATTTCTCTTAGTTTTTCCCTTTCTCGTTCTTCCATTTCTAACCTTATTTTTTCTTGTTCTAATTTTTCTCTTTCCATTTCTCTTTTTTCTCTCAACATCCTATCCTCTCGTTCTAATGTTTCCAGCCTTATTCTATCCTCTCGCTCTTCTTTCTCACGTCTCAATCTCTCTTCACGCTCTGCATTTTCTAGCCTTATTCTGTTCTCATGTTCTAATCTTAATTTTTCCATCTCAACTTGCCTTTTAATTTCTAATTCCCTCAACTGCAAATCAGTCTGGGTAACCAGAATCTGAGATGTGGCTGAGGAATCAAATATTTCTTCGTCCACAAAGAACTGAATGAGAATATTCTTAATTTCATGTTTTAACATAGTCTTTTTGACATTGGGTAGGCCATAATGGTCAGCAATGTCCAAAAGATCAGACTTTTTTGCCAAGTCTAACAACTCCTGAGAAGGTGACGCAGTAAAATCACTAAGTTTGAATGACATATTTGCTTTCTGCTGGCTTCAGCTAGTTTAACAGCAAACAGTAATGATTCTTTTGAATTTCAAATTAGTTTGGTGCAGAAGTAATTTCAATCCCGGACTCTGAGCCCCCAATTTCTGTTACGTGCCAGGCGTAACTAGAAAAGAATTCAGGAAACCAAAATTTTGCTATTTGGAAAGTCAGCAAAAAGCACTTTTAAAATTTAACAAAATTTATTAAAAAACAAAAATTATCATTTACAATAAGCAATGGAAAATAGTTATACAATCAAAGAAAGTCTAATTTACAATACCTTATATGTCCGAACTGTCCCTCAGAATATTTATCAACACAAGTCTTTCAGCAGTTTCTGATCCCAGATTTTGAAGATAAATCCAAATGAACATGAAGTCTGAATCCAAAACTGAATAATCCAAAGTAATCCAGAATGAATAAGTTAAGCACTATGTATTCCAATATAGAATTCCAGCACAAAAGGTTTAGACTTTTAAAAGGTGAAATTATTTCAAAGATGCCCTTATAAAAAATTTACTCTTTTATATACCCTTTAAGAAAGTTCTAGAACGGTCAAGAAAGACTATATATCATATGCTATATTTACTTATTCTGGAAAATTCCACAAACTTCTACTGAATTCCAGAACCTACTCAAAGCTTCTATTGGCATGGAAAAGAAAATTCCAGAAAGATCTGGACTTTTCTCCAAGGTTCAAGAACCATCTAGATGATTAGTCATCCTTCTAGAAAAATCTCATAACCAAATAAATACCTTGTTTACAACAACTTATTTACCATCAATGTCTCCAATATCTGGGTCAATCAGAAACTAAGTAAACAGATAAACACTATACATGTTACAACATCTGTTTCGGTGTGTGATTTGAGAAAACAGAGAGTTGGCTCACTGGTTGATTTACCTTTTGCATCAGTTTTGCCGACGATCTCCCTTGCCGAAACGAAAGTGCAAGGACGATGGTTGAAGCAAAGTGTTACTAAGGCGTGTCAATTGGCTCAGCACAACTGTGACAACAACTATGTATGTATGTTGTATTTGGCTGTCATGTCGACGTCTTCACTTAGAGGAAGGCGTGACCATGACTCGTGCTACGCATTGCATAATAAGATTAGGCTCGCTGATTGCAAGCTAGGTTTTGATGCTTGTTCAGACACTAGATTTCTGAGGTTATAAATTGTGCATCCCGAAATTCTCGACCAGATTGGTTACAAACAGAGTGAACTCGTCAGGAACTTGGTATGCGTGTCATGGTCAAGATCGGTTGTCAAAGCTGTGCTGGACCCTAGCAGAATACAGAGGAGGGTTTCAAAGCTTACATTTTTTAACTGATTGCCGATGTTTGAATTGATATTTTCACTGACAAAGCTGATAAAATTTGCCCGCACGTTACTATAATACAGGCATGAAGTCACGATATGCTTTATTATGTCAGAGGAATACGATTTGCATCGGTAACAGCAAACTGGTTCTTCTTTTGCTACTCTCGTCTATAGTTTGGCTATTAGAAAGGCAGTGGTAAGTGTATGTCTATCGGTGGGCATTTGCCAAACTACTGATGTTTGGAATGTGGAGTGCAATGTTTTAAATCTCTTGAATTCATCATCATGGCTTGTCCTGTCTAGCCAGGAACTTTCGTGAAGCTCTTTTATTTTATTAAAAGCGATGTTTTTCCAGACTGATTTTGATGGAAAGACTGACGTTGCCATGTATGACCGTATAAAGTGGACAAGGTCGTATTTACTAGCAATTTTGAGTATATCTGGTATGTAACCTAGCTGATTTGAACAGCCTTTCAGAATATATAAGTTAAGTCGAACGTCGAATATTTTTCGTGTGAGGGTATCTGGTGGCATTGTACAGAGTTTTTGCAAGAACATGAGTTTTCTTTGCTCCACTCTGGCGCTCATGGGCAACCACCCTAGCATACCAAGGGCCATGTCGGTTCTGGTTCGCATTGGTAACTTTTGAATTGATTTTGCGGCAAGCCTCATAAATCTCTCTAGCTTAAGGGAGTCTTCTGCCGTCATGTTATGCCACAATTCTGAACCATATAGCACTGACGGTAGACATACCTTTTCGAAGAGCGACGCAATTGTGATTGGGTTTATAAGACTTGTTTCCCTGTCAATTGATAAGATGGAAAACAAAGATGAGCGACTCTTTGCAATACGGGCATTTATGGCTGCTGAGCTTTTAAAAGATTTATGTATTTCTATGCCTACATGTGAAACTGATTCCGCTTGGCTGATTGTTGATGTGCCCAGTTTTACAGTAGCGTTTGAGGGCGTACGCACGAGCGAAAATAAAAGTAATTTACATTTAGCTGGGTGGTGAGTATAATGCCATCTGTTGGCGTGATTGTCTGCAACTTGAATACCTTTCTCAGCACCTGTCTTAGTTAAACTGCTGTAAAGAAAATCGTCAGCTAAGGTTGGATTGCTAGTGCGGAGAGAGCCGATAGTACATCCCCCTTCCAGACTATCCAGCTCACGTAACAGATCGTCGATATATAAAAGATAATACCAGGTGGAGGTTACTCCACCCTGTCTTACCCCCTGGATAACCTGGAAGGGACGTGACTTCATACCATTTACCTGTACATAACTGGACATGCCTTCATAGCTGTTCATTATTATTCTTAGTGCTTTGCCTCTGATGCCAAAGTCATGGAGTTTTGAAAACAGACCGGCGTGCCATACAGTGTCGAAGGCTTTTGATGTGTCTAAAAACACTACAAAACATTCTGAGCCTAACTCGAGATTGTGTGCAATCGATTCTTGCAAATTAAATGATGCTGTCAAAGACCCTAGATTCTTTTGATATGCATTTTGTTGAGGGTTGGGAAATATCTTATTATTTCTAGCACACCAGCTCTGTAGTCGCATATGCCAAATTTTTTCGAACAACTTGTATATATTTGATAACAATGTTATAGGCCTGTAACTTTCTGCCTGATCTTTTCGTTTTCCAGGTTTGCATATTGGGATAACTATTCCAACTTTGAACTTGGCTGGAATGTATTCAATGTTTAACATCTGATCAAACAGCAATTTAAGGCTCTGAAACAACGCAGGTCCACCATAAATGATATGCTCGTTTACTACATCATCACATCCGGGGGACCTGCGTCTTTTCAGTTCCCTAGTTGCATTGATCAACTCTTGCAGCTCTACTGGACAGGTGAGGTCGTCATGTTCGTCATCAATTCGCGGTGTATTGCGTATGTTATGTACTTTCCTTTCGGTTTCTTTCCTAAAATCTTCATCATACTTCGGATTCCAACTAGGGGTGAAAATGTTAGAAAAGAAGTCAGCGAAAGACTCTGCAATGCCTTCAGGATTTTTGACTGTGCTGCCATTTACTTTCAACTCGTTTACGGCTGTGCGTTTTGTTACCCTGCGCTTATTAACCAAATGCCAGAAATATCTTATGTCACAATCTGCGGAGGTTTCAAGCTCTGAGTAATAGGTCATTTCAACATTGGCAATGGCGTCTTTCTGGGCTTTTCGAAATTTTTGTTTAGAGAGTTTAAAAGTTTTGTAAAAACAGTCAGTTTTATCTCTTGGTCTGCCCTTATGTATCCATTCAATGCGCTTTTGTCTTTGATCTGCATGCGCTGCTTTGACCTCGCTTGTCCAATAGGGCTTTGCATGTTTGTTAAACGTGCTGAATGGCAATGCTATATTTGCGGCAGTGTGAATTGCTTTGACAATGCCCTCATAATAAGAATCAATATCGAGTGGTGTACATGTTTCAGGTAATCGAAGCGATTTCAACTCTTGTTCAAGTGAATATCTATAAAGGTTAAGATTGCCCTCAGAACATTTGTTCCATGCAATAAAGTTCTTATGCGGCATCTCATGCACATTTAAATTACACTGTAATACTGTGTAGATGGGCAAGTGATCAGATACTGTGGTTAGTTCATTTTCGACAGTTTTGTTAGATATAACTAAGTCATTATCGTTGTGGCTGATCATAACATAATCTAATATTTTGTGTGTCGGTCGGAATGTGTAGTCCCCTTCTAATGGAGTAAGTGTCATATTAGTATGTGCAAGAAAAGATTTAAACTTTAACACTCTGGGGTTGTTTGACGTTGGACTGTTTGTATCACAGTTAAAATCACCAAAGAACATCACAGTCCCTAGCTCGACGAAGGTGTCGTGTATATCTTGAAGACTCTCAAAACATTCTAAATAGTCAGAAACATTGTAGTTTACTGAGGGCATATAAACTGAAAACGCGTAAATAGGTCTCATGTTACTTTGGCATATTTTTATACCAGTAATCCTGTCGTTCAAAGGAATATCTAAAGTTGAAATACTGAATTGACAGTTCTTCCTAAACATGACTGCAACCCCTCCCTTGCCACATCTTGCACCTGTAACGACAGAGGAGTCACATGTGCATATTGATGTATAGTTGTTGTGTATTGATTCCAGAAAAGATTTATGTTGCTCTCTGAGTTTGTGCTCTGAGATGAAGGCTAGATCTACGTCAAAGTCATCAAGCAATTTGCTTAGTGAGCCAGCTGAGGACATTGCGCCTCTGACATTCCAGGTGAAGATGTTGCATTTTAGTAAAGGGATTGCCATGTTGCATAGTATTAATATCATAATAATGCTATTCATTTAAGTGGTTAATATTAGGGCTATACTGTTTGAGTACTTAATCCACATCATCGCTGTGGACATAGTTTTGGTATGCACTGTTTGGATTTTCAAAACGTTCGTTCCACTTTTGTTGGCCTTGCCATCGTCGGCAGTACATTCCTTTTGGCCAAATCTCAGATTCTATGACGTGCCTATCTGATGAGTTTATGGTTAGTTTTGCTGACAAACTATTCCGCCTTGTCTCGATCATTCGGACTCCAGCCGGTTTTATGCCATAGTACTCTAGAAAATCAATTAAGCCAGCTCTATTTGAGTCTTTACTTATTCCGCCTATATATATATATCGAATAGTTCTGCGCCTGTTAACACTTTCAAATACTGGCTGTTCGTCGTATTTAGCTTTGAATGGCGCATTATAGTGATCATTCTGCGCCTGGTTCTTGAATTGTCTGGGTTGATTCTTTGTGTTACATGTACTGGCTTTGTATGTCTCATGGCTATTTCTCTCGGTAATATGGACTTTGATATTGCTGGTCTCTCCTTGGTTGCCTGGCATATTGATGTCTAAAGGCGTGTTGGATCTGGTGAAACGTGGCTGTCCATCACTTGTGTAGCACAGTCTTAGATTGCGATTCCCAAACTGCATAGATTTGTTCTGGCTTTCCACGTTACCGTTGTTAATATTGGATGGTTCCGTACTATTATCTGCATCACATGGCCTCGTCGTAAGATAACCTGGCCCAAGATTATAAAACTTTTTTATACTCAACTCAACTGACCATGAAATTTCAACTGCTACATTTGTAATAGAAACTAAATGCTGAAAAAATAACGTCTTTTCTTGCTTTCAAACTCTCAGATGTTGTATTTATCGTGCTCATAAATGTCAATTGTTGGCATTTTAACATTTATGAGTAGGATAAATGTCCTGCCTATTTGAGTTGAGCACGAAAAAAGTTTTATAACCTCGGGCTTGGTTTTGTTGCGTGCATATGACAAAGGCGCAAACCAGTCTGCGCATGCATGTGGTCTATTCTAGTGTTCGATCTCACGAAAGTACAGTAGTACATAATACACGCCAAGTTTAAATATTAGTGTAGACTAGTTTCAGTCTTGCATGTACTTGGTCGGAAACCCCGAAGTGATGTTGTCACGTCGATGATCATATTACTCAACTGAAGTGTACGCACGCATCTAAATGATGCCAAGGAAACATGTAAATTGGAAGGTGTAAAAAACAGGTCAGCTCCCGATGAAAGGTCGCAAATCACGGTGCAACTTAGAACAGAACAAAACAGAACAGTATATTTATTAATCTCAGGCCACAAACATGGCATAAAGACAAAATGTAATTTACATAAGACTTGGTATAGTTGGGCTTTTTTCTATTCTAAAAACAAAGCTGTTATACAGATAGGCACTGTGGTTTGCTCTCATTCATTAGACATCTGAACCGTTTGTGATAATCGGAAGCATCTTAGGCATAATAAATTGGATGTATAGGCGTGTATCACCGTGCAATAGACAATTCAACATAAATAATTGACCAGGTTGAAAAAGTTGATCTTGAAACGATAACAGACACATGAAAACTACATAGCATACAAAGAGTTAAAGAAAAACATATTCCCATGTGCGGATCCAGAGGGGGGCAGGGGGTCCGGACCCTCCACCCCCCAAGAAAAAATACAAAATATAGGGTTTCTTAGCAATACGGGTCCGGATCCCCTGTAAAACCACAAAGCTAACAAGCATGCATTCAATGTTGGGCCACCATCGGCCGGCCAGCGAAACGCCATTTAAATGGCGTTTCGCTGGCGGGCCGATGATAGCCCGCTTATAGTGGTATTTGGATCCTATCTGCCCTCATCAACTAAAAAAAACACAAAAAACGTAGGCACAGTTGGACCCCCTCTGAAATAACTTTCTGGATTAGCGCATGGATTCCATTTGGCATTACTAGGTTAAATGCCTGATCAGTTCACTATGTCAGTAGTTACAAAGCCAATTCAAGCGTAAAATAAGCACTGGCACGTCGAGCACATGTGTTAATGGTATACACAAAAGACACCAAAACACTTTTACACTAATGCTACATCTTCTTTATACAAGCCCTTGAGAGCAATTTAAGCTCAGTTGTCTTGCATTCTATTCCATACTTATTTCAGAAAGCCTCGTCCTCCGGAGACATAACGCCCGTGATTTTCTGATGAACATTAACCTTTTATGTAGTTCTACTATATTTTCATCTAAATGACCCACAAAAGAGATCTCAAAATGTGTTATAATTCAATGAACCTTACTTGCTAATACACATGGGACTTGCATATTTTCTACGGTATAAAGCAGTTCTGAGTATATTAATCGTTAAAGTATGTCTTTTTGCAAGAAAGTTAGCTGGCTCACGAGATGTCGATTTCATTTTCATATGCGAGTTATGAGGCTCAGATGAGTCTGTTCATTTGACCAAGTACTGGCGCAAGCTTGTTTAAAGAATGACCTTTTGCATATATGCGAAAAGTATAAAAAAAAATCAAGAGCAGCTGGCCAAGTTCTATTCATTCTGCACACATTTTGAGAGCCTGTGGCTAGGTTTGTGTGCAATTTACAACTGAATTTCTGTGTGTGTTTTATCAAAACCTGAACATCAGTGCAGCTAACTATATAAATACATTTGGGAAATATTGCAGATACAGCAGGGTTGAAGGGGTAGGGGTGTTTTTGTGAATTTTTTCCCTGCAGAAAACCAATGTTTTCTCGGGTATCCATCTAAATACAATGTACATAGCAATATAATGTTTGCAGCATAAAACTTGAGACGAAAGTGTTGCTGCGTTTGCATAAAATTCAGGACTATAATATTTCATTGTATTGTTAGATAAACTTGCTGTCCATATCTTTTGACTTTACCTGTGAATGTCTTAGACACAGATTATGCCAGTTCTGTTTATAGTTTATTCATTATGTCATTGTAAATGAATTGAATATTAAGTTAGAGATTCGTACCAAATTCAGATTTATTCAAATGGGGATGTCGCGACATACAATATGGCGGCCATCTTGAACTTGGCGGCCATCTTAAAAACCGCTGATTTTATTGTTGCATTAACCGGTTATTAGATCAAGTTCAAAATTGTGTGGGGCAGTTTAAACATATTTTATTTCCACAAATAACAACAATGGGGTTGGATTACAAGCTCTCGCAACATTAGTGACGACCCTTCCCCTACATGTACAAATATAAATCTAAACTCCAAGCATGTAAACATGGCTATAAAACATATTATCAACAATAAGTAAATACGTGAATAAACAAATGAATAAATAAACTATAAATAAATAAACATTTAGTACAAAATTAGAACAAATCGACATTGAATCTTCTCTTTAAGTTGCACTCACAGTTCATGAATGCTTAAGTTTGATGATCGAATACTCCATTACCATGTTTCATAGTCAAAATCGACCCACCAGTTCAAAGGAGCAGACTGGCTCTACATGCAATGGGATATAGAGGTATAGTTGAAGAGACAGCGGTGATATAATATCATTTAAACGTTCTAATCAATTGAAAATGTGCTCATGTATTGTCAAAACGTTTTGTGTTCTTTATATATTCATGTGTGCACTAAATAACTCTGTATTGAGTTGATAGTCCAATGTTTCATTACCGTATAATAATATATTGATGGTAAGTGGTTTTAAGTCTCTAGCTATTTCAAAGGATTGGTGATGCTCGTTTATGTATTTGTAGCAATGAAAGAAGTAGTGTTCACCATCCTATGTTTCATAGCACCAAATACAAAGGGGATTATCACGAAGATGATTATTGAATAGATCAGTTTTTAAATTACTGCAATTGTTTCTTATTCTAGCATGCAATACAGACGGATGTCTTTTTCCAAATGCGTATTAGCTAGGTATTTGTATTGTTTGAAAAATAGTGGTTTGTAAACTATGCTTGAAAGATGATATTGATGGTTTGGTTTTAAGACTTTCATCAAGGTTGTTCCACATTCAGATAGCTGATGATATACATGATCTTGTTGAAAATTTGTTCGAGTGAATGGTGTAGTTAAATTATTATTATTTCTGATGGGGTACCCTGAAATTTCACTTACTAATGGAGGAATTAAGTCAGCAATATATGTTTGAACCATTCCATTATTAATTTTAGGCATAAAATACATTTTTGCTGGTGTCTTCTTACTGATAGGTTAGTCCAGCCACACTCGTTATATAATTTAACTAATGGTACTGATCTGGTTAGTCCAGTTACAATACGGGCCGCTTCATTTTGTATTTTCAGTAAAGTATTGGAATCTTGTTATGTGCAGCCATCCCGCACTAATGATAAGTGAGTTTGCGCATGATGCTTAGAATTTTAGCTGCTGAGTGCAATGTTTTCTTTCTCAGTATGCCACTGGGCGTTGCTACTGAAAGTAATGCCCAAAAGCTTATGATCTTCAACACATTGTATGACGGTATTATTATAAATAAACTGGGGACTGCCTTGTGTGGGACATCAGGTCAGGTGCAGATTTTAACCATATGGAGAATGATGACATTCAATATGGCCGCCATGAAGACCAGCCTGAAAATAGATTTTTTAATTCGTTTCTGGGATCGCTTATCAGAAATACCTCAAAATTTTGCGTGGAGCGCCCTATCGTATGTAGGTTCAAATTTGACTTATTAAGAAGTCACAGCACCCATGGTGGCCATCTTGAAAACATATTATTCAATTCTTTTCCTGAATAACTTGTCAGGCCAAGCTGATATTTTGTTTGGAACATCAGATTATCGGTATATTTATATTTTAAAAGTGCATGATGCTACATTTTCTGGCGTTCCAATGACAGCGTCGTTTTTGCGTGAACGAATACATAGAGAAAATTTATACGAAAATCATTTGTCACGTTTTTTCTGGTCGCTTTAATGTTCATTTGCAAATAATACAGCCGATTTTGAATTTTCCATATTTTATCTCACCCATAAAGTACCCCCAAATACGTCATTTAAAATAAGAAAATCACTAAAAAGAATGCCATCTCTGGCTTACACTGAAATGGATCAGACAAAGTACCGCGTTTCATCGATGTTTGCATTCGGATGCATTATTTGGACATTATTACGCGTATTTACAGGTACATAATCTGGCTGGCTAATTTCAGACAATAAAATTATAGGAAACGAAAATGGTATACCACTCAGATGAGATACCTATATATATTGGTTACAGTTTAACTGGTCTGCTGCCTATGCACTGTGTGTATTGAAACTTCGATAGAATCAAAATTGTCCTTTCCTGGTAGGAAACAAAATTTCAGATTTTCAAGAACTGTGCATATTTTACTGTTACGTCCATTGCTTTAAACGACGTCAACGTAAGAGGGGGTAACGTTATAAAACCGTTTGCCTGAGAAATCGGTACTGGTCAAAAGTTTGTATCGTTCTAGCAGAGAAAGGGGAAATGAGTCAGAAAACTATGGATGTGTGATTCATGCATGTTAAATGTTTGTTTTAGAAAATACAACACGCCTGTCTACCTTTGTTAAAATGAGTCTTTACAATTTGGAGGAAAATATATGCAGTGTATATTAGTGTGCTTTTTAAAAAGTCTGTAACTTATTCATGTTATTAAATTTGGAAAGATAAAATAATGTTTCTGGTACCATTTTAACGGCGATGCTTTGATCTTTTGTTTGGCATATAGCATAAAATCACAACGTGTTTGTGGACTGAGCTATGAATGGGTTATCATTACATATTGAACCCCCCTCGTACCTCTGAAAACCCATTTTAATGCAGTAACTTCAAAACTTGGGACTGACTTTAAAAACTCAGCATTTGGATAGCAGCTTTAATTTATGTCTCGAAAAGAAATGAAAAACGACCATTTGATTTCCATGTTAAAGAGTGCTCATTTGAAAGATACACAAAAATGTTCCATTAAAATGTATTTGAAGCATTAAAATGTAAATATTTTGAGATAGGGGTCAGCTGTTTCATGTGACAAAATATTATCAGTGAAAGATTTCCTACAAAGACGAGAGGCATCAATGTTTTGTGATGCACTTCGTTAGTGCTTGAGAAATCACGTTTTTATTGATTGACAGGTCTCTGAAAAGCTTTGAATGCTTATTTGACATTAATCTGTCTGTACCCTTTAATTAGATGACTTAATTAAATTACCTGTTGGATTTCTTTTGCTCCGGTATTCAGTTTAATTTACTGTTGAGTCCTTATCCTTGCTTTATCTCCTTGTTATATCTTGATTTATATGTTTTAGGAGATGATGCATTGATAAGTTAGGGGTCTTTCATGCAAACCAAATATCTATGTGTCTTGATCCACATCTGAATTAAGGGTGAGGTTGGCGCCGTTAAACCGGTTTAAGCCCTCCAGTAAAATATTTTACTGACCGTTCCAAGGCGGTACTTCTTTTGTGGATCTTTTATGTTTTTGTTCTGTCTTGTGTTTGCTATGTTTTGTGCACGTCTGTTTATATGTGCTTTGTGGTCACCTGCTGGGAAAGGGCTGACCTCTTGGCTCTCGTTTGTGGTGTCTTCTGTGAGTTTGTCACTTTCCCATTGGTATCCTGGGTCAGGTGTGGTACTTGATTGTATCGATTCCTGATCTTTGCACCATTACTTACTTTTAAAACTTCCATTACTTAAGAATTTTTTCAGTTACTTAGTTCATAGCAATCAGTTACCTCGTTTAGTTTATTTGTTCAATTAAAACTAAAGCGTTGGCTGAAGCAGTCAACTCGTGATGACATCATCGAAGCAAAAGAAGTTTAAATTCGATTGACTTTTGAGAGATATGAGAAGAAGTTTGAAGTTTGATCTCTTTACCTATTTAAGAAAGATATGAGGGGAAGTTAATGTTGTGTATTAAAGTCCACCAGTAAATATTATTAGTAGTAGATAAACAGTTTATGTTTTTATCTTTGACATTGCTTTTCTCAAACCGAAATTTAGTGCCATAGTTTTGTTTGTGAGAATCCTGGTCATATTCACCTGTTTCTTTACACCACCCTTTAGCTCTGATCTTCGACTGTGGTATTGCCATGATCATTTTATTCTGCTAGAGACGCACCACAGCAACACAACATGATTACCGCTATTTGATAATCAAATAGCGGTAATCATTTTGTTTTGCTGATCACACACGCTAAAAACTTCACATAAGTGATGAGCATTCTATTTTGTATAACCAGGTTTAATAGCACATATGCAGCTATCGTTCACACATGTGAATTCTGCAAACGTTGAAGACAATATGTGTCCTGGCGTGGCTTTTTTCTGTGTTCATACTCATCTTAATTAAGCTGCAAATATCAGCCGAGGTTTAAGCTAACCTGAGACTTTGATATTTATTTGTCACGCGAGAGGTCTGTAAGCAGTCACGTAAGGAACTGAAATAACCGTTTTATTAGCTGCTTAAAACAATGCTTGTGCTACTGAGCCATCTTCTGACTGTGGAAGTAAAAAGTGTTGCGAGTTCACCTACTTGTTTCAGTCTACAAAATAACAACGACGAGTGATTTTGCATAAATAAGCAAATAAGTTTGCGGTTAGTCCATTTTTCCTTGGCATTAACCAGTTCTTAGCTGGCTGCTTTGCTTAATTTGTCTTCCTGGTGTCTCCTGATGGTTGAGTGACTCTTCCTCACGGTGTCTTGGGGTTGTCTGCAGTTTGTGATTGTGGTATTTCCTGATCATACTCACTTACTATTTTTTTATGTCGATGGGCAACCAAAGGCCAAGCGGCAGTGATTCTGTAACGTCTCAGGAGACAGGGCCACGGCTTAGAGTCTCATCCGACAGACTAGGGGAGCTGAGGATCAAACTAGGGAGTGGAAGGAGTGTCAAATGCATGTGTAAGTAGATCTTTGCTGTTTATGAGGACAAAAAAGTGAGAGGTATATTTTGGTGTGCAGTTCATGAGTTTTACGGGTACCCAAATACGTTTGTAGTTTCAATCTGCTAATGGAGAATTACTCTTTACTGAATGTTTTGGCAAGATGCATTTTTCAAGAGAAAATGGCATTCTGTAGTGGAATGCATAGTCACTGTTCCACCATTTTGTACTTGTTAAATTGGCGGAACAGTGGTATGTAGTTCATTTCAGAGTGCATGCTTCTGTTATCTCAGTTAGTTCTATAATCGTACCCCATACAACAACGCTCTGATTAATATCAAACAAACAACCAATCTGTTTTAAAATGCAACAGGATATATTAGATCTTTATCTTTAAATTTGATTTCCTCAAATCTAGAAATTCATTTACAATGTCTGTGTTATGTTAAGTTACTGTACACGTGCGAATACAGCTTTACTTGAACAAAATGCATTTCGGTACAAACTGTTTAATCAAATTATATTACACTCTATAACATCAGAGGGTTGATTTGGTGGCTGTATTTAGCTGTTCTTAAATATGCACGAGCATGTTTAAAGCTGATATATAAGTGATGCCAGGAGCCAGCTGATTGCATTTTGCTGGACATCACGCATATCTCATGGTTTCTTCATGCGAACAATAGAGACTCCGGTCAGACGGTGTTAATGCACCGGACGCACAGGTCATTTTTTATGGATTTACCATGGTCTGACTAAATATTTTTGATCAGCCAGAGTCTGGTCCTCACAATTTGACAGGGTTATTTTCCCTCGTTTGTCAACTCATTGGACTAATGCTCATTGGATCAATGGATTGACCGGAAGTCAGAATTTAAGCACTCCTTGCTTGGCTGCTAGAGACTGAATACAAATTGAATCATTAATGGCTAAACTATCAGATGCAGACATAATCAGTAATAATCGTCCAATCTTTTATCCCCAATCTTAATATTTTATAAGCCTCAAAATACACTTAATTAAACTAATTTGGTTCCATATTTGTCAGAAGATGGTTCAAGCCCATGTTGAAATTATATAGATGCTATGGGGAGGAGTGTGTATTTGGGGTGGGGGAACGACGTGATAGTACAAAATCTTCTATATGGATAAAATGAAATTCAAAATAGTATGTTCCTTCTTCTGATATGTAACTTTAGCGCAGGAATATTCACTAACCATAATACACTATACGATCCGTAGGGGTGGGACTCATGCGCGGATCCAGAGGGGGACAGGGGGACCGGACCGCCACCCCTGGAAAATCACAAAACTACACGCTTCCTTAGTAATACTGGTCCCTATCCCCTGGAAAATTGCAAAGCTACCAAGCCAGCATTCCATGTTTGGCCATCATCAACTAAAAGAAAATATCAGAGTTGATATGGACCAGTTGGACCCATTCTGCCAAAATTCTGGATGCGCGCATGGGACTTCTATATGCGTAGGTTCGCCAGAGCCTTCCTTTCTCGAATACAAAATGTATCGAAATAGAGGAAGGCTCAGTCAAACAGTTAGACATCTAGCTCTGCTGTTTATGTCAGCATGAGCGTTTAAAGGAAGCTTTTGTCAGTATATGCGATCAGTACCAAACTTTCATAAAATTTATCCGCCTGGGGAGGGGGTATGGAATTTTCACGAATTTGGATTTTTTTTTGGACACCGCCCACGCCCATCAATTCCAATTTTGACTTTTGACCCCCCCCCCCCCCCCCCCCCCCTTCACACGTGAGAATCTCTAGGGCTTATATTTCAAAAATGTCATTGGTGTCATACAGAAATGAAATGAAACAGACTTTTTAATGGAATGATAATTTAACTGAAGATAAGATGTTAACGGTTAGAAATTATAACAAATAAAATAGAAAAAAATGAAGTGGCAACCATAGATATACCACATGTATATATTAGGTGCCTTGGGGCGACAACCCCACAGCAGAAGCAAACGAAATTGTACAAAAATGCAACCCCCATTCACTAGAAAATCCGACAATTGAATTTGTGACCCCCCCCCCCCGAACAGAGGACGAAATGATATTTTTTGAACCCCCAACAGAGCCAACTCATGACCCCCCCCCCCCCCCCTAAAAAACTGATAAATAATGACCGTTCCCTAATGGACCAAATGGTCCACTGATCGTGCACTCTAAAACAAGTGTAATTTTACACCAATGTCTGAGGCAGATGAATCGACACCAATCTTGATGTATCATTTCAACTGCTTCAAAACTGTGTTCTGTTCAATTGTATTGATCCGTAGATACTACAACAACAACAGGTAGAATGTTTATCATTCATGAGTCTCAAAATGTTTTAGTGGTGGAATAAGTGACAGATTACACTCAAGAGGGTGGCAGCTCAGCTACCACTGCTTTTGATGTAAAGTCACACTTATTGATTACAGTATGACCGAACATTTCCTTGAAAATTTGGGCTATCGGAAGTCAGTTGTATGCTCAAAGGACCCTTGTCTCAGCATATTGCTCATTTATTAGTTTCCTGCACTTTGATATATTGAACCGATTTAGGCAGAGCCGCAGGATATCTTTCAAAAGTTAAAAAAGATGGGAAAATACCAGCTGCAAGGAAATTATTCTTTCAAGACATGACATCAATTGATTCAAGACCATCTCTGTACGTACTGTATGCCAGGCATAATTATCACAGAAGTTCGGAAATGGTAGCCATTGAGTTGATATGCCAATGTAATTATTAAGCAAGAAAAATCTTTAAAAAAAGATACAAGACGAAGTGACAGATGACATATTTGATATGAGTAACATGAGAAGTTTTATAGAAATTGAGGAGAAAAAATGGGAGATGTTTATACTTTGTTATGCCTTCAGTCAGCTCAGCTCAGTAAAGCGTTTGGCTTAAGGAACCTATACTATTCCAAAATATTTTAGTGATGCTTCTAGGGTACAGGATTGCTGGAATCTCGCGAAAACTCGTTTCAGAACGAAAAAAAATGCCCTGCGCCCAAATGATGCATATTTAAATAGCTAGTGTCACACATGCTTGGTACAAAAAAAATCTAAAACAGTAGTAGAATTTAGTTGACTGCAACCTACAAATATTAGTCTAGTTGACCGTGACTTACAAAAATCGGCAATTCTTCCCTACGGAAGAGGTATCGTGCCATACATATTTTTAAACCATCGACGCAGATATTTCTTTACATTTCTCGCGTTTTAACTAGCATTCTTTCAGCGTCAACGTGAAAAATTATATTCCAAACTTATGAAAAAGTGCACAAAAATAAGCATGACATACTACCAAATCTCTGCAAAAGATGAATAATCATTTCATGGCATGCATTTTCTTCCATACAGAGATCAAGTCAGCTTTTCACCAACAATGAAATTATAAGACTTCGTCTAAAACGGTTTAGTCAAAAAGAATATGATCAATTTCAAGTCTGGTCAAGACACAGATTATATAGTTAAGTAGTACCACATATTCAAGGCGGCTCTAAAATACACTTAATCTTTGATTTAGCCTGACAAATAAGGAAAATAAGCCCTTGACTCACGTGTAGTTCCCACATGTGCATGCACGTGTGTGTGTGTGTGTGTGTGTGTGTGTGTGTGTGTGTGTGTGTGTGTGTGTGTGTGTGTGTGTGTGTGTGTGTGTGTGTGTGTGATCTAATGTACTGGCCCATATCAGAAATTTGACATTGCCAAATTCCAGGGATTGTCAAAGCCGCCCACGTTGACACAGAAAAGAAAGCGATTTCTATAGTTTTCATACCGAGACGCCATCAAAAAGAGTATGTTTAAGCAATTAAAACCTTTGACCATTTACCACATGAAAAACAACAACCGAACCAAACTAATCACATCAAATTCAATGAGTGTGATGAATTCTAATAAACTATGCCTATATAGTCAATGGCAAAGTCTAGTGATATTTTGAGTAACACCACACTGGGAAAACTAGAACTGGGAGAACTAGCATGACGTTATTTAACGCCATTTTAACTGACCAACAAAATGAATCAAAAATATCTGTATGTGGGAACCAGAATCCGCACACGATTTCACGACTTTGGACGAGGATGCAAAAAGATAAGACTCTCTTAAAGCAATTATATCTTATTAAATAAGTTAATTACCAAGAGCATACTTGTGACTCAGACTACCATTATTCTTGACTTAATTAACTTTGTTAGCTGCAGAAGCATAGGTTTGTATTGGCTTGTCTAGCCTGTCCTGACCAATCCCTAATGGTAATTTGAGTAACGCATGACCAAATGGGCACTTCGAGAATATGCTGCATATATTTTACATGCAATATATGCCCCGAGATTATAAAACTTTTTTATGCTCAACTCAATTGATGCACAAAAGCCTCTAACAAACACCCATGCTCACGTATCTAGCTATACTAGATTCAGATTGTGTTCTGTGCCTTCTTCTACATCCATACTTTGTATATGCGAACAGCGGGGGCTCTGGGGAGAGTCTGTGCTTACCAGTATGTCGATACGATTAGTACGAATCTTTCTTCCTCTGACCCATATGATGTTACTTAATTGAGCCCTGTTCTTGAGTCTCATCTTTTGGTGTCATAGATAAGGAATAATCGGTGATTGGGGTGTTTTCTGTTTATATATAACCAGATGCTTTTTTATTTGAATCTTTACGTCCCATCAACAATCTTTCAGTTATATGTATGTAGAGACTGGTCTTCCTGGGTTGAACCAGTACTAAGCTAGGATTAATTTATCTTGCTCAAGGAAACAATGCAGTGACGCCGGTGAGGCTCGAACCCGCTGCTCCTCGGTCTCGAGTCTACCACTGAGCCACTGCGCTCCTATAACTAGATGAGCCTACGCTGATCGTATCCAGCGGGGTTAAAAAATTCAATAATTATGACCAGGATTTGTCACAATAATCTAAATCTAAATTTTGTTCCGAGTCTTCAGCTACATCCATATTGTGTGAATGCGAGCAGCGAAGGCTCGGATGAGTCTGCGCACATGCACAGACTCGCCCGAGCCTTCGATGCTCGAGCATGCGATAAGTTCCAAATAGGGCTGATCCTAAAATACTGATTCATATGTGCTGGCATATACATGAAATAATTTACAACACAGTCATCTTTCGGTAATTCGAAGTCAACTTGACTAGGTTTTCACTTCGGTATTTTAGCTAAAAAGATTTGGTATACTTATACTAGCTTGACAAAAATGATTGATTTTCTACCATACTATGCATTGCGTGTATTGAAAGAACAGTCTCATTACAGAAATATATCCATATTTTGAATCGAATGTATCCGAAATTCATTCGAAATAATAGAACACATTGAGCTATCAGAATTCGAGTAATCGCGAATTTGCTGTACACGAATCATTAACGCTGAATAGTTCACATTGACTTATATATATATATATATATATATATATATGCTTGGTGGCAGCTGAACTGGCACTGATTTTGATGAACTTTAAACAGCTTGAAAAGTTATGTTCTGTTTGATTAGCTGCCACCTCTTTTAGTGTTAATGTACACCTATCCTTTACAGTTTATAGACTGCATTTAAGCTAGTTACACAAAATCGCTTCTAAAAATCTCGCTTGCCTGGAGTTCCAATTTCTATCTTATCGCTTTCATTTCCCAGAATGGAAACCGGTCTAAGTTTAGGGTACCAGTCATCTCATAATTGTCTTCCCAGAGGACAATTGTCTAAAAGAATCATTTTCTTAATTGGAGATAATTTTCGGTGTTCTGTAATTGCAGACCCCAATCTTTTCCTAAATTGATGATGAGAAAGTGAGAGACCATCACTCTTGCATCCGCTGATAGTCCCTGATAGCCCTCGTCGTGATGCATGTCTTGAAATCAATTCCGGTGAAAAACGACCTTAGAATAAAAAAGGTTAGTAAGAAGCCTGTTAACGAGGTTTGGGTACGTATCGCATTTGCAAGGAAGCGAGGGCTCAGACGAGCACACACAAAGTTAGGATATACACGAAGGTGCAGATTCAATTCTAGGTCACAGACCTGTAATTGGTAAAGGGCAGTGATTGGCTCAAACTCAGCACAACATTTAATTCATAAAGTGCTTCGTCATTGTTCAATAATAAAATTACGGAAAAGAAATCATATTTATTTGAAGAATATATTAAGTTTACTGGTGATGTCTAATTGTGACGTTGTCAGTTTCCCATTGGTATTCTGGGACAGGTATGGTGCTTGAATGTATCGATTCCTGATCTTTGCCCTCTTTCTTACTTAGAGATAGGACCTTGCAGTCGGGTATTTTTTTTAAACTAAATTTTCCTCTCATGTAGAGTGCCCACCTTCAGGGACCAAAAGAGGAGGTCACCAGGGTTTCTCATTCTTGTTAAGTCCAATCTGTAATTTTATGACAGTCTCATTGTGCTTAAAGAGTTGTGAGGACCACAGCTTACTTAAAAGCTATAATGGAGGTCTATGGAAAAACAGTTAAAAGGCCTTGACCCTGCATGAAAGTTAGAACAAGGGTTGTACACATGTGTGATACGTACCAACAATCCATGAGCTGGGTCATTATAAACAATAATTCTTTTTTCACTCAACGTTTCAATTTTTCGGCCACAAAGACAAAGTGGCCGAAAATTTGAAAACATAGAGTGGAAAAATAATTATCATGTTTTAATAAATTTTCTTTGAATTTACCAGCACAATCTGAACTGCACATGTAAGACACTTTGCGGAGTAAAAACATTTACATCGCCACTTATTATAGCTGTCTCTGAAGCTATCCTCTGAGGCTAAGTAGGCTGGACGACAGTTTGTTGTTGGTGGGCTTATATGAAAACCAACCATGGTATTCATACGAATAAAGCCCATTTTAATCAAATGATGCCATCATGTTAATCCTAATCCGGCAAATCTTGATCATTCACGAAGAAACTACCAGATCAATCACAAAATGACCAGAAAATACCACAATCACTTATCACAAACCTGCCAATAGTATCGCGAGAAAGACATCAGAAGCCCTTGTGATTCGCTTTCTAGATACATTAGGGTAAAGTCGGGTATATTCGGACATACAGCTAAATTCGGACAGCGACCTTGTTTGGTTTAAACATATTTTATTAGCAAGAACAGTTGACATTATCAAACGGATGTTAACAGTATTTAAGTTACAAGGATTGGAATGGAAGCAACATGCTTATATAATTCCTCTCCTGATTACCAATAACATGTTGTAAACGATAATGGCAAATTGTGGTAAAGTTGAACAAATATGCATTTCGCAAGTAACTATTCCACTAACGGAAGATTACATTTGCTTCTAATAAGAAGGCATATAATGTTAGTGGATAAATTTGGTTTGTGTTGGTGCTCAGCAGTCACGCAGGCCTCGTTTTCGAAGTTTTGTGTTTGATGAGCGTTGCATATTTGTCCACTACGATTTACCAAATACAAAAAATAAAGAAAATATGCATATATGAGAACAGAATTAATTTTATAACAAAATGAGGATAACCCATGGAGAGCACAGAAAAGGGGAGAGACAAGGTTTATGAAAACCTTGGAGTGGAGGGAACGAATCAAGGTCTAGTGGCTTTTACTTCCCAATCTATACACTATATTTTGTTTCGCGTTCAAGGAACAGGATGAAGTTCGTTATAGCACTTACTAGAACCGTTTAGTTTCAACAATAAATTTCTGCACAGCAGTGAAAATAGATGTGTTTGTATTCATAGAAAGTGAGCTGTCCCCAAACAGAAGTACATCTAAGGTGATGTGGCAAAGTGGAGAACTAGTTTGTATCATTTCTAGTCTTTGTCTGTGATAATATCTACATTGTAAAAAAAGTGATCTGAATTTTGAATGTTACCACAGCGACATAAATGTGTGTCAGTTAAGTTCTTTAGATATATTTCATAATTTAGGGCACTACATTTGGTACGAAGGCGTGTATGCAATACTTGCGGACGTCTATCACCGACATAGAAGTACTTAGGCACAGATATATTTGTTTGTTTAAGGTGTTTTTGAAAGATGCGACAGACGTGGAATTTCTATGCTCTTCACTGAGACTATTCCAATCTCTTATTGTAGAAGAGAGAAAGGAATTGAAGTACTGGTTTGTTCGTGCATTAATTGTAGAGATATTATTTGCATTTCTTAGATTATATCGAGATGTTTCGTTGACAGTGGGTGGTATAAGAGAAGACAGATAAAGAGGTGTAAGATGATTTACCATTTTGTAGAAAAGAACCAATTTTTGCTTTTTCCGACGGGTGCCCAAAGAATTCCAGCCAATTTCACTATATAAAGAGGCAATAGATACAAGTTTTGTTGTTCCAGTGGCTATTCTGGCTGCCTCTATTTGGATCTTTTCTAGATCATCATTTTCATATTGCTGACAGTTGTCCCAGATTTCATTACCATATTCCAAAATGGGTCTAATAAAAGAGATGTATATAGTTTCAAGGGATTTGCGGTCTAAGACAAATTTTAATCTTCTCATGATGTTTATTCTTGCCCAAGCCTTTTCTTTTATATAACTAATCTGTTTATGCCAAGAGCCATCATTACTAAAATAAATTCCAAGGTGTTTGTGGGTATCAACTTCCATAATTAGTTGGTTTAACATGAACAATGGTGGATGATTAAAGGTTTGAAGCTTTCTGGAGATGAGAAGTGCCTCTGTTTTGATAGGATTAAATGTAACTAACCAATCTCATGCCCATTTGGCGATTTTTTCAAGATCAGAGTTTAGAAGTTGTGCAGCTGAAATAGGATTTTCAACAATTATAAAAATACTTGTATCATCCGCAAAAAGTCTTATGTTTGATCCCATCTTTTTCACAATATCATTTATATATAACAGAAAAAGCAAAGGTCCTAAGATTGACCCTTGTGGGTACACCAGCAAATATGAAATTCCAAGTAGAAGATGCACCTGGGAGGACAACTTTTTGTCTTCTGTTTGAAAGATAACTCCTGAACCAAGATAGAAGGTTCCCAGTTACACCTGCTGCTTGAAGTTTAAGAAAGATACCTTGATGCCAAACACGATCGAACGCTTTGCTTATATCACAAAATACTACTCTTATTTCCTTACCAGCGACCGTGTTTGTTTTATATTTCAAATATTGGAATAAAAAAGATTAACTAAGCAAATAGTGAAAATCCTGATGAGACGGCTCATAAGGAGCCGTCTCACCAGGATTTACAATGTTTGCAAATGTGTGTCCGAATTACCTGATGTCCGAACTTACCCGACTTTACCCTAATGACCCCACTTGCTACACACACGTTGTCAACACTTTACCTTGCCTCTGTAGCAGAACATGCCTTTTTGAACTTAACCTGGTCGCCAACCCCCAAGACAGGTTTTCTCGCTTCCAGGCCCTTTACATTTGTGTAATGTTTATAAAACACTCTTGCAAATGACTATTTTATTCATAGCACCATCTCGAATGCGTTTCATAAATGACAAAGTGACGCCACCATGTTGTCATTTCTAAAATGGATATGTATCATATGCTGATTTTACCTATCTGTTACCCTAGTTGCTCTTTAACACCACATGTGTCTGCAAAATAAGTGTATCTCCTGTGGAATCTAAAGTGCTGTTCAACCAGACATTGCGATTTTCCCAATCCTATAATTGTTCTCAAATATTTTAATTCCCTGTTTGGTTCTTAAGCCGTCTGTTAAACCTTTCCTTGCTTGTGGCGTCGTTTTCGCCTCCTGAAAACATTGCAAACAGTTGGATCAAGATCAGGACCAACAGAACGATTGACCCTTTGATAGTGTCCCTGAGAGAAGTTTTTTGAAATATTTATATTGAAAAATGTAAGCAGGCGTTAAAATATTACCCAAATTTCTTCACACGTTGTACTATGGTATGGGGGTGCATGTCTCGTTGGTCAAAGATTAAGATTTTGATTGGCTAAAGAGTAAAAAAAATTATCCAGTCCTGTACATAAAAAGAATTTATGAATCGTTAGCAAGCATTTTAAAGTAGCATAACCCAACCAAGTAGTTTTGCTGACAGCTCGTTGCAGCATTACATTAATTGCCATATAGAAAACAAAGCTGATATACATGAATGTAAATGAGCAAGTAGATGTCGCTGCTTATGTATATAGCAAATGAAGGTGAAACTTTGGACCAAAGTTTAGACCTCTACATGTAGCCAGCATATATGTTTAATGGCGACGGTTGCACATATGCGATAAGTACCAGAATTCCATGTGCTGGGTCAAGTGTTTCCTCAATAGGAACTTTTGTATCCATCCAAGCTCATCGTGACAAAGGTTTAAATTCATACGGACTGAGTCACTCGATTTAGTTCTAATAATGCCGCTAAATAGATGAAGTTTAATTGGTTTCATGGAGTAATTATCTTATTTTCTTCTGAAACATAGCAACACTTTAATTCAAATCATCCTTTCTTTCCCACGAATGAAACCTTGTAATCGCCAGCTCTCTGTCAGTCTCGCAGTTGTCTGTTGGATTCCAATGGTAATTTCATTTTCGGATATCGGCAATCATCGGCACGAATCGCCATGCACCATAGATTGTCCAAGCTGAATACGCTTGTCGCTTTCAGCAAGACGAGTGGTTGTCAGTAATAACCATTTTGACTTTTTATTCTAACCTATTTTGAAGCGTTACAGATATTTTGCATTTTTAAGGCCATACATGATCGCCTTTGATGGCGTCATATTTATTAACATCCATTTGGGTTGATTTGCCTTTCTACACAATGTTACAGTTGAAATCAACATACACTGCTTTAAATAACGAGGGACATGTGTTTAAAAAAACAAACTTCATAAAATGCAGGTGATAGTTCGATTATGTTGGTATTTTCGCGGTCAATATACCAGCACGAACACTGCAAAATTGCACAGGTTTCATATTTTGTACATTTCACACAATTCTTGTACACATTTAAAATGTATGAAAAATATCTCGGTACGCTTCTACAGACAGTTAATATTGGACGTTTGTATCGTAAGCCCCGTTTAAATGACCATAAGGTATGCAGAGCTTGGAATAATTTATCTTTCTTAACTCATGGGCGTTTGGTATTTCTTGAAGGTTCCGCCTACAACACCTACGCACGGCCGCCGTAACTGGTACCAATTAAACGAAGAATAATTGCTTTGATAAAGTTTCCTTAGCCATACATTCTTTTCCTCCAAAACAGGAAAACAGCTTGAGTTTCTTTAACTAGAAAAGAGTTTTAATTGGTTTAGTGTAAATGCCAATGTCCCCAAGGGAAGTTCCATCGAACAATTATTGACGCCAGATCACAGAAAAAGTCACATGCATGCGCGAATCCAGAAATTTCGTCAGAGGGGATCCAACTTCGACATTTTTTTTGTAGTTATTGAGGGATGGGAGGATTCAAATACCACTATAAGCGGGCCATCATCAGCCCGCCAGCGAAACGCCATTTTAATGACGTTTTGCTGGCGTGCTGATGATGGCCGAACATTGAATGCTGGCTGGTAGCTTAGTGATTTTCCTGGGGATCTGGACCAGAATTGCTAAGAAACCCTATATTTTTGCTGGATCCGCACATGACATGTGCTTATGAAGAAATACCAAAACAAGCTGACATCAATTTAGTGGAGGCTATCGCTGGGATGTCGTTTATGTTACTGATACTAGTTGATTCATAACCTTCAAGTACTGTTTGTATTGGTCGCTTTCCGAACCAAAGAAACGAGGAAAGCGAAGTCACTGATCTTGTTATACTCTGATTCC
Source organism: Loripinus fragilis (assembly GCA_964019695.1). Taxonomy (NCBI): domain Eukaryota; kingdom Metazoa; phylum Mollusca; class Bivalvia; order Lucinida; family Lucinidae; genus Loripinus; species Loripinus fragilis. The sequence goes on from OZ026519.1 coordinate 4,659,803, forward strand.
TGGTAACTCCACGAGCATAGTATGCACGTATACTCACAATTAAAGGGTCAGTCATGCAATTAAAGCCTACATATGCCTGCACATAATAATTTATGTCAAGCCTTATTAAGTTACCAAAATAGATCAAATTTTGAAAATGTCGTCTGGTGCAAATTTGAGATAGCGCTAAAAGGACTACACTTAAAGTTGGGTCCAGAAAGAAGAGGAATTGTCGTGTTCTTACCTCTCTAAATAAAAATGGAAAACTGGACTATTATCCATTCTGTATATGAATGATTATTTGCTACAGAAATCAAACAAATACTAGGAACAAATACTAGGAACAAATACTTGGAACAAAGTGGTACAAATGTACTATTGGGTTTACACATAGTGGTTATGACACGCAAAGAACGGTTAATGAGCGCACTGGCGAGATTGGTAGAGCGTTTTGTCTCGGGCAACCCCTGTATTCGACTGTATTCTTAACCCACAGTCCGTTACGTCTTGTTTACCTTGGCACGAATGTATTGGCGGAAAGTAAAAAATGTAAATAACCCATTTAAGCACCGTAACCTTTTTATGGGACATCGGCAAATAGTGAAGAACCAGATCAGACGACGCAGAACGCGGCATCTGATCAGGTTCTGCACTATTTGCTTACAAAATGTACTTTGTAAAATTGAATGAAATTGAAAGTTTCTATCTGACAACCCTTAAATTCGAAATGGATTCAACCAATTGATAAGGGCTAGAAATTCCATTCGGCTTAAATAGGTTAAATTATCAATTTCCAATCGTGCTACTTTATCAAAACTTTGCAAAACGAAAATTCCCTTATACTCCGCTAACGTCATCCGAAGATTGTATCCAAACATTGTTAATGTTGAAGAACTCGTTATAATATAATCTCTGACTTTTTGCTACCATGAATTCAGACTGCAGGTTACCGTTAAAGACACTGGATTGAACTGGCTGTTACCTTACCATTCTTCATTTATACCATTCTTAAACGAGCATGCTTGTCAAATCATTATGTCTTATTAAACAGCTGATTATAGTATTAGTTGGCAATCCGAATCGAAAAAAGATGCATATTTTTGGTTTTGTTGGCATTTTTTGAGTACATTTGTTAGACCACTTTTAACATAATATTTAGCATGTGTACAAAGCCATAGGGATGGATGCCAAGTCTGAATTTGCATATGAAGGCCAGAAATTAGGTCAAAGGTCATTGAGTGCAAAAATGAGAAAATATGTACTACTGTAAAACAACTTTATCTTTTATTTGTTAACATATTTCATTTCAAGCCAAATTTTGTATGCTTATAGTTATAAGTCTGAAAAACATTGAGAAAATATTTTTTATAACTAAATGTTTATATGTCGACTTTAAAAATGGGGTCAAAGGTCATCAAGTGCAATAATCCGAGCATTTTTACAAACTGTGTTTCCTTTTTTCTCTGGTCCAACAACAAGATGCTCTTTAAACTCTAAAAAGGGTAGAAGACTTTCAGAAGGCTTAAATTAACCTGTTCATCATTAAAGGAATCCCTTTAGTAGCATCCTTTTATGGATTGTACAAAGACAAACATCGTAAGTTTTGTGCAATTCTGATGGAAATGCTCCCTCAATTGGGCTAAACTGAGATATATGGGCTACTTTGAGAGTTTGCTGCTCCTCTCAGAAAGTAAAACTATTTTCAGTTTGGGACATGTCTTGGGGCCTTAGAGGCCCATAATATAATAACTTTTCTGTGGTCATTTTTCTATAAATAACCTGTAATCAACGTTATCCTACTGGCATTGAAAATAACAGTACACACAGTACAAGGCTAATGTTGATTTATTTTAATAGTATTAGTGAAACAGTTTAAGCATTAAATGTTTAAACTAGAATAAAAAATCAATTGCATACATCTGTGATATGTATTTATGCTCGTGGGCGATATGTATGTTATATCTGACCTGAAATATACATGATATTGATCTTAATTCTATTTGAAAATATTCATTTTCATATATTTGAAGTTGCTTATAACTTTTAACTTGCAATGAAGTGAATTCAAGTAAATATTTAAATGTGCCTAATAGTATGTAATTTGTACTGGCTCCAGCATATAACGCATAGCTGCTTACAGATTCGTTTTTCTATTATTTACATTGTATTGGAATTGGCAAAATATCTTTCTTCATAATGAAATCAAATTATAACTATATTAACACTAATGGATCTTAAATTGCTGCACATATATTAATGGGGTAACGCAGGTAACAAAAGGTGCCTTGCATAAATGGATAAAGGTAGTAAATTGTTGTTAGGCTTATATAAAATTTGGGTCTGCTCTCCACAATTCGCTTACATATACTACACACATATTGGTCTATATCAGACTTAATTCAAAAGAGTGCTATGGGTTGGTCGGCAATATGTGAATGTGGCATTTCCATGCCTTACTCTATTACTTTTTGTAATTTGCTTGGTTCTTTTACATTCATATTGCAGTTTACAGATTTCTACCGATGGTACATAACGATAAACTTGCAATCTACATCATGATCTCTAAATATTGACATGATAATATCAATAATTTACTTAAAATAGCATAGCAATATTTCATACATCTAGTGGCAAGGCAGGAATTAAGGCAGGGGTAGTGCTGAGTGTCTTCTATAGCAGGTATAGGTTTTTGAAGATTGCAAATATAACATCGTAGTACAGAACCAGCATGGTTTATGTCGAAATATAGGAGGGTTCATAGATCTGGTATTAAATATTTTCCTTGTATGCTGAATTCTTTTTTTTTCACTTTTCACTATTGACAATTACATTATAAAATTAATTTATCATCTGTCCCCATTAAAATCTTCTATGTTTTGTTGAACTAGATCTCATATCATATTGTATTAATGATGATTATCTTATTAAATTCTGCAGCAACTCTGATAGAAACTATTTTGCTTGTAAATTATCTTAGACTAAGGTTAGTTGAGGTAAGGTTACCTGAGCCATGTAGCAGTCTTGTAAAACATCTGAACATATTTCATGGTAACATAAACAACAAATCATTCGAACGTTAGTGGTACTTTATTTTAAAGATCGGTTAACTGTTTCATTCTTAAGCATAAAACAGAAACATGACTCCAAAAATCACTTGTATGGCTTGCACCTCTGAAACTCACAGATTAAACTGAATGTTAAAAAAGTGGGGTCACACGCAGCTGATTTCTTTGCTCTTCTTATTCACAAGGTAGTTTGTTTTTAGTTTTGTTTATGCACTATTTGATTTTGTTGAGCTATTTGTAAGCCTAGTACATGTTTTATATATGTCCTTTGAAGAGTGAGTTATGGTCTGTTTGTTGGTTTTAAAAGGTTTACTAAATTAGGCTCATTGTGAAAGTCTTAAATATATATGCAAAACCACTGAACATGTGAACAACATTGCTGACAACAGCTTGCTGAAAGCATTTTAAGCATAAACTTGCTCGCTCTTGTACCTATATCCTTGTAGATATTTGTGAAGACAAACACTGTTTGAGGACTGTCTTGTATATAGTGAAAGGAAAGTAGTTCAATTTTATTTCAAGAGTAATGCCATATTAAAACTACACATTTCGAGTATGTTACCAGTTACAAGTGCTATCCAATCTGATACATTGCACTTGTATTTATGAGCAGTCGATGTATACATTAATGTAAGTCGCCTACCCTATATGCAACCAATCCCTGTCTTAGCAAATTGTCATGGCTAACAGATAGATTCTACACTAGAACAGGCGAGGTAACTACTTTAGGATCTTATATACACCAAGCAAATCAGAGACGTTAAACCAATGGATTATGCTAGTAAATGTACATATTAGTTAACCATTTCAGGACACATTTACTCTAAATACTAAGAAATGACCCCAAACTGATGGAAAACTATAAACACAATCAAATCATTAGGTGCTCCAAAATGGTGAATGCCTGTGTTCTCAAGAAGTCACCTAACATCTGTTTTGGGCAAATTTAATTTGGAATAAAACTTGCATTGGCATTTTACAGTAAAAAAGAATAACAATAAGAAACACATGCCAATAACCTCATAGCATTTGATCTCTATCATCATTGTAAAAAATAATAAGCAAAATATGTTTAATAATGATACTTAGAATTGAATCTATCGACAATGAAACAATTACAATGTATAAAAAGTTGCGCTGTGAAAGACATAGATATACATGGTATCTTAAAATTAGAGGTTACCTTTAATATTATATCTATACGGCTTCTATATATGGATATAAACGTTTACACAAGCATCCTGATTTTAGAATAAATGCTGCTTTTGAATCCACATTATTTCATTAATATGTGCAAATGAAAGGACACGCCTACAATTAAATGTTTAAAGTTATATGGAGGATTACCATTAATGTGAGGGCTATTTCCATGATATACCTCACAAATGTTAACGTTTTTTTCACTGGATGGCCATTATTAGAAATGTACCTTTATATTAGCTTATGTTATGTATCTTACCATCTGCTAACAGGCTGATGTGAAGATGTGATGTGAGGATATATTCCTTCCAGTATATGGTATTTACCATATTCTATCATAGTTTCAACACGCCTGATGTTTTATGAAAGGAGGCTCGGTCTTTGTGTTTTCATGAAGCTATGCTTAGGATATGCAATTAGCAGGTAGTGGCCTTGTAAAAAGTGTTTTACAATTACTAATAGATTGGAACAAACACAACAAATGTGTGGAATGAGAAAAGAAATACATTTTAGTCCTATAAGCATGAGATCATGGCCAAGTCTTTCATGAAAGCTGTAGCTAGGAACATATACCTTTGAGAAATGACTCAATTTCAGAAGGTAAAATGTAACGTAAGTAACAACTTAAATACATCTTATGTATAAAAGGATAGATAATTGCATAAAATGACGTATTCATACAAAGCATAAAGCAAAAAAATATTTCTTTAAAATAAAATGGTTATTCTTAGTTGTATTACATTTTAATTTATTTTATACAGTAACATGCTTTACATGCCTATTGTCAATATTTGACCGCGGGAAACTTGGTAAATCATTGCTTTCCAAACATGACAGACACACACCTAGCAGGATAGCAATAAAAAATTGTCCCATCAGGACAGAAGGGAATTTAAAAATTGAATTTTGCCCCTATATAAATAAAACATTGCTACAATTTTCACCGATTTTTCAATTAAATGACCTTTGATCCAAACACACATCTTGCCTTGATGATGCTGTTTGTTTATATAGCATGGCTGTATTATCCAAAAGAGATTTTGCAATACTTTGAATCATAATTTTGGATAGCTAATTGATAAAAATGCTCAAATCTGACGTATATACAAGAATTTGCACTCAGTTGACCTTTGACCTAATTCTGGGACTTTGGGGCATTTCCAGACTTGGCATCCACCCCTATCCTTCTTTAAACACATCAAGATACACTTTGAGCATGGATGCCAAAATGTACTCAAAAATGCCAACAGAATTTTTTTTCAGGCACTGGATGGCCAACTATATGACCAGTTTGACTCTTTCGTTTCCTTTAGGGCCAGCATCGGACCACCAACGTAACGCCATTCAATACGCTGGCGGGCTAAAGGTTGTCTCTTTTATTTATGCTGCTGCATGCAAAATCTTAAAGAAATTTGACGTTACCAGTACAAATCCCTTTTCAAAATGATATTAACATTTCGTACTAAATTAAAGGAAACTGAAATCAATTATAGGTCATACCAAAACTTATTGGTTTATGGAAAGCCCACGCTGCTGATCAGGACCTTCATTGACAGTGTATATTTGAAACACGTTTTCCATGGATCATTGTCCTTGAACGGTTTTGTCTAGGCCCGACTGATTTGCTGAATTAGCTATAATTTTTGTCCTCTAAAATTGCAAATCCCAGCTTGCACATTATTTATGGGAAGCTATGGTAATTTCATTAATCTGGTGTGATGCATGTTTAAGTTATTTTGTTTCTTTATGCTTTGTTCAAGAATATATCCCAATGTGTTCTATGGAAAATGAATACGTCAAAATTTACCTACATCTAAATTAAACATTGTTTTTTATGCCTTAGCACTTTAAGCAAGAGCGATCGCAAAAGTACGATTTTCATTAATAAAACGAAGTGTATTACTCTTTTGAATTGAAAGACAATAATATCATCAGTGAATACTATGGTAACACAGCGCAAATAGCAAAGCAAACCTGTTCATGGTTGCATCACGCGAGCTGATTGATTGACTTAACTAATGCTTTAATTAATTCTTCGGCTGCTAATCGCGACTAAATGTCGTCTGCTGTAGCTTATGCTACTTCATGTAAACGTCTATCTAGCAAACCGTGTGACATCAGATCAGACTGCTTCTCTGGGTCCCCACTGTTTCTCTCACTTAATTTGATAGTATTTATGCTTGCTCCTGACTTTTGAGGTTATTTGAGTTCATTCTAGTTGGGCAATCATCTCACTGAATGAGACACCCCCTTTTGGTTTTGCTTATAGTATACTTGTTGGAAAGTGTATACTCGTTGATCATTGTATACTCGTTGGAATATGTGTTTCTTTGAGACTGTGTCTATCAAGTGACGCTTGGTGCCATACGTTGGCCTGTGATATATGGTGCTGGTCTTTCTTAGTCATAGGTGCATGTATGTCGAGGGCGTAGCCAGACCGTTGAAAAAGGTACGCATATCAAAGGGAGACTACTGGATTAAGCAGTGGTTCTCTTAAATTGCATCCCTTTTCAAAATGGGAACTTCTCTTAAAGGAAAGAATTCGGTCCCAGAGCTCCCAGAGGGAGCGAATTCTTTCCTTTAAGAGTTGTTCCCATTGGCATGGAAATGACTTTTACCACATTAGGTGACCACCCTTGAATGTTACTATTTTTATTGCCCACGTGCGTAACTGCGTGATGGGAGCTACGCCAATGTATGTGCCCGATTACTTTTTTACGTTATAGTTGTATTAATGTGAACCTTATGTTTGCAGTGGGCTCAAAATTATCCAGATGCACCCCAAATACCAATGATCTGAATCTCAGCACAATAGTCATTGCTTTCACATAAAAAATGCTGCAATTAAAAATGTCTCAGATAGCATTAATATGGACTAGGTTATCAACCTTGTAATAGGTTATGAAACTGCACTCACTAAGTACATTTTCAAGTTAGCCTTGTTTAAAGAACAGCTCATTAACTCACACTGCACATTTGCAATCGATGTTTGCTTTCTAATTGCAACTAATAAATAATAAACACGTGACAAAAGCACACAATTTACGCTGTTTTGTCTTGTTTTATATTAGAGACAAGTAATGGTACGACCTGCCATGTGAAACGTGCGCACAGCAAAGACTCGGATCAGACTCGGAGTCTTGGCTGTATTCGTGAAGAAACAATGATCCCTTCCCTACTCATTGCAATCATTGTAAGGAATATGATTCTGCAAGGTGGATGTCCAGACTGATCTGAGACGTAAATAGGCGCTCTTATCATTTGGTTGAATTTGTCAACCAATAGCACCTCATGGGAAAATATTACTTATCACATATGAATTTAAACCGTCTACAATTGTATATGTACATTGTAGTTGACAAGTGCTGGTAGATGTGCTATGTATCATCCGAACCATCATCAACGTGGTTATACAATTCTTTTAGTGTGTATGCGGCGATTGGTTTTGTGCGACATTGCGGTGATCCATGCCTATCTGAGAGTTCGATCGATGCTCGCTTATGTGAATTTCATTTGAGTTGGCTTATTTTTAAGGACAGGGAAGAAATAAAATACAGAATTGTCACATGAAATGAACCACTGAAAGCAATTAAAGATGGGCTTGTGCAATAATGCGAGGCATAATTCACGTCAGCACTTTGACAATCTTCAAAAATAATAGTTCTAATCAGTTATAAGCATGTGCACGGGGAAACCTAACAACCCCAACAAAATTACGTCTGCCCATAGCACATAATCGGAGCCCATTTACTGTGAACCAAGCAACGTCTCAGAGTAACCTGGATATCAAAACGATCAGTTCAGATTCTTCACTTTGCGTTCAGTGTGAAGCTGAGGATCACTTTGCGTTCAGTGTGAAGCTGAGGATCACTTTGCGTTCACTGTGAAGCTGAGGACTAATGTTTGCTTCATGTGCACAGCGACTACTCTGAACAGACTGGATGTGGTCTTTGCCATGGGTTGAGGAAGTTTAATTGTTTTGTAGTTTGCATTCGCTATGCATTGGCTCAGATTCTATGCTATGGGCAGAGGTAATTTTGTTGTTTTGTGGTTCTTCTTTATATGCATGGTCTCGGATTCTTTGCTGTGGGTCGAGGTAAATGTGTTGGTATGTGGTATGCTTGTGCTATGCATACACTCACACAAACTTCTAAGCGGTCACCTAGCAATTCCAAAATTTTGACAAAATTTTTAATCATTTTTAGCTAGTTTTAATTTCATGTTTTGACATATTGTATTGAAAGAGGTCATACAAAAAAACATTCCATGATGTTTCACGTGAAATTAATGAAGAACCAAATGCCCGTGTTAATAGGACTAATACATGGTGATTTTAAGGTGACCGCTTAGAACTTTGGGCAAGTGTAGGCTAAGATTCTTTGCTATGGGCAGAGGTAATTTCGTTGGTTTTTGGTTTGCTTATGCTTGGGCTCAGATTCTTTGCTATGGACAATGGTAATTTTGCTGGTTATGGTTTGCTTGTGCTTTGCATGATCTCAGATTCTTTGCTATGGACAGAAGTTATTTTGTTGTGGTTGGTGGTTTGTTTGTGCTATACATGGGCTCAGATTCTGTGCTATGGGCAGAGGTAATGTTGTTGTGGTTGGTGGTTTTCTTGTGCTATACTTGGGCTCAGATTATGTGCTATGGACAGAAGTTATTTTGTTGTGGTTGGTGGTTTGTTTGTGCTATACATGGGCTCAGATTCTTTGCTATGGACAGAGGTAATTTTGTTGTGGTTGGTGGTTTTCTTGTGCTATACTTGGGCTCAGATTCTTTGCTATGGACAGAAGTTATTTTGTTGTGGTTGGTGGTTTGTTTGTGCTATACATGGGCTCCGATTATGTGCTATGGGCAGAGGCAATTTTGTTGGGGTTGGTGGGTTGCTTGTGCTATGCATGATCTACGATTCTTTGCTATGGATAGAGGTAATTTTGTTGGGGTTGGTGGGTTGCTTGTGCTATGCATGATATCAGATTCTTTGCTATGGACAGAGGTAATTGTGTTGTGGTTGGTGGTTTTCTTGTGCTATTGCATGGGCTCAGATTCTGTGCTATGGGCAGAGGTAATTTTGTTGGGGTTGTCGGGTTGCTTGTGCTATGCATGGGCTCAGATTCTTTGCTATGGACAGAGGTAATTTTGTTGTGGTTGGTGGTTTTCTTGTGCTCTGCATGGGCTTAGATTCTTTACTATGGACAGAAGTTATTTTGTTGTGGTTGGTGGTTTTCTTGTGCTATGCATGGGCTCCGATTATGTGCTATGGGCAGACGTAATTTTGTTGGGGTTGGTGGGTTACTTGTGCTATGCATGTGCTTAGATTCTTTGCTATGGACAGAGGTAATTTTGTTGTGGTTGGTGGTTTGTTTGTGCTATACATGAGCCCAGATTCTGTGCTATGGGCAGAGGTAATTTCGTTATGGTTGGTGGTTTTCTTGTGCTATGCATGGGCTCAGATTCTGTGCTATGGGCAGAGGTAATTTTGTTATAGTTGGTGGTTTGTTTGTGCTATACATGGGCCCAGATTCTGTGCTATAGGCAGAGGTAATGTTGTTGTGGTTGGTGGTTTTCTTGTGCTCTGCATGGGCTCAGATTCCTTGCTATGGACAGAAGTTATTTTGTTGTGGTTGGTGGTTTCTTGTGGTATGCATGGGCTCCGATTCTGTGCTATGGGCAGAGGTAATTTGGTCGGGGTTGGTGGGTTGCTTGTGCTATGCATGTGCTTAGATTCTTTGCTATTGACAGAGGTAATTTTGTTGTGGCTGGTGGTTTGCTTGTGCTAGGCATGAGCTCAGATTCTGTGCTATGGACAGAGGTAATTTTGTTGTGGATGGTGGTTTGCTTGTGCTATGAATGGGCTCAGATTCTGTCCTATGGGCAGTCGTGATTTTGTTGTGGTTGCTGGTTTGTTTGTGCTATACATGGGCTCAGATTCTGTGCTATGGGCAGAGTTAATTTTGTTGTGGTTGGTGGTTGTCATGTGCAATACATGGGCTCAGATTCTTTGCTATTGACAGAGGTAATTTTGTTGTTGGTGGTGGTTGTCTTGTGCTATGCATGGGCTCAGATTCTGTGCTATGGGCAGACGAAATCTTGTTGTGGCTGGTGGTTTGCGTGTACTGTACTTGGGCTCAGATCATGTGCTATTGGCAGAGGTAATTCTGTTGTGGCTGATGATTTGCTTGTGCTATGCATGGGCTCAGATTCTGTGCTATGGGCAGAGGTAATTTTGTTGGGGTTGGTGGGTTTCTTGTGCTATGCATTGGCTCAGATTTTGCGCTAAGGACAATGGTAATTTTGTTGTGGTTGGTGGGTTACTTGTGCTATGCATGGGCTCAGATTCTCTGCTATAGGCAGAGGTAATTTTTTTGTTGTTGGTGGTTTGCGTTTGCTATTCATGTGCTTAGATTGTTTGATATGGGCCAAAGTAATTTTGTTGGTTTGCGTTTTGCATGTCTTATGCATTGGCTTAGATTTGATATGTTTGTTTAGAATTGTATCCCCTTTGTACGTTTTGTTTGTTCGTGCTAAATGTGTATTCTGTCCTTGATTGGAGTGCAGTGGCTCAGTGGTAGAGTGCTAGACTCGAGACCGAGGGGCCGCGGGTTCGAGCCTCACCGGCGTCACTACGTTGTGGTCCTTGAGGAAGACATATTTATCCTAGCTTAGTACTGGTTCAACACAGGAAGACCTGTCCCTGTTTAACTGAAAGATTGTTGATGGGATGTAAAGAATCAAATCAAAAACAAAAATTTGTCCTTGATAATTATGATACTGTGGCCCCTTGTCTTTTTTACACCTTTCTGAACACCACTTTACGAATTGGTCTTTGATTCGCCAGGCGTCGAGGTAGTGCCGGGCAATGAAATCAAACATTGAATGACACACTGGTTTGCGTGTGTCCCAAGCCGACAGACCGTCCACCGGCCAACAAAGATGATTCTCTACCAGATGACCTGTCGATGATTAAACCATTGAAGGAAAATTGGATGAGCATCGGAAGATTGACATTTCAGATGCAGATAATCGGCAATTGTCCTCAATAATCATCAGACCATCAGTCAATCATGCATTATTTTCTACAACACTTCATTTGGATCGGTGGCAAAACCTTTAATATAAGGATTGTGTATACACCTTCGATGCAAGAACCATAGCTGTTGAGTGGGTTTGCTTCATATAGGACTGTACATATAGCCTATACGTTCTGGTGGCATATTTACAAGCCAAATTTATATAGTCATATAACCATCGTCCCGCCTTACCACATTAGAAATTAGACCTATAGTTTGAAAGCACTTACAGAAACATTACATCCAAAATATTTCAAATTGACTAATTGTTCGAAAGTATGGCGAGCCAATAAATAAGATGAAAACGTCTTCAAGAGAAGAGAATACAGCTACATAAATTCTAATTTGGCTCTTGGCGAAATTAAAAACCGAAATTTGGTAAAGAGAAAATTGGGAAGTGCTGATTAATTGAAGAGAGAATGAGGGCAGGCTCTGTGTTTTATTACAATGTCGCGCTGAGTTACGATCTTAAATCAAATAAACCCTTTGTTTCTGTGTCAGCGAGTGTGGGATGATTGTCCAATAGCAGATTCCTCAATAAATTTATAATTATTATGTACTTGAAAATTATAGTTCATTAATATTTAGTAATTTCACAAATATAAAGAATGTAAAACCTTCTTGAACCTGGACAATGGTACGAAACAGCGACATCTAGGGAAACGGTCTATGAGACTCTATTTCTACGAACAGATAATTAAGATCACCAAGAACCCAGATATCACCATTTTCTTTACTTACCATTTCTGAAGATCGTCTGAATTCATCTGTGCTATGTGCGTCGTTTTCTTTAGGACGGTAGCATGCAGCTATATGTAAGGGTCTCGTACCTACCAGTTTTATTTTGATCCACAATATCTCACAGTCGGTCTGGAACTGTTTCTGCTCTGATGCAATGATGTCATCTTTAGCAAGAATGACTACCCCACCCCCAATATTCCCTATCTTGTCCTGCCTAAACATGGTGTATCCTAAATCTGGGTGTATAACTTTTTATTGTTTGAACTGTCTGGAGTCAACCAAGACTCCATGCCGCAGACCCATTTGGACGCTCGTTGTCTAATGTGTGTAATTCTGGTTTCTTATTTGGCACGGGCTGAAAAATTTATATTCATAACTTTTAATTTCGGAAATTTTCTGTTTGTGGTGTTTGCTCGTGTGTTTGGTGTAGGGCTAGACAAAGGAGAGTTTATGCTGGACGCAACGGAGTTGGACTGCAAAATATCTTAACTGGATGCAATGGAGTCGGTCTGCAATGCGTCAAAAGTCTTCTCTGATCCAAAAGAAGTGAATGATTGGTTACTGTGATTAGAATATATTTGAGCTTCACACCTCAAACACATCTATGTGAAGGACACGTCACCAGCCTGTTAAGTCTCATAAGTTCCAGTTGGAATGTTCCGACACTTAATGTGATACCAATATTACCTCTCCCCACTGCAAAGAATCTGAGCCTTTGAATAGCACAAAACAGAAAGTACATATCTAGAAAACGAACGCACACATTATAGCAACATGCACTTGATGGGGTAAAATCTGTCACTCACTGAAGCCCGGCTGTTGTTAATCTAGGAGCACTAACCCCTTCCCCAATAATGATCCTAAATATGTGAAAATGTTCTAGTGCCCTTTCCTGCTTTGCAATGATCTCGTTGAGAGAGAGAGAGAGAGAGAGAGAGAGAGAGAGAGAGAGAGAGAGAGAGAGAGAGAGAGAGAGAGAGAGAGAGAGAGAGAGTGTGTGTGTGTGTGTGTTTTGCAATGATCTCGTTGAGAGAGAGAGAAAGAGAGAGAGTGTGTGTGTGTTTTGCAATGATCTCGTTGAGAGAGAGAGAGAAAGAGAGAGAGTGTGTGTGTGTTTTGCAATGATCTCGTTGAGAGAGAGAGAGAGAGAGAGAGAGAGAGAGAGAGAGAGAGAGAGTGTGTGTGTGTTTTGCAATGATCTCGTTGAGAGAGAGAGAGAGAGAGAGAGAGAGAGAGAGAGAGAAAGAGAGAGAGTGTGTGTGTGTTTTGCAATGATCTCGTTGAGAGAAAGAGAGAGAGAGAGAGAGAGTGTGTGTGTGTGTTTTGCAATGATCTCGTTGAGAGAGAGAGAGAGAGAGAGAGAGAGAGAAAGAAAGAGAGAGAGAAGGAGGGGAGTAAGAGCTTGCTACTTTACTTTATTGTGACTATTCGTGTTCTGTGTCTCTTCATGGCGTAGCCATGCCTGAAATATACTTAAAGCCAAAAGTAACTTTACACTTTGAACTACCAAATATATCTTTACGGTTTTTGATTTTAACCAAAATAAATATTGCAATGAGTCGTTGGTACCCGCCCTAAACCAATTCACGAAAAACAACTTAGGTAAATTAATATTCTTTCGAGTTATCTGTGCTTTTATTAAAAACACAAAATCAACATTTCCAAACAAAATCCAAAGTAAACCTATGATTCGAACACGCTATTTTAAGGGCCATCGATTGCCCATTAAAAATACTGCAAGACAAATTGTCATTGACGTATAGCTTGTTTTTGGCAGCATCTTAAGGTTGGTTCACTTTGAAATTATCTCCCTTTGAATTAAAACAATAGTAAACTTTAGTCCCTGCTAAAAGTTTTATCTCAGATGACATTTGATTTTTTCATCAGTGATTTGTTAAGACTAATGCCCTGACTATGTGACACGATAATCTGATAAAAATTCACATCGGTTTGGAATAAAAGCGGCAGACAATTTCTTATGGGAAATGCCATTGAAAGCACTGTAAAGTTCACAAAAGGGTGTATGTACGTAAAAACACAACTCTAATTTGTGTTACTCGAAGGATGGTCCAGGCTGATTTCAACTGTAAACAACAATTCAATAGCCCGTCTTTCAGACTGGCTCTTTAAAGTTAAAAAATGTTAAATCGCAAAGCTACAGTAACAGATCAAAATTGATGCGTTTTGGAAAAGTTTATTTTGCACCCTTGCCTTTTTCATTAGGGCATAGTGGTTGCATTTATGACAGCAAAAACGTGAAAATCAACTGCCATATGAATAAATGATTTAACTTTTATATGAGTTACAGACATTTAAAATACAACTTACCAATAACCAGAAAAGGTATATATAATAACAGTGTAAAGTTACTTTTGGCTTTAAGTATATAAGAAAAAAAGCATAATTATTGTGCTTTGTTTGTGTTGATCTTTTACGTCCAAGTCAACCAACATTTCTAGTCATTTTGGGACGCCTTCTGGGTTGAAACATTACTTATCAGAGGACTAGTTTAAGCATATCATATTCAGATGTGAAATTGATTCTTGACGTCCCAGTCAACAATTTTTAAGTTATGTCGGGACGGGTTCTCCTGGGTTGAACCAGTACTTAGCAAGGATAAATGCGTCTTGCTCAAGGCCACAACACAGTGACGCCGGTGAGACTCGAACCCGTGACCATTCAGATATGAGCTGGTGCATGCATTGCTAAGATTGTTACTGTACCATGTAGCGTTTCACATGCTTTCTAAATCAATTAGATTTACAAATAGCACCCAGCATCATCCCCAATCATAAATTGCTTATTCACCTCTGGCAAAACCAATCACAGTAGAGCTGCTATTGCTGCTCGACAGATAATTCGTCTTGGCTAAATTTGTTTAGGACGGTCACATAACTCAACTAAAACACTTTTTACGCCAAAAATTCGGTTATTGCGGCCAGCATATGGGATTCATAGGCGACCATCGAAGCCTCAGACGAGCCCATGCGTGGATCCAGAAAGTTTTGTCAGGGGAGGTCCAACCCTGACAATGTTTTATTATCAATATTTTTCTTATAATTTTTTTTGTTGATAAATGAAGAGGATCCAAATTCCAAATGCCACTTAAAGCGGGCAATAGCCCAAATGTAGCTTTGTATGATTTTTCTGGACCTTGTATCTTGATATTTTGTTTTGTCAATGGAATGTTGCTTCCTTGAAGGCTGCCCACCTTCTGGGGCCACTGAAAGTGGTAAAACAGGTCGGTCACCTGGGTATCTTAGTTTTGTTTATTGATTAAACTAGGTCCAATCTGTAATTCTATGGTAGTCACATTGAGATTTAAAGTGAGAATATGATTTAAAGTGATTTGGTTTTTCAAATACATTTATTATAGAGCTTAAAGTATGCTAGGAATAATCATTCGTTTAGATAAGATAAGATAATGAAATATTTATTTTTGATTTAAGTAAAATTTCAAAACCATGAACATACACTCTAAGAGTTGTGAGGACCACAGCTAACTTTAAAGCTATAATGGAGATCTGTGTAAAAACATTTACAAGTCTATGTCCTTAGCCTCCCAAAATATATGAACCATCGGAACAAATCAATTTTAGACCAAGAAAGATTTGATTTTCGTACATTGCATATGCGTAACACCACCCTTTAAACGCCCACACGCAGTTATCTATTGGGGTTAGAGGCATAGATCAATTAAATCCATGCATTTTTAGAGAATTGAAAGTGGTAGCATTAGTTAGCGTAAATTATTGTATCCTTGTATATGAACTTTTAGCATAAAGAAACGTTTTTCTTTTACATTTGTCTTTCTTTTCCTCTGATTTGTTGGCGTCTTGTTCATGCGGGCTTCAGATCTCTCGCATTAATTAGGTTTTTTATCATGTTTAATTCTCAAGCTTAAAAGTAATACGGCATTGACATTACGAATTGAACATTCAGTTTATCGAACGGTTTTTTTCTGTGGCATTCATAATCTGTAAATACTCGTAAAATGGGGTCTATGTGGTATTAGCTGTATGATTCGGTCGTGTGTACGGGGAAATAAGCCACGAGCTTTAGCGAGTGGATTATCATCCGTACACACAAACGAAACATGCAATAATTGTTATAATTGTCTTAGTTTTGTTATGCGTTACTTTGTGTCCAATTTAGTTTTGCAACCATCTTGAAGAGGAAGAGAAAGCTGATTATTTTGCTTTTATTGTCTTACAGATGTATTGTTACTATCAATCTTCTGTGGCTCTTCCTTACGGTGCCGTGGGTTGGTCTGCCGTGTGCGAGTGTGGTATCTCCTGATCATACTCACTTACTTTTTAGCTTATTTCATATTTAGCACCTAGCGCTTTGTGATATTGGAGTGTCTGGTGTCAACATAAAACAAAGTGATAAAGTTGCAGAAAACATAGCGTTGCTATTTGAGCCGTGGCATAGGATTTCCAACAATGTGGTATGTGCGACCAGAAAAGCCTCAGATCAGCCTGCGCATACGCGCAGTCTGATCAGAGCCTTTGCTAGTCGCTTGAATATTCTACGAGTGTTAAGCTACTGACTGAACCTCATTTGGAGTTTCTAAGCTTAAAAGGAGGCTTCATAGGCTCGTCTGAGTCTACACTTGTCAAAATGCCACATTGTTGGACATCACATGGCGCGGCTCATTTTTTTTTATCCTAAAGAAGAGTCTAATGTGTTTAAGGGAAACTACTTGAAGGTCATAGTTTGAGAATATCTAATGTGTCTGTGTTGCCTTAGGCGTCCATTCTCAACAAATGTCAACACACACTCTAATTAAAGCGAAAATTATATGAATTATGGTGGCCTGTATTAATGAACAGATGTTTAACTTTGCCAGCGTCGTAAAGAAATTGTCTTTAATAAATTACTCGAAGATGATACTATTAACATAAAGCACGGACCTACAAATGAACGTGTCTAAGATTGCTGGCCCCCAGATATGAGTGTGTAATTAAAACTTAATTTTCTTATTTTCTCAGCCAAGACATATGCTGTGGGTACCAAAAAGGACCGTCTCAATGAGACGGTTTTTTGAGCACCCGCAACTTATGTTTGAACTGAGGGATAAAAAATCAACACAATCTTATGCTCAATATTTGTGTTTATCTGGACCTAAGTATGAAATGTCACAATCATTGATCATAGTTACAGTAAAAAAGTAAGTGACGCTTTTATGCCACATACTCTGAAAAAAGTGGCATATTGTTTTTGGCCTCTCCATCCGTCCGTCCTTCTGATAGCCATTCCGGCATTTATACCTTTTTAGCTGGATATCCCATAAACTTAAAGAGATACCCCACTGTAACTTTGTAATAAGAAAACAATATTTGCCTCCATTAATTCTTCCCTATTAGAACGGGCTTGGAAACAATGATGTCAAGATCAAAACCTATAAGTAAAATGAAAAAAAAAATGAAAAAAAAACAAAAAAAACTTTGCTTTTATTATCTTACTACACTGCCTCATCTGCCTGCTACTGTTAGTGGCACGTCGACATATCATTTACATACTTCTTCAGATCTACTTACCTTACATACAAATTCATACTACTACTATACATCGATCGTGCCTAATATTGTCCATAATTGGAATGAAGTTTGAGAGCAAACTTGTAGTTCGCCATGCCTAAAAAACCTAACAAACAGACTAAATCCCAATTTGAGTACACCATCTTGATTCAATAACATAGGTAAAATACTTGGCTAGACTAATAACTGCATCTAGCACACTCTGGCAATATTGGTACTAAAAATATAGTAGATAGTCACCAGTGTGATTGAGGTGCTAAAGAAGATACCCATAAGTTCTTATTTCTACGTCATAAGATTACTGACCTTAGACAAGATTTAATAAACTCAGCGTCATATATCTGTCATCATATCTAAACGTTCTTCTTTGTAATGTCAATATCATTTGATCAAAATAAGCAGATATTTAAAGCAATGCAAGAATTTATAATATATCAAAAATCTAAAGCATAGAAAATAACGCATCTTTATCAATGTACACATGTAGCGTAAGAGCACACTCCAATGTTGTGAATCAAAACTACATCTGTACGAAATATACGTACCTCAATGTTTTCAATAATGGTATTATTTTTTCAAAAGTAGACATATACATTTCTGCTAGCACCATGAGTACATAGAGGCAACAACCATATACCTTCTCCATACAATTGTTCATCTCCACCTCTTGGAGACAACAAAGATCACTGTTATTTTTAAATAGTCATGACCCCCTGAAAATCAAACCCATACTTTTGTATTATAAACAGCATTTTGATATTAAATATTTATCCACCTTCTCATATACAATGACTGTATATATAGCAATATCTCTGTAAATAAAATCTGCGAAATATATGAGCGTGTAACACAGCTTGAAGCTGATTTTATGTATTGACATTGATTTGCTATTGTCGTTGAGATGGTTTGATAATGTCGAAGACAAAAAAATTTAAATTGATCTGGCTTTGTAAAACTGCTCTTGTTCCCATCAACTACGTCCAGTAACAACTTGACAACTGCATACAAAATGCATATATAGACCCTCAACTACTGTTACAATCCCATAGATTACTCACATTTTGTGTACTGCAGAAAAATTGTTTACAAATAATAAAAAGAAATGTGTAAAACTTTCTAGTCCTTCACTTAATCGTATTCTTTATTATTTGATGCCATAAAATATATCATTATATAATCTATAAATAAACATCTTCTGATTGGCCCAGATGCATATCCACTCGAGTCAATAAAACTACATATTGCATGGTTTGCCGTAGGTGACGTTGCAAAGCACACGGTACGAGGTAATATTGACTGGCTTATGGGAAGTGACGTCAGTACGTCAAGTAATTTCGCATGATCCATCCGTAACGTCAACGTTTTAATGATCTGAAATGGCAGGAAATGCATAATGTACATTTATTATATTATAAAACAATTATTGACTTTTGTTTCGGAAGACATGGATTGTTATTGAACAGTAAACTTAATCATATTGACCTTCGCTCCGCGTTGGTCAATACGACGTTTACTGTTCAATAACACTCCCTGTCTACCTCGACATAAGTCAATAATTGTATAATAACTAATGACTTAAATAGAGCACTCATTAGTCTGTGAACACGTTTCGGACACCTAAAATCCCACTGACTTGCCAGATATGGGCTGGTGGCTCTCAGCTTGTTTTAGAATTTAAAGCCTCCAATCGAGCCAGAATGGAACACAATACCTAAATGATAATTCCAAATGAAAACATCATCGTGAAAATTAATAGTTGTAAACAACTTGCTCATAGAATGGATCACAGTAAACCAAACTATTTTATTGTGTGCCCTCGTCGACTGCAACGGCCCCGCGATGACTCTGCTGTTGGAGTACAGATGTTCTCTAGCATGGTAATCTGTATAAAGTATTTATTGTATAATATTAAAACATTATTGTTATACAAAAATGAAATAAAAGTTAAACTAAACGCATATGCTGGTGTACATGTACTCGGTAGGGCTAGAGGTCAACATTGTAGCCTTAGTTCTCATCTGCATCCACACTGAATGTAAGCGAGCAACAAAGGATCTGTTATGTCTGCGCATTTACGTAGACTCGCCTGAGAATGTGTTGCCCTATGCGACAAGTACATAAATCTTGTAGGCTCTGTAAATATTTACCAGTACCAAGTGGCAGTTTAAGTCCCGTTAAACTCGTAAAACCATTACTTTTCTTATTCTGTTTTAGGACTCAAAATGCTATAGTGATGTCGTAGACACATTCCAGTTACTTTTGACCTTTATGACCGGCTCTAGTTAAATTGACAGTGCCTGTATGGCTTTAGGTAGTGGATGTAAATGACCATACGGAGTCATTCATACATTAATGGTTCAATTACTGTGACTAAATCGCTTTATCAACTGGCCTGTCTATTATTTCCATGCTCATTTAATGGATCACTTCTTCAAAGAAGTCTTATAATGCGCTCAGCATGTATTAACAAATGAGTCGCGCTGTGTGCGAGACGAATAACACGTTAACAGATGGCTAAAATAAATAGCTCGAAAGGACAGTAGTGACCACTGGCGCTATATACATGGCTTTGTGCCCTTATACTGCTCTCGTGTATGTCTAGCTAGTTAATAAAATAGATATCGAATATTGTGTATATTGTATGATAATGCGGTATTGTAATTATATACAAATAACTCAATCAAGATAATCAAAGTTTAATAATCAAGTCGAGCCAAGCCAAGTGTGCTTTATTTAGGCATAAACATATACATGTTTCTCGCCCTCACATGGGCGACATGGCATCTGAGAAATGCATAGCTTTTAAGAAATGAACTTCAAGTTAAATTTTCAAAGAATACAACACTGTAATGTTAAAGCAAGTAAACTGTACCAATCTTTAGCAACAGTAAACGATTTATCGCGGCCTAAGAATTATATAAAATTTCAATATTATATTTTTTATACTTTTTGCAAACATCAAATATAAACGATGACCAATTAGCAGAGAGATATGACCAATTAGAAATTCTGTTCAGTGTAATTTTAAGCAAAAAACTGAATTTTGGAAATTGTGAAACCTGATCAGGGAAAAGTTACTGTAAATACTAAGCAAATATACCAAATTATGGAAATTTTAAGAGATTGCACGACTGTAAATATAAAGCATATAGACTGAATAATAAAAGTTTCAAAATGATGAACCACTGTAGTATATCATTATGATCATTATAGCACCAAAAGCAGGTTGATATAATTTGGAAATGCCCAAACCAGCACATGCCACCAGAATGAAGACACACACTAGAACACAGGCATATAAAGACACGCACAAAACGCAAGCATTAAATAACACAGAGAAATGATTGCAAACTTAGAAGGAACACAAATAATAACGTATATCAAAACGTCATCATGACCTGCTAAAGGCACATGCCGTGAGATAGACCATGTTTATCAGGCAACGTGCAGTAGGGGAGACCGGGGCAAGATGATCCACTTTTTTAAATATTTTTTCCTGCTTTTATGACTAGATATATATTATTGCTTTTAGATGTATAATACACTGCCAAGTATTGGCTACAACTTGGGAGAAAGAAATGCAGGCATAAAGCGACATTAGTGGTTGAAACAAACCATTCAAAATGTGTGGTCGGCTGTATCATTTTGCCCAATGCACGGGGCAAAATGATACAGTTCACGGGGCAAAATGATACAATAAGACTTTTCTCATCTCAGATTCATATATTCAAGACGTAGCACAGAAATAACTATAAACAAAATTAAACAATTTACAATGCTATATATCGACACGGAAATATGATTGTACACGAACAGTTTTCTGAATTTTCTGAGTCACATTTGTTACCCTTCATGTTTCATGTTTTGCCACGGGGCAAAATGAAACAGTTGATCACACATTTTTAACATTCTGAAAAATGAAATGGTACTTTTCTGACATACCAGTATCATTTAATTTTCTTGTGATAGGAAAACACAGTTTCGATAAAAAATATCTTTTAATGTTCTTAAAAGGGTATCCTTTGGAAGTAAAGACTGCACCAAAGAACTGAAACTAGAGTGTGCATATTTCCTGGGCCAGACTAGCTAGTTTCTGCCATTTAGGCTTCATAAGTGACCCTCTAATAGTTTCAAAGTTCCACAATGAAACCCATGATCCCAAAGGACAAGAAAATAAAATCTACACTATAGTGAAGGGCAGGGAGACGTTCTACCGCCGCCACACAGTCCCAGTCACCAGCTGTAGTGAAGTCAAATATGTTCTTAAAAGGGTATCCTTTGGAAGCAAAGACTGCACCAAAGAACTGAAACTAGAGTGTGCATATTTCCTGGGCCAGACTTAATAGTTTCTGCCATTTAGGCTTCATCAGTGACCCTCTAATAGTTTCAAAGTTCCACAATGACACCCATGATCCCAAAGGACAAGAAAATAACATCTATACTATAGTGAAGGGCAGGGAGACGTTCCACCGCCGCCACACAGTCCCAGTCACCAGCTATAGTGAAGACAAATATGTTCTTAATAGGGTATTCTTTGGAAGCAAAGACTGCACCAAAGAACTGAAACTAGAGTGTGCATATTTTCCTGGGCCAGACTAGCTAGTGTCTGTCATTTAGGCTTCATCAGTGACCCTCTAATAGTTTCAAAGTTCCACAATGAAACCCATGATCCCAAAGGACAAGAAAATAAAACCTACACTATAGTGAAGGGCAGAGTCAAAACAGTTAAAACTGAGTCAAGTTAGATTATTTCAGACTGTATCATTTTGCCCTGACCACGCTGTATCATTTTGCCCCAGTGAACTCTTGTTTACTGTTTTCGTTATAATTCTTAAATACGACACCCCACATTAGTTCTGATTACTTTGAGACATAACAGTATCTATGTAGTTCAACTTACACGATACATTTAAGATATATTTCTACCACATTTTTCACCATCATAAAAAAACTGATACCATCGAAATGAACTTAGGGTGCCTCAAAAGTCAATTGTTTATATAACAATTTTAACTTTGCTCTGTTTGATAGATTGATATCAGTAACGTGAGAATTTTTTAAGAAATTAAGATAAAGAAAAATGAAGGATGTTTATACTTTGTTATGCCTACGGTCAGCTGAGCTCAGTAAAGCGTTGGCTTATTCCAAAAATTCTGTAGTGATGCTTCTAGGGTCCAGGATTGCTGGAAACTCGCGAAAACTCGAGTCAGAACGAAACCGAAATTGGCTCTCTTCTTTGATTGTATCTATTCCTGATCTTTACCTTTTTCCCTACTTTCATTTCCCTTTTTCATTTTCGGACCGCATATCTAATTGATAGTTCTTCTTTTCGTATCTCTGAGGGATTGATCCCTGCTTTTTCGTGTTAGCTCTTATATTGATGTTAAGTTTGCAAACATACGTATTGCAGAAGACTTGGGTATACAGCTGGTAATTTTGCGAATTGTATGCGTGTGTAGTGGTGGTGTTTGTTTATCTGTGTTCAAGTGTCTCTTCCGTTTGGTGCTATATTATACAGTTATTTCATACCTGTTTGTAGTATAGTCAAAACTATTAACCCGAGGTGCCGTGGACGACCAGATGCAGTATTGCATGAGGCCGAATACCTCGTGCAATAGTGCATCGGGTAGACCATCGTACCGAGGGGTAGTAGTTTGACTATTCTACAAACAGGCATGGACCTCTTGGCTCTCGTTTGTGGTGTCTACTGTGAGTTTGTCACTTTCCCATTGGTATCCTGGGTCAGGTGTGGTACTTGATTGTATCGATTCCTGATCTTTGCACCCTTACTTACATGGAATAACTGATTTTATAACCCAACACTTTTGATGACATATATAGCAGCGCGTTCATTGAAAGGAGTTGCTGTAGACGATGCGGTTTTGTTGTAAAACAGAAATTTCATCTAATATGCTCAAATTTGGTCTTAAAGTGTTCCGCTTTATGTTTCCGACCATTAACAACGAAGTTATGGATGTTGCATAGTGCCATATCATATCCGCTTTTGCTACATACATATAACGTCTTCTGGCATAAACGAACCGCATGGGCAATAGTTCACTGACTCATGACATAGCAAAAAATACACAATTACTCCGTATACAGGCGGTTGGGTAATAAATTGGGCTATAATCTGTAAGCGTGGAATTTACCGGTTATAGACACGGCTTTATACCTTGAATTGTTTTTGCCACGTTTTCTTATCATACAAGGCAGCAATTCTGCAATTGATTAAAGTCTTTCATCTGCAGTATATATTTTAGGAAAATATTAATTATTCAAACTACCGCGTGCCAAGACTAGCAATTTCAAGAGAGCAGCAATGCTTAATTTTCACTAGCGAAATTACACACTGTCTAACCGATGTCTGTCTATTGTTTTACTGCAACAATTATTCAGTCAATTAACTCATTCTTGTCTAAAACCAAATATTGAAGCCTTTCTTGGTTTAGGGAATCCGCAGTTACGTTAGACATCACGATAAGTTTCTAAGCTTGAAAGGAGGCTGTACAGTCTCCTCTGAGTCTACACTTGTCAAAGTGCCACATTGTTGGAAATCACATGTTCATATAGTACACTGTAAAATATAAGTGTAACCTTACACCAAATTCGGTGGTAGCTGAATTGGCACTGATCTTTGGCCAACCCTTGTACCTGCTTTAAAAGCTATGCTCTGTTCGATTGTATTGATCTGGAGATACCAACAGCAATAACTGATAGAATTGTTTTACATTTAGAGAAATGCAGGTCCATTAGAGTCCAATGATAATTTTAAAACTCAACAATTGGTATATACACGTTTATTCATTACACGTCTTATCAATGCAGATCTAGTAAAAGTTCAATGTTTATTCTAAAACTCACAAATTGATATATGTACGTTTATTCATTACAATTCTTATCGATGCAGGTCCATTTATGTTCTCAATTGGCTTGATAAAGTCAATAACATAATAATATTTCGACGTTTATATTTGAAGATCAGGCACATTGTAACTTTTTTATAATATGACGTCGCATCTGGGAGTGAAATAACGCCATGGAATAAAATCGATAAACCACTAGTGGTTTATAGATTTACGGGAAATGTTATGACGTCCATAACAACGTTGCGTACATAACAAAATTATAACGTTTTACGCCAGAAATGAGATTTCAAAGTATTTGTCATATGATAAATAGAATCTAACATTCGTGCTCCTGAATTATTGAATTTATTAAACTCGTTGCGAAAAAGAGATAAAATGCTCGGTAAGCCTCGCATTTTATCTCTTTTTCCCAACTCGTTTAATAAATTCAATAAAACATGGGCACTCATGTAAGATCCTCTATGTTCGTCTGTTGGAGTGGCAAAAATAATACAAAACGTAAATACAAATTAGGCACATTTATGTAATTGTCAGAAATGGATCGCATCCTCTGGATTATCTGATTTAACAAAGTAAGATTACGATATTAAGGAGTCATAAAATATACATGGTAAATGGTGGACAATCCGTTTTCTTCTCTTTTGGGCTGAATATAAATTAGTTCATAAATACTAAAGCACGGCAATTCAGCACACAATCACTCATCTTGCTTTTTTGAACCCGCTGAATATTTTATGAACCCATAGAATCAGACAACAGAAACCCGCTATTTCACGCTGTTAATAGCATTACTCCGCCGGTTCAAGTCATGCAAATTACGCAGTAACATGTATCCGACTAATACGGGCAGTGCAATTTCTAAATTATGTTAGCAGTTTATTAAGTTCATTACGTCATAAGTTAAACGTTTTAGTAACACATCTAGACACTTTTATAATCCATTTCTCTAGTTTCTGCATTGCCAATATTTTTAACTCTTTCTCTACTTGTGGGGAGTCTAACTATTGCTATCAGTTCGGACAAAGATCAGGATGGTCGAAACGTCTAACGTGATCTGTATTCTCTGCGATGGCCATTTTTAAAGATATTTGCAAAAAAAACATCAAATAGTGCATATGACTAAAACATGCTTGCATGACACCAGTTGTGCTGTGAAATTGTAAATAAAGAAATATATCTAAAACAATCAACAAACGAAGTTAGGAAACTGGACTATTTACACACACACACACACACACACACACACACACACACACACACACACACACACACACACACCATATTGTTTATGTGAAAGTAAGATGAAAGTGTGCCATTTGTTATGGATAAGTCCATGTCTAGAAAGGGGACTCCAGTATCAAAATGGTTTGCCGTATTTAAGGGAAGTTTTGTGAAATATAGTCAGTCTTACCTTTTGTTTAAAATTGTTATTACCATTATTAAGTAATCATCTACATTATCTTGAAGCAGAGTCAAATACTTCAATAACTTCAGCTTGATTTTTTTTCAGAATGGGACAAAATGAAGCCTATCTCAAAACAAAAAAAACAAATCTGCAACAAGTGTAGCAAAGCTAGTATCCATTGGAATATTATATCTACAATTCGTCTATTCCATTTCGAGCCAAATCTTATAAATGGATGTACCAAAAGATTATGGCGAACATCAATAATTTCCTGACATGATCAGAAATCATATCTTGAATGTTGTTCAGGAGCAAAAAAAATAAAATAAATGAGCCCCCTTTATTTAAATTTTGTTCAGTTAATTTAGTTACTTTTTCTTTTACTTTGATAAGGTTATGGGGGAATGTAGTAAAGAGATGTTGACATAGTTAATGCAAGAAGTCAAACGTATAGACAACTCAGCAGAAGTACACGAACTAGATTTAGTCTTTTATAAAATTTAGTTAACCAGTATAACGTAGGAGACTTGCCACTAATGATATATAATGGACCATACATACAATATTATATCAAAATTGGTGGAAAATACATTTTTCTAAAAGAAGTCTATATAGTAGTTTATATAGAAAATGAATAGTTTATAATCAATTAGCTTAATAGATGCCAATAGGGAAAAGGTTGCTATGTTATACCTACACTGTGGTGAGTGATGGTCGTCGGCACTTGTGGGGTGATATTAATGATAACAACTTTCTCCTTAATATCACTGTGGACATAAAAGTTGTACTTTTCTCCCTCAGCCATGCTGGTTTCATTTTGACGTGATTTGGTAGCTTTTAAACCAATGCGTGTTATGTTTTTTTACATATATTGCTATGTATGTAATAAGTAATTATACTATCTTTTGAATGTATTATAGCCAGACTCGTCGTTAATTAAACGGCCATTTCAACATACAGTATGCTTATTGTTTCTGCTTACCTGATTGGTAGGCAACCCGACATGAATACAAAACTTAAGATGAGAAGCTTGAGTACATTTATGTCAGGACTGGCTATTGTGCTCTATATCTAGTTTACACTCATACTGGTAACAGCAGTAAGTCTCTCGCAAGCAATGCGCATACACTGATGTTGAAAATATTGACGTTATTCTTTTTAAATTTACCCACCCATTACTCCCTTCCATTTTGTTTTGTTTTGTATGGTTGTTGTTTGGGCTTGACATATAGTTATTTACCATGGTAGGGACATAAATGTTGTTCTTTTCTCCCTCACCCATGCTGGGTTCATTTTGACGTGGTTTGTTATTTTTAAACCAATGGATGTTTTGCTTTTTACATATATTGCTATGTATGTACTAAGTAGTCATCATATCTTGTGAATGTATTATAGCCAGACTCGTCGTTAATTAAACGGCTATTTTAACATACAATATGCTTATTGTTTCTGCTTACCTGATTGGTAGGCAACCCGACATAAAGTCAGATAAAGATGTTAACTATGTGGTGTTGGAATTGAAGAAAACTGAAATGACAATCTTGGACCATAGCATACCAATTTTACATATGTATCGATAGGAAGACATTTTAGAACAGTGCTACTGCTGTTTTAAATTTAAGGTTATGAATACAGTAAAGCCAATCAAGTGTTTATAGCGAGAATATGGTACACAAAATCTACTCAGAATCAATTGCAGACTCTAATGCCATGGGTTGTCTGCGGTTTGTGATTGTGGTATTTCCTGATCATACTCACTTACTATTTTCTATATCCAGGCTTTAACATTCCAAACAAAGAAAACAGAGGTCACGTAAAACGTACTTTGAATGAAGGGAATAAAACCTTAAAGATGATATACACCACTTACTGAGCCACACTGGGCCTGGTCAGAGATGGAACATCAGGCACCAACCTTTCAAAAGCAAACCAGAAGAGAGTTTTGGCGCAGTTTATAATCTTCCATGCAGAAAGTATTCTTCTCTGTACGAGTTAAAACATCATCGTTTGTGGATGTTAGTAGCTCCTGAACTTGTGCATGCGGCGAGGTTGAACGTGGCTCAGTTTGTGACTCAATTCAGCTTTGTCTAAATATACTTGCTCAGCATTAGCTTCACTGTCAAACAACGCGTTATTAATTTTAACTCTGTTATAAAGTATTATGATGTTCATGAATAAGTTTTCCAGAGTCATCAGAGTTTTTTTCTCAACAAAACTATATACATACATGCCATATTTGATTCTGTATTGGGTGTGGAAAAGGAATATGTATCAGGGTGAGGAATCACGTGTATCTGTTTTAATAGACTGCGAGGACAGTTGGTTTTCGCCAAAAAATAAATAGCCTTTTCTCTGTCGTTTGGCAATCATACCAATCGAACTATGTACTCCCTTCCAGTCATATTTTTATCGATTCATTTGATATCGTATTGATCTAAACCAGTTTTGTACCTTGAGCAAACACTCTACCAAGGCCATCTTTGCAGTCTGCCCAGGCACACGCCCATTTAAATTTTGTGACAGAGTGTTTGCCCAACTTAGAGATCTAAAATTGAAACCCAGTGTAATAGGGCTACCAACAAAGAAGTAGGAAAAGAGCCTAACACATTGCAAAAAGTAAGTATCTGAGGAATATTTTCTTACAAACTAATATATGTATGAAGTTTGTCATTTGCTACTTAAACTATAATCCTGCATCTTTTCTTCTTAAAATAAGAAGAGAGGCAAGATCAGGAATCTATACAATCAAGTACCACACCTGACCTAAGACACCACATGGGAAAGCGACAAAAACAAATTTCATTCAGAGCGGTCTAAATTCATTGGAGAGAGAAAGAAAGTTTTGGACGCTCTGACTGCAGTAGGGTTAATTTCATAGCTAACCTTTGACCTATATTTGTAATAAACGCTAGTCATTGTCACGTTTGTTAATTAAAGAGTCATACATGATAACGTGATTGGTATTCCTTATTTTCCATCTAACATATTGGACATATATATGTACTGCCAATTTAATCATAGAGGACAATGGCTATATCTACGTTTGCACATTTTCGTTTAATGATTGCATATTTACGATAATCCATGGCCTTGACTGCCTTTTCAATATCCTGTCTAAATGACAGACAGATAATGCGGGTACTCACTAGAAACGTATCACCGAGGCGTTTCTAACAACTCAGGCTAGGGTTTGAGCAACAATATGGAAAAATTATGTTTCAAACATTACCTGGGAAACAAACATAATTGTATTAGCAGGACCAAAATGATCATTCATATTGCACCAGAAAGAAGGTAGTAAATTTACCACATATCTGATTACAATTCGGTGTGTCATTTGGGCCTCGTTGCGAGCAAACATAATTGGGTTGAGTGTGAACAACAAAGGTTCAGACCAATCTGCACATCCACACAGTCTGAGTAGTTTTTGTGGCTATGGTCCGTTTAAAGGTGGTATTTTTGTTCTATCTCTTAGTTGATTTTTCTTTTACATCTCTAGCTCATGTTGACCCCCGTCAAGAGGTGTTATGCTTTTTGTCCTTTCTATTTCGGCAATCAGCTCAATGATTGGGCTGCTGCACAAGGTATAGGTTCGAACCACATCTCGCATACACAAGGTCGCTGCATGTACTTGAAGTCTAAGACCAAAATGTAGACATCTATCTCCGCTTGCTGCGTCAGTATTGGCGTAAATATATGTATGATGCATTCTCAAATATGCGAGTACTAAAATCTCGTGTGCTGGCCCAATGTGTTTTAATTGGACGAGCATTGTTCTCGATTCCATAACATAACTAGACTGTAATGCATAGGTACATGTACATGTACAATATCTGCCACAGCCGTATTGCGGTTGAGACATTCTTTTGCTAGCTGGCTAGTCGTGGCTCAGATGTCTTAATCTTTCATCAGTCGTAAATCTGCTGCGCTTTCTACTATAAGAGAACAAAGGCGAAGGGCTGCCTGTCACTTGTCATAAAATATCGCCCCGTTATAATCACAGCCTAGGGAGTAAATGTCAATTACAACTTAACTATGGCTTCAAGATTTAATAGATCAGTCTTGGATAAGACACCTCAGTCCATCAAGAGTGTTGGAACATCTAATTTCTGTCCTTTGTGATGAAAGGCGATAACTTCTACGTTTGCAACAAAGTTTTGCAATACACCGCGGATAGCCAAGACTATTTGCAGGCTTCTAAATCACTGCGTAAAATAAATAACAAAAAACGGCAAGGATAAACTTGCTGCAAAATGAAGCAAAAATGATGCACGGCGAAAAACACACCTCTGCTCGCTTTGTATAAAATAAGAGAGACGGCAAATATCAGGAATCAATACAACCAAGTACCGCACCTGATCCAGGATACCACATGGGGAAGTGACAAAATCACAATTAGACATCACAAACAAGAGCCAAGTGCTCAGCCCTTTCCTAGCAGGTGACCACAAGGCAGCAAAGAACAGACGCAAAAGTATGACAAACACAAGCCATAAATAACACAAATGATCCACAAAAGAAGTACAACCTTGGAAAGGTCAGTAAAAATATTTTACTGGAGTGCTTAAACAAGGTTCACGGCGACAACCTCACCCTTAGTTCAGATGTTGATCAAGACACATAGATGTTTGGTTTGCATGAAAGTCCCCTAACTTATCCATGCAACATCTCCTAGAGCATATAAATCAACATATAAGAAGGATATAAAGCAGAGATAAGGACTCACCAGTACATAAAACTGAATACCGGAGCAAAAGAAATCAATCCAACAGGTAAACCCTAGTGGGCCTGACAATAGCCAAAAGCATCAGGCCCCTACCATCTCATCATTATATAAGTCTTTAAGTCAGAACCATCATAGAGTCTGAAACCCGACCCAACGGCGTGCTACATAAGAGGAAAGCAAAGTTGCCAACCGTGATCAGGTTGACAAACAAGCATGCAGTCTATTGCAATACATTAATGTTATAGCCAATCTTTTTATAATGGGAAATTATTTTAATAAACTGCGCTGAAAAATTATTAGAGCCAACAATCTTCTTCAAGTTGAACACCAAGTCGCCATAAAATTCAGGTTCTGAAAGTCGCAGGAAAGATTTAAGTCCAATTTGGAATTTAGATATCAAATCATAGTATCGTCGATAAGATTTAGAAAAGGTTTTGCGAAGTTTATGATACCGATAGCCTTGTTTTAGAAGTTTCTGAGTTAGCAAATTATTGTGCGTGTTGAAGTCAGCAACATGGCTAGAGACTCTAGCAAAACGAATGAGTTGAGAGATATAGACTCTATATGATGTTGAGTATCTAAAAATGGAAATTGACAATTTCAAAATCAAAATCTTCACTTTTATCATAAATTTGGTAGAAACAATATCATTTGAAATGGACAAATGCAAGTCTCAAAACGCGGCTTCGGTATCAGAGGTATTAGCTGTATTAAGTTGGAGCTCTGAAGGAACCTAATTTCACTTACTTTTCTTTCATACCGTTTCAGTAATTAGTTCTGACCATTACTGCATTGTCTTTTGGTTTTGAGCAAAAACATTGTGATATATGATATGAAAAACAGGTACTAAGCAAAATCCTTCCCATTTATGCACTTTTAAAAATCAAAATTTTGCCCACGCTGCAAAGAGAATTTGGTGCTTATAGACTATTATCGCATAAGCGAACAGCGAAGTTTCATATGAGCCTTTTGATAGATCTACTTGATGTCTTGCCAGATCCTTCGCCACTGGCACGCCCAAAGTATGGAAGTAGAAGTTGGCTCTGACAAACATTCAAACGCTAGTGCCGCTGGATATATCAACAAGTGTGTTTATTACAGGCGTTTGTGCAAATCTTATGCATTTGCTATTGTCATGATTACAATATTGACTGAAAATCGAAAAATTTCATTAAGCGTATAGAGTGAGGTAATTGTCACTGTTAAATTAAGAAAATGTGACTTAATTGTCTGCATTTGCGGAATATTTCTTCCAATCTGTTGAAGTTTTTGTCACAAAGTGTTTCAAATGACAAGAATCATTGTTAAACAAGCTGATAGCATACATTTGGATTGAACTTCGATATTCAGACACGTTACTTTTTTGTTCAATCAGAGTATTGGCGTGTGTAATGTATGAGTGGCCTATGCAGAGATACTCTGTTAGTCTACAAGAATTTCTAGCGATAAGGCGGGCTATTTCCCTAAATAAGATGTTCGTTTTATTTTGTTGAAATAACGACTGGAGACACTAGGCACACTCAACAAATACATATAGATGAGCCGTATATGTACCCTTGCCCGCTAGTTCGTATATTTAAAACGGGTATTCCAAAATGCATGTACTATATCTACTTCGTTTTGAATGAGAATTTATTTTAATCATCAACTGTGCTCGCTATTCAGCAGCTTGTGGAGGAAATAGACCGTTAAACTAAGGTAAACAATCGTCCTACATTTATCACGATAGAGTATATTATATATATTTATACAGTTGATGTACAATAAAAACGAATATCTTGCAAAGTGGTCTATTTTTGTCAGCTGATTGATGTCTTCTTTCGCTTAAACAACCACTCCCCCCCCCCCTAGACCCAAGACGCCCTTTACACATGTTGTATATTTTTCTAATGACGTGCAATTGTCCAAAGGGCATCTTGGGTCTAGGGGGGAAAGCATCTAAAACAGACTGAAAGACACCAGTTTGACCTTTTCAATGACAAACATCACAATTTTGAGTATATTGAGTCAAAGTAAGAAAGACGACAAAGATCAGGAATAGATACAATCAAGTATCCCACCTGACCCAGGATTCCGCATGGGAAAGTGACAAAAACAGATTAACATCACAAACAAGAGCCAAGAGGTCAGCCCTCAGTCACTTCATAGAAGTGTGCAAATGAGTAACAAGGCTATAATCTCATTTAACCCATATGTGCCGACTGTTCTTTTCTGTGGGATATAGTCAAGCATTGCAGACCCAGATCAGACGCCGCCAAACGCGGCGTCTGATCCGGGACTTCACTGTTTATTTACCGAATATGCCTTCAAAATTTGAATAAAATGAAGACATCACCACACATCCCTTAAATTGTAAAGGGCACGTCCACTTGATAATGATTGGAAATACCACTCGATTTAAATGTGTAAATCTGAATCCAAGGTTATAAAACCTTTTCCATGCTCAACTCAGCTGAGCACGAAATTCATCCTGCTCATAAATGTTAAAATGCCAACAATTGTTGGCATTTTAACATTTATTAGCATGATAAATACACCATCTGAGAGACTTAAAAGCAAGAAACTTCTTCATTTGTCGGTATTTTAGTCTTTATGAGCAGTTGAATGAGTTGAGCATGAACAAAGTTTTAAAACCTCTGGGCCAGATTGTTGTTCAGATCTACAATCCACTCATCACTATGAATGTCGTCCATGGAATATGCTACTGAGTTTAACCAATTTCTCTTTATTTGTCTGATACCTCATGTGCTATTGTTTACTATACTAGTCTTAACTTTTCGTCAGACTTGCCAACCCCCTTCAGCGACAACACTTGCTTGGGTGATAACGGCATATTCCATGTATCCGGAATTAATTGGCGCCTGATCGTTATTTGTATATACATGTTAAACTGCTGTAGACTTCAGCAGCCCTTGTCACTTTATGGGATAAAATTGCACAACAACATAAGCAGTGTATGACATTTTTTATTACCCCTAATATGAACTACACGCGTCACACATCAAGCAATGCCATAAATATAAGATATTTTGAAATAGTAAGTGAATATGATCAGGAAATACCTCAATCACAAACTGCAGACAAACCCGTGGCATCGTGAGAAAGAGCGACACAACAATCACGAGACACCAGGAAGACAAACAAAGTAAAGTAACCAGCTATCTTTCCCCCATCAAGATGATTGCAAAACTAGAATTGACATAAAGTAACGCAGAACAAAACACAGAACAATTCCAGAATCACCCAATTGGAGTAACAATCAACATCGAATTAACAACAGAAGCTTCGCCTTAGAACATACAGCAGCCAAAGCCACTGGGGGCGGGGGGCTTAAAAGCATTTTACTGTTACCAAATCTTCGCCCTAGATTCTGCCATTGTTGAAGCACTACAAAATGTTAAGCTCGCATTGAGGATTCCTAACTATTGCAATGTATCATCATAAAGAAGCAATTTAATCAAATTAACGCACTTTGATGAAACAGAGAAAGTTTTATTAATGTTTCATACCCATAAAGCAGAGAGAAATGCAAATTACCAGGACTCGATACAATCAAGTACCATTCCGTACCCAACCCAAAACACCATATGGGAAAGTGACAACAAATACAAGAAAACACAACACACAAGAGAGCCACGATAGCAGGTGACCACAAGGCTGCAAGGAACAGACAAGACAGCATTACTAAGATTAACATGAATTACACAAACATACAAATAAAATGAATATGAAACAAACCATTTTGAGGAAATGAAACGGTATGCATAATTTAGTATGTTTTAGGGTAAAGTTAGGTAACTTCAGACATCAGGTAAAATCGGACATACATTTGCAAACAATGGAAATCCAGATGAAACAGCTCCTTTTGAGCCATCTCATCAGGATTTTCACTGTTTGCTTAGTTAACTTATTTTTATTCCAATAAATTAAATAATGGAACTAACAAGGTCGCATTTCGAATTTACTTGATGTCTGAAGTTACCTGACTTTACCCTAGTGCCTCTATACATATAATTAAGACTAGAATTAACCTTGCCGAGCAAATCACCATTTCTTGGCCTTTATTATATTAAAAGTTTGGAACATGAGTACTTTTCCTATTGCAGAAAATAGTGAGTCTTGTTTTGGATGGATTCACCTCTACAATCCAGGATTTACAAAAAAGGAATATGATGGGTAAAGCTGTTTGGGGCTCCTCTACTTTGCAAAAGTAACTGTATCATCCGCATAAAGCAGGATGGATAAATTGAAGTGAACTCCAGTACAGCAATATATCATCATCACTGAAAAGAAAATGGACCATGCCACAGACCTTGTTTGGACTATTTTAAACATGAGAGAAAAAGATGACATATCATTTACGCATACTGTTTTTCAGCATATGGTGTGAATTTGGAATCGGTTTAATTCTCAGATAATCCCCCTTTTTTAACACTGATGAAATTGCACGCTCTTTGTCTACAAAGTATATCTATTCTTTGCAAATTGACGGTGGATTTGCACATGATATGTCCCTTTTAACAAAGAAGTATTGCATAAATGAATTACATATCTTATTCTCATTAAAACAAAAATAAACCCAATAGCCTAGCCAGAACGCTAAAAAATACGCACATCAAAGGGAGACTACTGGATCAAGCAGTAAATCCCTTCAATTGCATCCCTTTTCAAAATGAGTTAGCATATTTATTCCTTTAAGAGCATTTCCTTATGGTATTAAAAATCACATTTACCACATTTAGTGGCCTCAGTTGAGGTTACTATTTTTATTACACACGTGCGTAACTGTGTAATGGGAGCTACGCCTGTGCAACCTATTTCGCACAATAACTGTTTTCGTCACGTGTAGATTTCCCCGGTGGCAGGTCAAAGGACACATTTTTCATTGTTCTGTCTCTCCAATTGAAATCTTTCTCCAATTGTTATAATGTCAATTCCCAGCCAAAGCTGATATTAGCCCCAGGATGCACACTCCGACATTTCTTCGCCTTTAAGTTAACCCTTAAATTGTCACCTAAAATGTGCGGCATATGACATTTTCAAGTGTTGTTGCATCTTTAAGAAACCAAATAAAAGGAGCCCAGTTGTAGAGTGTTAGATTTCAGATCGAGTGGTCGCTGGTTAGACACCTTGCGTTGTGCCATTGTGCAAAATGCAGTACTGGCTCGACCCGTTAAGACAGCAAAACAGAAAAAAAGGGTTGACTGGGGCTTAATACATTAATACAAACAAACCAATAAGAAACCAAATAAGGCTATGATTTTAATTTGACTCGTCTGCAGGCTGTGTTTACCTCTAAAACCAAGAAATATGTCAAAATATGTGTGTGATTGGCACTTTTAGCGTTTACCCTAAAAAATCCGAATACGGCTGCAGCTGACAACATATTTGGTTAAATATTCTTTATTTTCTTTGAAAATAAGGTTTGACATTTCATGTGAATCATCTGCAGGCAGATGATTCACATGAAATATCAGCCCTTATTTTGTTACTTAAGGCAGGAACAAAATTTGAAAAAAAACTTCTTCTTCAAATTTTGTTAGCGGTTTAAAGGTTAGGACTCGACAATCCCTCAGAGAAGACAACCATCTGTTCATGCAGGGAAATTTTCTTTTTCGCTTTTGCTGTGTCACAGAGTGTAATAATGAACGGCTTCTGAAGAGTACACTAGTTGACTACGAGTGTGAACAAAAAACATGTTGGCCAGACTATAAAAGCTGACAGGCAGTCTTATACCCAAACTGCCTATCACCCAGTAGTTTAACCCATTTAAGCTGAATGGTATTTCCCACTCTTATCAATTGGACCACCACCTACGTTTTAATTGACTGTTTTGGGCATTCTGACATGGAAACGTCTCTGTCTGAACAAGTCACGGTTTAAATAAAGGGTAACGTTGGTTTGTGACAGACAGACAGACAGACAGACAGACAGAATACACACACACACACACACACACACACCGATTTTGCTGCTCGAGCTTAGAACCCTCGGAACATTGGTCGGGTGATTTAACCACCTGATCCACCGTTTAAGCTATCCAAGTGGTCCAATATAACTACCTTCTTTCTTTGTATCGACCAGTTCGAGGCAGTATACACGCTAATGAACCACTGCACCCGAACAGCGCAGTCATCGCGTATTTATTGCAGTCGAAGAGTGTCTAGCTGTTAACAGGGGTAATACTTCTGAAAATATTCATCGCTAATTATTGTCACTTACAAATCCGACTGTGTATCTGCTAAACGAGATTAATGTGTGTTGAGTGATCGTCGCTACAGCGCCAGAGTTATGCTTAAAAAGCGATTATATTTGTCCTGAAAAAGAGGATGAAAGGAAGTTTTGTTTATGATCTTGAATTTATGCTTACTTTCTATAAAATACAAAATATCAGTCCTTTAATGTGCACAAAGTTCGAAATCTGAGGGCAGAACATGAAAGTTATTCAAGCTTTTCATACTGTAAGCATAGATCTGTATATTGAATGTTCTGGCCCAGTAGTCGAGGCTCTAAATAAAATCAATATGTTGCAGTCGACCACTTGATCACTGGGCCAGAACACCCGATATACATAATTATGCGTTCAGTATAAAAAGCTTGAATAACTTTCAAAATCAGTATGTGGGGATCCCATATAATGTATCATATAAGCAACAGGCGGGAATGCTAAGGCGAGTCTGTGCATACTCGCAGTCTCACCAGTGCCTCCGTTGTCCACCTACCCTCGGACCCAATAAACATTTATACTGGGTCCGAGGCATACATAAAGTATAGAGATAGATCAAGGCTCAGACATTAGATAGCTGAACGTGTATGTAATGAGAATCTAATGAGAAATAAAGGTACTTCTATCTAATGACACGGCTTTTATCACAATTTCAAAAGTGACACCTGCTGCTTAACCAAACAACATCCCACAATAAATTCCTGCATTTGACAATATGATTAAATTGTTCTATAAAATATGGGATTTTTTGCGGCTAATGCAAAGTGAAAGCGAGCTACTGTAGTGCTAGCCAAGAGTGACAGACGTCGTGTTTTGTTCAAAATTTTAAGAAGAAAATTAACTTGTACACTCCACTTGAGCTAATGCGAATCCATAGATCACATGTGTATTAATCCTATCCACAGGATAGGATTAATACACAAGTGTTCTATCGATTCCAAGTCCCTGATAACTTTGTAAACAAACGTCACTGTCACTCTTGACTGGCACGACAGTAAATGGTGATCCTGTTGTAGTTTATCCATGGTAATACTCGAAGGTAATGACGAGTTATGAAACAGGCTCAAATACAACTCGAATGTGTTTGTTACCTAAATATTAAGTAATAGTTATACCATGGGTTGTCCGCCTGTACGTGGAGATAATCCACGAGCTTAAGCGAGTGGATTATCTTACGTACAGGTGGACAAACATGGTATAACTATTTTATACTACCTACATCAGTATAGACCTTGCACATCCCGAGATATTTCATGCTAAAGTTGGTATATGTTGTATAAAGGTGATTCTAGCGAATGAAAAGCTGAATGCTAATTCTTGAGTGTATTGGTAAGATGTATCTGGTTTTCCGTGGAAAAGGAATACAGAAATACTTACAGATGTATCAGTGACGGGACCAGTGATTAGACAATTGTGTACATTGTACATGTATTTCACTTCATAAATATCAATTATGTACATTGTATTTCACTGCATAAATATCAATTATGTACATTGTATTTCGCTGCATTAAATGCATTTTAGGCGTGAAGTGCTGTCTGGACTGGGCTGGGTTTAAAGCGTTTTAATACTTTTGGGAAAAGCATGCATTTAGAAAGTGAGTATGATCAGGAAATGCCACAAACACACACGGAAGAACAACCCACGGCACCCCGAGGAAAAGACACATAATACTAACAGGCACACGGCACCAAGAAGACAATTAAAGTAAAGCAACCAGCTCTCTCTTCCTCGGCAAGACGCCCGCAAGACCAAAAATGACGTTCAACAACATTTTCATTTAAAAATATGATATATGATCCCCAAACTTTATTTTTTTTCCTCATCCATTTGTTTTAAGATTTGTTTTGGGTACCCACAACATATATTTTTTATTGATATATTTCAGCAGTATGTCGGATGGGACTGTAAACTGTGGCCCCGTCTCCATATGAATTTAGCTGCTGGTGGGCTGCTAACCACTAAACACACAAAACACAAAGACAAAAATGAAATCCAATAAGATATGTAGTAGACACTGCGAAGAAAATGATTAGATAACGAATAAAATGTTGCTGAAATCGGGGATCGAGGTGAGAATACCTGTCGTCGGGGGTTTGACAACAACAAAGGCGCCGGACAGCCTGCGCATCCACACAGTCTCATCAACGCCTTTATTATTCGGTGATTGCAAAGGGTCGTATCTAGAATTGCTATAAGCGAAATGATTTCAATTTTCTAGCTAGTCTATGTAGCTGAGCTGACTGGTCTGAGACTTACTAAGTGTAAGAAAGAGGGCAAAGATCAGGAATCGATACAATCAAGCACCACACCTGACCCAGGATACCAATGGGAAAGTGACAACTTCACAATTAGACATCACAATCGAGAGCCAAAAGGTTAGCCCTTTCTCAACAGGTGACCACAATGCATCAATAAACATACGCACACGAAAGCATAACAAAAACAAGACAGAAATAACATAAATGATCTACAAACGAATCACCGCCTTTGAACGGTCACTAAAAATATTTTACTGGAGATTTTACCAGAAACCCCGAAGACATGTTTTTGAGGCACAAAAAAGCCCACTATGAGTTGGGACTGATTACAGACCAACATATGGCACCTGACCAACCTATGGTACCAAGAGGATATACTGGAGCACAGACAAACACATACGAAAAGAATATTGAGGTGATTACCTGAGGGAATAGTTGAGCCGAGACATGTGATTTCGAACATGGTGACATTTTTACAAGTGTATACTCAGACGAGCCTGTGCAGCCTCCTTTAAAACTTAGAAGCTCCAAATGATGTTCGGTCGGTAGCCCAAGAGCCATAGAATATTTAAGCGGCTAGCAAAGGCTCTGATAAGACTGCGTGTATGCACAGGCTGGTATGAGCCTTTCCTGGTCGCACATACCATATTGTTGGAAATATCATATTACAGCTTATTACTACAAAATGTATCTTAACACCAGGACCAATCGCGAGACCCCGCACATAATGGGACTAAACAAAACAAACAACTAGAACTAATAATTACAGAATCACATCCTCAGAATGGACAGCAGTCACGGTCAACGAAGGGAGGAGCAGGGACTTAAATATGTTGTATGGGTCTGTCAAAACTTATACAATGTATCATCACAGAGGAACAATCAAATCAAATTGACTAACTGTGATGAAATAGTGAGAAATGACTTAAAGGGTGTGGCTACAAAGACGATAAAAGAATGATTAATTCTCCATTCTTACAGTCTTTCGTATCAGTCTTCATCTAAATATGAGATTATTTTAGTTTTGAAGGGGGCTCAGTGGTAGAGTGCTCGACTCGAGACCGAAGGGCCGCGGGTTCGAGCCTCACCGGCATCACTGCGTTGTGGTCCTTGAGCAAGACACATTTATCCTAGCTTAGTACTGGTTCAACCCAGGAAGACCCGTCCCTGCATAACTGAAAGATTGTTGATGGGACGTAAAGAATCAAATCAAACAAAACAAAACAAATTTTAGTTTGGAAATAGTTAATTTACCTCTTATAGACGGAGATATGTTTCGCATCTTTTCAATGGTGTAAATGTTCCACAGCTTACGTTTTTCAAGAGTATGTTCTGATGTTTGCAATTTTAAAAACAGAGCTGCATGTTTGATTGTTGAGTTACTCATTCTCGTATGTTTTCTATATCATAAAATTTGTAAAGCGTTTTCGAAATTCTATCATAGACACTCAAAGTTGATTGTTAATGTTAGATATATTGTGTTTCATAACTCTTCTGCAACACAGCATATTAAAGTAAGTAAGGTTGCAAAGATCAGGAATCGATACAATCAAGTACCACACCTGACCCAGGATACCAATGGGAAAGTGACAAACTCACAGAAGACACCATAAACGAGAGCCAAGAGGTCAGCCCTTTCCCAGCAGGTGACCACGAAGCACATATAAACAGACGCGCACAAAACATAGCAAACACAAGACAGAACAAAAACATAAAAGATCCACAAAAGAAGTACCGCCTTGGAACGGTCAGTAAAATATTTTACTGGAGGGCTTAAACCGGTTTTATGGCGCCAACCTCACCCTTAATTCAGATGTGGATCAAGACACATAGAAAGTCAAAAGTATTGCAGAATGCTACCCTTAAAGCATTCTGCAATACTCAAACCCTCACTAAGCGATAATTTGTCTGGAAAACAAACTTTTGGTCCTCCTGTGTGGCCGCTTAAGGCAAGTATTTTATATTATTTTAGTTTATATAAGTTTGGAAGAATCTTTGGAAAGTCTTCTTTTCCTGATCAACTAAAAAAAGATAATTGAAACTTATAAAAGGATGGTTATTATGCCTGAATTATAGCTATGATTTTGTATTTATTTACACGACGGTGTATCAGGCCTTCGGACTTGATGACAATCCTATTCTAAAACAGTTCATTGGTGGGTCAGACCTAAAGATAAGAGTGCGTAGTCAAAATATATATTTCTTATTTCTCGACCAAAACATATGTTGTAGGTACTCAAAAGAACCGTCTCAGTGAGACGGTTCTTTTGAACACAAACAACACATGTTTATGTTAATTGGTAAGAAGATTATTACAATTTTATGCTAAAAAGATCATTAACTGGACCTATTTGGGTTGGTGCTTGAGAGGCGTATCCATGCTCACTAGTGATCTTTCTTCCACCAGTTAGTATTTCGATTTAATTGTTTATCTATGCTACTACATTGGATAAGTCCAACCTTACTAAATTGTAAGATTCAACAACAACGGCACCCCACGCGGTTGCCTTGGGTACTGTCCGTTATTAGGCGGCAGTTCTGTTGTTGTTTGTTCATTTTATGTTGTTGCTCCCATTATATGTAGAGGCTTAGTCAGGCCTCCAGATAAGAGTGCGAAATCAAAAATTAATTTTCTTATTTCTAAACCAAAACATATGTTGTCGGTACTCAAATGAACCGTCTCTATGAGACGGTTCCTTTGAGCACCCAAAACAAATGTTAAAACTGACAAATAAATAAATAAATTATTTAATGCTGAAAAATTTGACTGTCTGGACCAGCGTAAAATTAGTGGGCTGTCCTAGTTCTGTGATATAGTTCTTTCTGTCCAGGAAGGAGATCAAACTCGAGTTAAATTAAAGGAGGAAAACTAAATATTATATGCAATGGTTTATTGAAGAATTTTAATAACACATTTAAAGAGAAACTAGCTACTAATTGATAGAAAATTACATAATAATGAGTATGTGCACGAACAATGACAATCGAATCGATTGACTTACATTTAAAATGGAGACGAAATACTTTAGTTCAATGACAATTCTGACGATCCTTTGATTTGCTAATGAGTTGCTTTGTTTCATGCCTAGAGAGACAATGAAGTATAAATCATCTTTAGGAATCTGGAATAGCTTGCAGTCGATAAAAGAAATACACTTCTAAGAATGTAATTTGCATAGGCTTTGTAGACAACAGACCTAAAGATAAGAAAGCGTAGGCAAAACAATATTTTTCTTATTTCTCAACCAAAACATATGTTGTGGTTACTCAAAAGAACCGTCTCAGTGAGACGGTTCTTTTGTGCAACCACAACACATGTTTCGGTTAATTGGTAAGAAGCTGATAACACTTTTACGCTCAAACAGATCATTAACTGGACCTATGTTATTTGCTGGGCTTTGTAGACAATAAAGGCTTAATCTAGATCTCTGCTTCCATGTAATTGAGACATAAAAATACTTAGCTCATTTGCGGTTTGTATAATGTTTGTCTCATTAGAACCGAGATCGTCATGGCGCCTTATGGCAGTCGTGTAGCCATCAGTGAACCGTTTCTCTGTAAAGTCCGTGATCTTCAACGTGTCACAATGCAGATCTTTTCTGATTTTTCCCAAGACGTCATTTTGTTTAGGTACTTACACGTATACTCAAACAAAATAGTAACGTCCAATTTTCATG
Organism: Loripinus fragilis; assembly: GCA_964019695.1. Classification (NCBI taxonomy): domain Eukaryota; kingdom Metazoa; phylum Mollusca; class Bivalvia; order Lucinida; family Lucinidae; genus Loripinus; species Loripinus fragilis. Next base: position 4,702,565 of record OZ026519.1, read on the forward strand.
GAACTGTAACTTTCGATCAAGTTAAGATGTCAAAACAAAAATAAAGACAAAATGTTTATCAAACGTCGGACACAAAAATTGGTAATTATTTGATTTTTATCTTCTTATCTTGAAGGGTTATTGAACCTAATGTGCACACAGCTTTTTTCATTATCATCAGGAAGTTAATCATCAAAACTTGACAAATTTTTCGTTAAATGAAAACCAGAAACGTCCGACGATGGAAAAAAATACAAACATCCAAAGTCAGCTTACTGAACGAGAGAAATTGCAGTTCAAAACCTTTAATTTACGAAATTAACTGAAATTACCTCCCTTTGAATTAAACAAATAACAATTGAAGAACTGCCAAATCTCCTTAACCTAACATCATTTTGAGATCGTTTTTTTTTGTTTTAATTTGTTGTGTTTGTTTATGACATCTATAACACAAAGAGAAAAACAAAAACTATGGCTGTTGTCGGCCATCAAAGGTTTACTAAATCTGTGTTTTATACCCCACCCCCTACTGCAAAATCATCAGAGACTTTTCCATATCAATTGTTTTGATGCTGATTAGTCGCAATTAATGTTGAAATGCTTGTTCCTACGCAAAACAAACAGATTTCTTCGATTATGTAAATTATCAAAATGCTGGACCAAAAATGAATTTTCTGAGTGTTTCACGCATGCTCGTGATCGATGTTTTGTGACGTCAGAGTATGTTACAGATTAATAGCTGTAGTCGTTAAAGCAATGCATACAACTAGCACGCATAACATCTTACTAGAGACTTTGCTCAGTGATGTTTAGCTATGCTTGAACGGTTCAGGATTATGACGGACACACGAGCTATTGATGTGACTTTTGATTTTAAGGGTACTCGTGTTCGCTGCTTTGTCAGCGGCTCTCCTGACTATCAAATCGATGTCTCGTAGATGCAAATCGTTGCTAAATGATCAGAGTTGGTAATGTGAAAATTTGAATGAAATGCGTTCATACATTTGGAACTGGCAGACATAAACGTCAAGCGGGCATAACTTTTTTGTTTCAGTATATTTCTGGAGAGATGATAAACATGTATACAAATGTAAACAAACAATTAAGCTACAGTCTGAGTTTTGTTCACTGTCGTCTCAACGTTACATTTGAGCCGCGACATGAGATTTCCAACAATGTGGTATGTGTGACCAGCAAAGGCTCAGACCAGCCTGCGCATATGCGCAGTCTGATCAGACCCATTGCTAGTCGTTTGAATATTCAATGAGTGTAAAGCTACTGACTGAACATCATTTGGAGTTTCTATGCTTAACAGGAGGCTGCACAGGCTAGTCTGAGTCTACACTTTTCAAAATACCACAATGTCTGAAATCACATGTCGCGGCTCATTGGAACCTGCATTGTCCCATTTACCTGTTTGTAAGTTAACGAAACAGGGAACCAAAATTCACCTTTGGCACGATTGCTATATTTTATTTTAAAAAAGCTTCCCCAGTTTTATCTCAATTATAATACATTTCAAAGACGCAAACTTCATGACACTTTTACACGCTTTTCAGTAGTCTATCTTTTCAGCAAATGCATTGTTTTATTACTTGAGCTTTGTACGCGTAATATTGCCTCTTCGTCACGGTGTAATGGTTAGTCTGTTATCTGCGGCCTAACTCACTTTATACCTGCGTCACTTTAGGTATCATAAACTACGCATAACCTTTTCTAACTTTATCGACGATACTATAATTTGATATCTAAATTCCAAGTTGGGCTTAAAAGTACTTTCGGAACCTGAGTTCTATGGTGACTGGTGTATAAATTGAAGAGATTGTTGACTCTAATAATTTTTCAGCGCAGTTTATTCAAATAATTTCCCATTATAAAAAGATTGGCAGTAACATAAATGTATTACAACAGACCGCATGCTTGGTGGTCAACCCAATCACGCTTAACAACTTTACGTTCCTCTTTAATTGCGCGCCGGTGGGTCGGACTTCAGACTCTATGACGGTTCCGACTTAAAGACTTATTTATTGATGAGATGGTAGAGGCCTGATGCTTTGACTATTGACAGGCCCACCGGGGTTTACCTGTTGGATTTCTTTTGCTCTGATATTCAGTTTTATGTACTGTTGAGTCCTTATCTTTGCTTTATCTACTTTTATATCTTGATTTATATATCTTCTAGGAGATGATGCATGGATAAGTTAGGGGTCTTTCATGCAAACCAAACATCTTTGTGTCTTGATCCAAATCTGAACTAACGGTGAGGTTGGCGCCGTGAAACCGGTTTAAGCCCTCCAGTAAAATATTTTACTTACCGTTCCAAGGCGGTACTTCTTTTGTGGATCGTTCGTGTTATTTTTGTCTTGTGTTGTTCATGCTTTCGCGTCTGTTCATTGCTGCCTTGTAGTCACCTGCTCGGAAAGAACTGACCTCTTGGCTCTTGTTTGTGATGTTTAATTGTGTTTTTGTCACTTAACCATGTAAGGTGTCATGTTACCTGGGTCAGGTGTGGTACTTGATTGTATCGACTTCTGATCTTTGCCACATTTTTTTCTAGTAATGGGTCGATTCCGCCCATCCGCAACACTTTTGGGGTACCTAGTTTGTGTAATCTGTAACTCCAAAAGTTTTCATTTCTTTTCATTCAAACTTCGCATAATGATTCTATTTTGTGAACATTTTATGGATATTTTTTTCATTTTTGATGGGTGTTGAACTTAGACATTTTTTCCACCAAAAATGCTTAGATGGTGTCTGGTTTGTGTAATCTGTAACTCCAACCATTATAATTCCTTTATATTCAAACTTTGCATAATGATTGTTCACACTTTGAAGATGTGCACCTTTCAGTTTGTGCACATGTGATAAACATTTTCTCATCACTGACGGGTGTTGAACATAGACATTTTTTCATCCGAAAAGCTTAGGGATGCTAGTTTGTGTAACTCCAACAGTTTTCATTCCTTTATATTCAGACTTTGCATAATGATTGCTCACACATTGAAGATGTACACCTACTATTTTGTGCATATATCACGAACATTTTATCTAATTTTGGAAGTCTTGTACTTAGACATGTTTTCCGTTCAAAATGCTTAAATAGTGTCTGGTTATTGTTATCTATAACTCCAACAGTGTTCATGCCTTTATATTCAAAACGTTGCATAATGGTTGTTCATAGATTGAAGATGTGCAACAAACATTTTTCGACACTTGATAAATAGTTTCTCATTTTGGAGGGGTGTTGAACTTAGACATTTTCCATCCAAAATGCGTAGGGGTGCCACCTAGTTTGTGTAATCTGTACCTCCAACATTTTTCATTCCTTTATATTCAAACTTTGCATAAGGATTGTTCATACATTGAACATGTGCACCTCCTATTTTGTGCACATTTCATAAATACTTCTTATCTTATGGCTGTTGAAGTCAGATATTGTTTTCCATCAGAAATGCTAAGGGGGTATCTGGTTTGTGTTATCTGTAACTCCAGCAGTTTTTATTCCTTTATATTCAAACTGTGTATTATGGTACATGTGCAAGCTATATTTTGTGCACATTTGATAATATATTTGAGAGTGTTGAACTTAGACAGACAGACAGAAAAACAGACAGACAGACAGACAAATACACTTATTTAAATCTCAGGTCAAAACAGATACAAGAACGAACTAATTACAATATCACACTACATGTATAAACAAACGAACGAGACATGTAGTGAAGCACTGGTATCTTGAGAACTTTTGTTCGAGTGCCGCCGCGTCAAAGCCAGTACGACGTCAAATGGAAACTTGAACTTGCAGTGCGGTGTAGCTGCGGCGTTGTCACAGTCTCTTAAGATTGCTCGTATGGAAGTGGAGAAAGACGGCTGGAACAGTTAAACACTTTTTCAAGGGAGGCAAGTACTAGATAATAGGCAATTGTTTCATTGTGTATGCTTCGCTGCATATATTTAGACATTAAATTACGTCTATATCAACTTTAGGGTGCTTACATCGTGTAATTCGTGTGTAATCTTTAAGTCAAACATAATTCATTCCTTTATATTCGAAGTGTTCTGACTGATTGCTCACACATTGAAGATGTGCACTGGAGACGCAGGTCCAGAGCAGATCGAGTTTGGTCTTTTATTATATATAAACTTGTCAAGGACATTGGTATGGAATTTGTTTCAAGCGTCTGCTGCCATATACATGTAGATCCTGTCCTCGTGACATCAGCTGATCTATTGCTTCCTTTCTGTGCTTATAATACAAAATCTGTTATCACATTATATTATTTACAACAATAGTGCATTAGGAATTTGGTACCGTGATATTAAGCATTTTAGACATTTAAGCTCAATTAAATGCCTTTCCTGTGCAACCACCGCTCTCTATCTCTGTGTCTTTCTTCAACCCTTTCCTCCATGTTTCACTATTATCTTTTCTTGTTGATTATCATTGACAGATATATGGTATTATATTAGCTTCGTATTACAAGGGTTATAATCTATTTTCAAGTTGAATTTGGATTGACCGAATGCTGATACATTATCATCATCTATTTCTCGCCTAATCCTACATTTTTATTTTCAAAACCTATAATATTGTTTATCGTGTATCATAATTATGCATTTTCTTCGAGAAATTTCAACATCATGTTTGCGTTTGTCATGCAGTGGACGTTTGGGTTTGGTTTGGTTGATTCTTTACGTCCTAGTCAACAGCTGTGGTCATGTCGGTACGGCCAGTTCACCTAACCACACTTTTTCTCATGGGAAAGCCTCACTAAGCAGCTAACCAGTACTTCATGCACTTTCGCTTGTAACTGATAACAACCCTTCTTGAATCGGCGGAAGGGAGGAGAATGACCATAGGAACAGTGGCGGCTATATCCATATTTATCAGTTACCTCGCATATTAACTGCATTGTTGCACGTTGCCTGATAAACGCTGTCTATCTCATGGCATGTGCCTTTATCAGGCCTTGATGACGTTGCACTTTTTGAATAACGTCGTTAATGACGCTGACTCAACACAAAAATCGAAAATTACGTCATAGTCGCTAGTTTGACGAGTGAAAATATGAGTAAACTGATACATAGAATACCAGGTTCGTGTCTTTTGATATCAAGTTTACCAGGCTCGGCTTTGAGAATGCATGTTGAATCGCTCAGCAAGCCTCGCGATGTCAATAAGCGTTCTCAAAGCCTTGCCTGGTAAACTTGATATCAAAAGACACTCACCTAGTATTCTCTATGTACTAAGGTACATACCACATGCCATGCTGTTATGTATCTTAATTTCAGAAGCTGCAAACAAAATGTTATAGGAACCGTTGTCAAAAATACCAAAACGATATTCGAATAATTTATTATGTTAATTTTAATGTTCCAGCCGTATCAAGTCTATCTGATTAAGATAAATGGTTTCTGCCAAGCGTCTCTTAGTTCTGATTTTCTTCCCAGCCCAACAGGCACCTTACTCACTTAAAGATAAACTATTCCAGCAGTTAGATTTATAATGAAAGGGCAGAAAGAATGTACTATAAACAAGGAATACTCTCAAACTTATTTTCTCTGATGTCCACCATAGCACATATCATTACATGGACATTTCCGGAGTCCATATATATGTTGTACGCCATCCAATATACATGTAGTTATTCTTCTACTAAGTAAGAAAGAGGGAAACGATCAGAAATCGATACAATCAAGCACCACAACTGACCCAGGATACCAATGGGGTAAAGACAACTCCACAATTAGACATCACAAACGAGAGCCAAATGTACCCTTTTTGCACAAAAGGATTCTTCATTCTGGTTTAAGTCAATAAAACCAGGATGGTTCAATGTTTATATCGAGGGGTCACAGGTTATACTTTTCAAATAAAATTGTATTTCTTTCCCAGGAGACAATTTTTGTCTAAGCAAGCAGCATAGAACCTGATGATATGCCGCATTATGGGCATTTATCTGGGTCTTCACGGTTTGCCAAAGTACGCCTTTAGGATTCACTAGTCACCAGATAAATGAAACCATGTTTTAGTAGCGAGATATATTCCAAGAAATGGTTTGAAAGTAAGCAATATTCAGTCAATAAATGTAGACCATTTCCTAAGCTAAATATATGGACCATATTGGGTAGGTACTGTAAATTCGGAAAATTTCGCGAAGGTTTAATTTTCGCCAAACTTCGCATAGTTTATATTCATGTCATAATCGCGATTCTTTAACGTGACAGATCTCCCTTTCAACGCTATTCGCGAAAATAAAATCTTCGTGAAGTCACAAATATGGTTATCATCAGGTGTAAAACGACTGTTTGGCATCGCATCACTCTGCAGGTTTCATGGTGCAAAGCCGATCTTTGACGCGTTTTTATGATGCGCACACCACACCAAATACCACATTACCCCCACCAGGTTGATCTCGCTATCTAATTTTGAAAAGAGTTCTATTGTATATCCAATTCGCTTGCTAGTCAGTGAAGCCGCAGTGGTGAAGGGGATAAGCCTATGCCTTGTAAACCAGGGTTCGCAGGTTCGATTCCCGGCTTCTCCATAAAACCACTTTCGGCTGAGCCTTCGGGTGTTCCCGTCATAAAATACACACACAAAACCGTCCCGGCCCAGTACTGGTTATTACCCATGGAAAAGCCACAAAAAGTTGTTATTTTGTGGAATTTTTACAAGCTCAATAGCTGAATCTTGCAAATAAATTATAAGCAAATTGAGAAGGGGTGTAGCAATAAAATCATATAACATGATAACGGTTTGGTTCAACAGGAGATGGGTTAGGAATAAAAGTTTAATATTCCGAATAAGTGGATGAGAATAAGCCTGTGATTGATAAGCCTGTGAATAAATGACAGCTCTATGATATGAGAGGTCGAGGGTCGTATATAATGAAGCAGGAAGAGAGTCTCCTTGCCTTATCTCTCGATGAGTCCTACACATGCAACAGTAATTAAAATAAATTGACATCGATTAATGCCTCACATCAGCTTATCTAAAGAGGATGAAGCATCAGCATAGTCAATGTATTTGGTATATAATAATCTATCATGAGTGTTATAGGGTGGGATAGAAAAATGATATTACAGTAAAACGTGTCTTAAGTGGCTACTCAAAAAGAAGACCAAGAATGGTCACACGTTTCAAGATGCATTCTACAATACTTTAGACCTTCATTAAGCTACCATTTGTCATTAAGATATTTGTTTTGTCTTATCTTGAGTGGCCGCTTAAGACTGGTTTTACTGTATGCACATTATCTGCGATTGCGACATCATTATAAAACTATTACAATTTATTTTAACCCTTATCATTCTGTTGGATTGTCCATTTTGCATTTGTATGAGTTTTCGATCAATTTTTCTATGAATGTGCCTAAACCTTTAACGAAAACATCGTCAACCGTGTTATTTGCAACAAATTCACAAGATTATGTCACCAACGTGATCGTATGTATTGCATATTCCGGGGCGGGACAATTCATTTCACATATGTGCCAAATGTGACTAGTGCGGGCTAGCATCCGCCAAAGATATGTATCAACTCTAAGCTACATGTATTTTGACTGACCCTAGTAAAGGTGAAGGAGACAGCACATGAGAATTTGATATTTATCGCTAGGGGTGTTGCAAAGACTCCTACGAGCCTCTGAATACCGACAATACCGCCAGGACCTTCACTGCTCGCATATCCAAATCACTAACGTAGATGAGTTACATGTATCAGACGAAACATTCGACCATTAACCCCGCTGGGTGAAAAAAAGTTTATGATTGATGTTTTGATGTGATAAACAATAATGGAGATAAGGGCAATAATTCTTGATAGGTGATAGCATGATAGGTGAAAGCAGAACTGAAACATCTCCACATAAAATTGATCCCACTCTGGAACATAAATCATTGTGAAAAACACGAGAAATCTTAGGTAGGTACGAGGGCATTTCAAAATTGAAGATTTCTTTAAAATTGCTAAATATTATCTTCAAATCAGCAATCGCATTCTTTTCATTAGAATAAGAAGGAACTTCCTCGTTCAATGGTTTAACTTTTTCATGCGTTGTAACACCTTCGTATTCATCAATCTACAGTTGTTGTTGTTGTTGTTGTTGTTGTTGTTGTTGTTGTTGTTGTCTTCTAGTTCGTGAAGTTTTGGTACCTATAACACATGCGAAAAGTCACTCTTTTAAATCCATTTAAGCCGAACCGAAAGGAATTATCTACTCTTATCAATTTTTGTACCAGTCCATTTCTGTTTTAAGTGTTGTTGAGTGGTATTTTTGTATTTCCATTCACATTTTAATAGAACATTCTGTACGTGAACAGTGTCGAGACTGATCAGACGCCGCATTGAGCGGCGGTTGATCTGGTGCTGCACTGTTCGCATGTCCTAAAAAATACGCTAGGATCATCTGGGTTAAGGTACATGTTAGGCTACATGTATCTAGTAGGGCTAGCTGTCTCATGTTTGGTCCTAGCTTTTGTACTTCAATATTTTGTGTATACTGGTGAAACTACAATAAGCGGCTCCGCTATTCGCTCATTCAATGAGCACCAAGATTCTCACGAATTTGTTCATTTCCCAAATAGTCGTCTCGAGACGCTTCCTGTAGGCACCTAAACAATTTAACTATTAGCTTTCTGGGAAAATGTGCATGCTTTTTATGGATCTGCTGATATTTTTTAAAAATCAACTTTTTTGAAAAATTCTTTCAGAAATACCATCAGAGTGTCAAACAGTTTGCATCCATCTGGGTCCAAACTGTTTGCAAAGATTTCAGCAGGCGACACTAGAAGGCAATGAGTTAAATGCATTCTTTGAGAAATGCAATGTATATGTATATATACTGAAACAATAAAGTTATGTCCGCTTGGCGTTTATGTCTGCCAGTTCCAAATGTACGAACGCATTTCATTCAAATTTTCACATTACCAACTCTGATCCTTTAGCAACGGTTTGCACCTAAAAGACATTCATTTGATAATCAGTAGACCCGCTGACAAAGCAGTGAACACGAGTACCCTTAAAATCAAAAGTCACACCAATAGCTTGTGTGTCCGTCATAATTCTGAGCCGTTCAAGCACATTTCAACATCACTGAGCAAAGTCTCTAGCAAGAATTGATGCGTGCTAGTTGTATGCATTGCTTTTACGCTCACAGCCATTAATCTGTAACATTCTCTGACGTCACAAACATCGATCACGAGCGTGCGTGTAAACACTCAGAAAATTCATTTTGGTCCAGCATTTTGATAATCAACATAATCGAACAATTTTGGGTTATTCTTTCGTAATAACAAGCATTTCACCTTAGGGTAAGACTAATCAGCATCAAAAGAATTGATACTGGAAATTCTCTGATGATTTTGCAGTAAGGGGTGGGGTATGAAACACAGATTTAGAAAACCTTTGATGCCCGACATCAGCCATAGTTTTTGTTTTTCTCTTTTTGTAATTGTGGTCATAAACAAACACAACAAATTAAAACAAAAAAGTCTCAAAATAATGTTAGATTAAGGAGATTTGACAGTTCTTTAATTGTTATTTGTTTAATTCAAAGGGAGGTAATTTCAGTTAATTTCGTAAATCAAAGATTTTTAACTGCAATTTCGCTCGATCGGACAGCTAACTTGGAATTTTTAGATGTTTTTTCATTGTCGGACCCTTCTGGTTGCCATTTAACGTAAAATGTGTCAAAATTTGATGATTAGCTTCCTGATGATAATGGAAAAACCTGTGTACACATTAGGTTCAATAACCCTTCAAGATAAGACGATAAAAATCAAAAAATTACCAATTTTTGTGTGTCCGACGTTTGATAAACATTTTGTTTTCATTTTTGTTGCGACATCTTACCTGGATCGAAAAATGCAGCATAATGAAAATCGGACGTTTCTTTTTTGTTTGAGTATATATGATTTTAATCATTTTATGTGGAATATGTGACCTAACAAAACGTTTCCACGATGAGCATGCAGAGAAAAGGCGGTAGACTGAAATGACGGTGAATCAAAGACAGCAAAATGTTTCGTGCTCTTCTGGAGAAATTTTATACAGAAAAACAAAATGTTGTTATTCTTTGGATTCTAAAGCTTTTGTTATTGGTTTCCAAGACCACAATCCTCTTATTGTAGCAACAGATACAAAGTTATATGATCCTCTAGCAGTTAATAAGAATTCTGGCTGTAACACACCTGAGACCCAAGGATTCACGATCTTAGAGTATAGAATTACTATGAATTTATAAAGATTTTATGTCATTGTCATTCCAAAAAGGGTTATTCTTGAAATTCCTGAACTTTTTAATATTAGTGCTCATGTTACGCAATGCCTAGTACATGTAACATGTTTGCCTATGTACTTTAAAGCTGCATACTCTGTAACTATGAACATTTTTCGAAAAATTTTATTTTCTTTTTTAATCATTTGTAAAAGTAGAATTAAGCTATGTTTTCACAATAAAAATGTTCAGTACAGCTGAAAACTGCATGGAAAAGTGAATTATCTTACCAAATAGGTGTATTTTTCTCTTGTTGGTAATTATTTGCGTCCCTCCAATAATTCTAGACCGTTGAATTTCAACATAAATGCAGTTGTTTTGATAGTGATAACTTGTTAAGATTTACAAAAATGGTAAAATGTTTACCTGAATTTGAGTATTTTTACTTTGTTCTTGAAAAATAAAAACATTATTTTTAAAATTAGAAAATCAAAAGTTACAGACTATGCAGCTTTAAAGGTAAGCCTTCGTGTGCGAATCCAGAAAGTTTTGTCAGAGGGGGTTCGACTCTGAAAACGTTTTTTTTTTTTCTTCTTCTTTTTAGCTGAAGAGGAAAGAAATGGTCAACTAAAAGTGTGCCATCATCGGCTCGCCAGCGAAGCGGGCCGATCATGGCCAAACATTAAATGCTGGCTTGGTAGCTTTGTTTTTATTCAGTGGCTCCATACCAGTATTGTTTAAGGAACCCTCTAGCATTTTTCCGGGGGTCCCGACCACCTACCCCACCCCACCCCACACCCTGCATCCGCGCACGAGCTTTGTACATATATGTTACCATAGAAGAGAATGCAAATCTGCATGCTCTGGTCAACCCAATCACGGTTGGCAACTTTGCTTTCCTGTTTAATTGCACGCCGGTGGGTCAGACTTCAGACTCTATGATGGTTCCGACTTAAAGACTTATCTATTGATGAAATGGTAGGGGCCTGGTGCTTTGGCTGTTGTCAGGCCAACGGGGTTTACCTTTTGGAAAACTTTTGCTCTGATATTCAGTTTTATTTACTGTTGAGTCCTTATCTATGCTTTATCTCCTTTTTATATCTTGATTAATATGTTCTAGGAGATGATTTATTGATGTTAGGGATCTTTCATGCAAACCAAACATCTATGTGACTTGATCCACATCTGAACTAAAGGTGAGGTTGGTGCACAGTTAAACCGGTTTAAGCCCTTCAGTGAAATATTTCACTGACAGTTCCAAGGCGGTGCTTCTTTTGTGGATCATTTATGTTATTTCTGTCTTGTTTTGTTATGCTTTCATGCACGTCTGTTTGTTGGAGCCTTGTGGTCACCTGCTGGGAAAGGGCTGACCTCTTAGCTCTCGTTTGTGATGTCTAATTGTGACGTTGTCACTTTCCAATTGGTATCCTTGGTCAGGTGTGGTGCTTGATTGTATCGATTCCTGATCTTTGCCCTCTTTCTTTAAAAAAATATTTTATTAGTAATCAGATATTACAGTACAGTAAACTTTATGAGCCACGGAACGGATTTGAGAATAACTCTTATTGCAGTGTGTTTATAACTGAGATAATAAATCTGACAGCCACATATTTCATTATATTTATGCAGACTGTAATGTGTTTGTTTGTTGATTTTTGTGCTTTATTTTTTTTTCAGAATCCGCTTTATCAGCAATCCATTCAGGTAAACACTTACCATCACATTATTATTAAATCTTCATATCCATATGTTTTCATTAAGTTTTTACTTTCTAAAATTAGTCTGGAAGCATTTATCATAAATTCAAAGCTTCTTACAGAAGTGCTAAAAGCAACAATTTATATTTTTATGAATCTTAGAAATTGATGTTTGATTTTACAGTCTGGCCTTCCGTTACAAAGAGGATTGTTCCACATACGTATCATCCACTGGTGATCTTTGCCAACAATGATTGTATTTTTGAAAGGGTTTTTGTTTTGTCTTTCTATTGTTTATCACGTATTTTTAGCAACCAACCATTTAGGACAGGCTAAAGTAGTTTTGATTTGAAGAAGCTGTTTTTACTTTTTCTCCAATTTGGACGCTTGTAGTGTCTCAATTTAATTTTTAGATGGTCAGTTATATAGATGCATTTGAGGGATTTCAGGTTAAAATAACTGATTGACATTGCATACGTCGGTCACCTAAGATAGCACTTACCTTGTCATACCCCTGTTAAGCTAAAAGACCACCTCAAAGATGAAAAGCTCTGCTTATTTTTTCTTGCTTGTTTGTCGTTATCAGTTTTGGTACAGACCAACTTATTGCACCAAAACAATGACAGTGCTTGTGTATTTCCAGCTGATCAAAATCAGTTGATATTTCATATGTCACTAAAAAGGGAGGAAATCTTATATTTTCATCCCACATCAGTAATCAGATACCTATGACATTTGCCATTTGTTTCTTAGTGAGTATCGTCTGTGTGTTGTGTTTCACACGCGACCAGTGATTCAAGACTGTATAAGCGTGGCGAAAAAATAGCATCTGTCTAATCACTACTGGTACTGATAGCTTAGCAATGATACATGGCTAGTTTGAATAATGAAACTTAATCAGTCATTCATTAATCCATTTAATAATACAGCTACTACAGTAACACTCGATAGGTTATAGGTTCGAACATAACTGGGCGCATGTGGGATGTATAGTATTTTAGAGACGTAAAATCCACATGGGCGGATTCAGAGGTTGGGACAGGGGGAACAGACCCCCCACCCCCTTGGAAAATTACAAGTGGTTATATGTTTCCTTCGAAATACTGGTCCGGACCCTCTTCGAGAAGCAGTTGGACTTCTCAAGGGAGGGTCGTACGGCCCTTTCAGAAATGCAAAAATGACTAAAATACAAAACAAGAAAACGAAAAAGAAACGTTGTCAGAACCCCCCCCCCCCCACACACACACACACACACACCTCCCTGACGAAATTTTCTGGATCCGCACATGCTTAACAAATAACAAAGCCAACAAAATGAACTCTGCGTCCAGCTAAACTCAAAATAAACCAACTCATAACAGAGCATTCACTGAGTTCTCAAGGCACTGTAGAATCCATGAATAACTGAAACCCACGACAAATTTGCTGGCAGGTGAACTGCCACTGGTTTTCGTGAAACATTTCAACTGCTTTAAAACTAAGTTATTTTCGATTGTAGTGATCGGTAGAATATATACAACAATAGCAGGTAGAAATGTTTTTACTTTTATCGCTGGAGAAATGTTGACATTAAGTCGTTGACGTGGGGAAGTATATGTAAGTAACACCAAAAGATATGGCAGCTCAACTGCCACCTCTTTTGGTGTTAACCTTAACTCATATTTACCAATCTCGTGGTTGATAAGATCTTAATAAAATGAAAATAGACATAACCTTGCTATACGTCACATCGACTCGTCCCGCCTACAAGAGGGGATATTTGTATATGTACAATAAAGCTTACTTATTCTTAAAGCCATTCTGTGGCTCGTAAAGTTTACTGTACTGTAATATCTAATTACTATTACCTTTATAAGCTATTTTCATGATTTTTTTATACATTTAGCTATGTGATGAACTCAGTGGCGACATTGGCCGCAAATAAACAAAATTGTGGGATGAATATAGCATTTATACTCTCGTAATTCGTCGAGTATAAGTGAAAGAAGGTATTACATGAGTGTCGAAACCTCGAATGAAATATACATTTTCACTCCAAGCGATGAGTTCTGAGCCATTGTTATGTCATACTGTAGATTAAAGTTGCTTCTGCAACATTTTTATTTTACAAACATGAGTCATTGCCCTTTAACATTAATATGTATATACATATTTCACCAACAACTTGCTTATGAAGGATCAGATTGCAGTAAAGTAAGAAAGAGGGCAAAGATCAGGAATCGATACAATCAAGCACCAAACCTGACATAGGATACCAATGGGAAAGTGACAACGTCATAATTAGACATCACAAACGAGAGCCAAGAGGTCAGCCATTTCCCAGCAGGTGAACTCAAAGCATCAACAAACACACGTGCATGAAAGTATAACAAAACAAGACAGAAATAGCATAAATGATCCACAAAAGAAGCACCGCCTCGGAACGGTCAGTAAAAAATATTTTACTGGAGGGCTTAAAACAGATTAACGGTGCACAAGTCTCACCCTTAGTTCAGATGTGGATCAAGACACATAGATGTTTGGTTTGCATGAAAGACCCCTTACTTATCAATGCATCATCTCCTAGAACATATAAATCAAGATATAAAAAGGAGAAAAAGCAAAGATAAGGACTCAACAGTAAATAAAACTGAATACCGGAGCAAAAGATATCTACAAGAGGTAAACCCGGTGGGCCTGACAACAGCCAAAGCATCAGGCCCCTACCATCTCATTAATAGATAAGTCTTTGAGTCGGAACCGCAATAGAGTCTGAAGTCCGACCCACCAGCGTGCAATTTAAGAGGAAAGCAAAGTTGCCAACCGTGATTGGGTTGACTACCAAGCCTGCAGTCTGCTGCAATACATTAATTTTATAGCCAATCTTTTTATAATGGGAAATTATTTTAATGAACTGGGCTGAAAAATTATTAGAGCCAACAATCTTCTTCAATCTATACACCATGTCACCATAGAAATCAGGTTCGGAAAGAGATTGGCGCTAAAGAGATTTAAGTTCAATTTGGAATTTAGATATAAAATCATAGTATTGTCTATAAAATTTAGGAAAGGTTTTGCGAAGTTTATGATACCAATAGCCTTGTTTAAGAAGTTTCTGAGTTAACAATTTATTGCGAGTGTTGAAGTCAGCAACATGGCTAGATGCTCTAGCAAACCGAATGAGTTGAGGGATATAGACTCCATAGGATGTAGAGTGAGGAGCATCATCATCTAAAAATGGGAATCGACAATTTCAAAATCAAAGTCGTCACGTTTATCATTAATTTTTGTAGAAAAAACCATATATGAGATCCTCATACAAGATATTTGGTTTTATGCATCTTTACAACTGTTAACAAATGTTGTATCAAACATAACTTACGACTCTTGATTTTGCATTTTGAGATGGAAAAATCAATAAAATAGGCCGTATGAATGCATCAATGATCCCAAAATATTTAACAAGTAATGATTTACCCTACAATTTTGATATATTTCGATGACTTCCTCAATAGACTTTACAACAGCAACAACAGTAATATTATGTTTGCAATTGTTTGAGCCAATTTTAACTCGTTTATTGCACCAGAGTAGATGATATTTTAAAAAGGTGGGTTGGGGAAACAATATACATTTATTTGTGAAGAAAAACTTTCTTTTATTAGTAAATCTTCTCAAAACTAGTTTCAACACATACAGGTAGCATCAAAACATCATTAAAGCACTTTTGGTCTGTTGAAAGTAAATTCAGCTAATGAGTTACAAAATTGAAATTGTGCATTACAGGGGGTAGGGGTAGTAATCAAGAAATATCTCTCTTTCTAGACGGTTAAATTGCTAAAATTTCAACTGATTTAGCTGATGTAATGATGTTAATGATATACAAGTTTCAAAACTTCTATATTTTGGAATTGCCAAAAATATTTGAATATTTAGATATCAAACGTAAAAATTGCAATAAATTATACTATTCTGTTTAATGTTTGTTTGATTTGATTCTTTACGTCCCATCAACAATCTTTCAGTTAACAGGGACGGGTCTTCCTGGGTTGAACCAGTATGTGTCTTGCTCACTGAGGACCACAACGCAGTGACGCCGGTGAGGCTCGAACCCGCAGCCCCTCGATCTCGAGTCAAGCACTCTACCACTGAGCCACTATTCTGTTAAATGTAAAAGTTACCTAGTAAATATACAAAGGCTAGATTGACACCAATTATCTATTCCTGTATATCAAGTACATTTTAGCTGTTCTGATGTTATAATCCATAATATGCCATATTCCTTACTACCATATCATAGACCTGTTTGTCTTTTACTTCGGCCCTGAAAATTTTGGAGAAAAGGGCGTTTTATGCATGTCTTTGAAGAGCCAAACGATGGAATTGATATTTATTGTTTTATATCATTATTAACAAAATGAAACAGCAAATTACAGAAAATGATGAAAATCTAATTTTAGAAAATAAATTGCCCAGGTGTCAGTAATGACCTTAAAAAGTGTAACTATTTTATCGGCATGCCAGCTGACTTTGACTTTGGCAAGTTGTACCAGACTGGACAGCCATTTTCGGCCTTTTTGTCATGTAGTCCATCTTGGAACTATAGAGAGCGATCCATAATTCACGCGCCCTGACAGTTTCATCCTATTTTCTAGTCCAATAGTGTTATTAATGGGGTAAGCAGCGGGGGTTAATCATAACTTAATTGACTAATAGTCCATATTTTACTCTAATCAGATCCTAAATGATTATGAGCGATGCTTTCTGACGGCTGCGTCGTATCCCGCAAGGCGGGAATATTATTTATTAGACTTAGCTTGTGTCTTAAGTTAATACCAGAAGCCATATGTTACATGCAAGATACTTTCATCTGTCTTGTAGAGGTTACCACGAAACTTGAAAAGCATGGCGTTCGAAACTTATTAAAATCAAATATATCCAATTGTTCTTGTATTGATCCAGGTGACAACAATGTCTTATCTATAACATTAAACCATATAAACCTAGCGTTGTTTTTGTGGTACATAGGCAAACAGTGTAGACCCAGACCAGACGCTGCAGAGGAATTAAAAATAATCTACTTTCTGGAAAATTACAGTAGGAGGGTTTGTAAATCAACTAATAAAAACATTCTGGCTATATGGTCAGTTTCTTGTCCTTTTACTTATTTGTGTCACAAGTGTATTATAGATGATATCACTGTACCCCTAGCATCGCTACCAGCTTACCAGTAAAATTGAACAACGGGAGCCATTGTAATTCTAGAGTCACCACACCGGATAGGCGGCAATCGAAAACACTCTTTACAATCGACAAACGCGGATCAAAAATCGCTAGAAACATTGTTTTCGATTGACATTTGTCGCCCGACTGGCGACAAATGTCAATCGAAAACTCTGTTTCTAGTGACTCTGTTTCTAGTCCTCGATAGTATTGGCGTTTCCGATTGCCGCCTGTCCGGTGTGTTCACTTTCAGAGGCCAAGCTACTTCTTCTTTCATTTATCATCTCATTCAAACAACAGTTGTAGTCCAGCTCATTGTCGGTCTAAAGTGTCTAAGAGCTTTATTCTTTGCCAAAGTATTTTACATTCAAACGTCCTGATTTTCAGTTATACACTGTCAACGCACTTGTACCTAACGTCATCAGCAACCAGAGTGATTATTAATAAATTTAAACTTAGCACTGTCAACGCACAAGACTAGCACTAGTCTGATATGATCATGTCTTTTTTTTAAAAAATGATAATTTAATTATAGATTCATAATCTTTTTATTCTTACTCTTTCCCCAAAGATACATGTAGCAATATTTTATGATTTGCTAAGAATATTGGATAATAGTGTGAGACTATCTTTACGATATCAAATTATACTGAATAAAAAGTAAAGTAAAACTTTATAAAAAAATCATGGTCTAGGAGCAAGATTATCAACGCACTAACACATGATTCACCAGCAGCAAAATAGGTCCTGGCTTGTCTATTTGTGTTATTATGCTTAACGTCCCGGTAAACACTTTTTCAGTAATGTAGGGACGTTTTCCTGTCCTCCTGAGTTAAACATGTACCAAGCACAGGATAAAGCGTCTTGCTAAGTGCTTCAGGTGAGTCTCGAGCCCCCTGTCCCCTTCTGGATCTGCGCATGATTGATAAGCTCTACACCGTTTTAAGAAATTCCAGCGATTAGGTAGTAAATCGTAAACGGATCATCTAAATCCAATAATTCATTTATCTAAACATATTAAGGCAAACGTTCCTAATCAGCGTTGCACATTTATAGCTAGTATCAGGCCAAACCGGCATGAAGCTTGTCATAATTTAATTGATTTATATTCCAATTCATCCAGAACTGACCCTACTTTCTTTGATCAATACCGTATGTCTTCAGAGCTACTGTACGATGGAAAAGATCCATGACTTATGTACATGTACATGATGGTGCAGGCCTTGAGGTTGTTAAACTGTTTTCATGCTCAAATCAACTGAGCATGTATCGAAGCGGGAGACACGAGGATAATTTTAGCAGTCACCCGCTTCGATATTTGTGGGTGAATGATTATAAAGGCAACGGCATTTCTGGGCGTGACCATTATATATTCTGTTCAAGTGTGATGTTAGGCACCGCCGGCACTGCTTAGTTTTGACAGACACTAATTGTATAAAAGTACGAAGGGAAAACCTTACCTTGTAAAAGTAAGTAATGGTGCAAAGATCAGGAATCGATACAATCAAGTACCACACCTGACCCAGGATACCAATGGGAAAGTGACAAACTCACAAAAGACACCACAAACGAGAGCCAAGAGGTCAGCCCTTTCCCAGCAGGTGACCAAAAAGCACATATAAACAGACGCGCACAAAACATAGCAAACACAAGACAGAACAAAAACATAAAAGATCCACAAAAGAAGTACCGCCTTGGAACGGTCAGTAAAATATTTTACTGGAGGGCTTAAACCGGTTTAACGGCGCCAACCTCACCCTTGATTCAGATGTGGATCAAGACACATAGATATTTGATTTGCATGAAAGACCCCTAACTTATCAATGCATCATCTCCTAAAACATATAAATCAAGATATAACAAGGAGATAAAGCAAGGATAAGGACTCAACAGTAAATTAAACTGAATACCGGAGCAAAAGAAATCCAAGAGGTAAACCCCGGTGGGCCCGACAAACAGCCAAAGCATCAGGCCCCTACCATCTCATCAATAGA
This sequence comes from Loripinus fragilis, assembly GCA_964019695.1. Lineage (NCBI taxonomy): Eukaryota > Metazoa > Mollusca > Bivalvia > Lucinida > Lucinidae > Loripinus > Loripinus fragilis. The sequence continues at coordinate 4,721,657 of OZ026519.1, forward strand.
TAAGTCTTTAAGTCGGAACCATCATAGAGTCTGAAGTCCGACCCACCGGCGTGCAATTAAAGAGGAAAGCAAAGATAGCGCCATATTACGAGTTTGCAACATCCATGCTATAACGTAGGTTGGTACCCCTTCTATCATACATTTATTTGGGCTATGAAGGAAACGGGGAGATAGTTTACCCTTTCATTGGCCTGTGATTAACCTCATATCTGTTTCGAAAGTACAATTTTACATGGGCATATTGGCCAAATTTGGAATAAAAACACAAATACTTTTGCAAAACAACCAAGTGATATTATATTGTATGTCTTACAATTACCCCTATATTCTATTATGTCAAAAAGGCTAGATTCTTTTATTTAATTACCAGCCAGCAATGTCTGAGTCCAATAACTGACTGATATCACGTGAAATGTACCTTAATGGTACCATCACAGCTCAAGAGAGCGGAGCTCAGTGGCTCTATGGTAGAGACTGGCCCATCATTGAATGCTGGCTTGGTATCCTTGTGATTTTTCAGGGGGATCCGGACAAGTATTACAAAGAAACCCTATATTTTTGTGATTTTTCATGGGGGGTCCGGACCCCCTGCCCCCCCCCCCTCTGGATCCACGTATGTTTGATTGTGAAATTTCCTTGCCATAACTACTTACTTTTGCACGTGACGTGACTGGCACATTGACAGGTTTCCAGGCAAATGATTGCGTCTTGATCTTAAGCGTTTACTTATTTATGAGTTAATTTATATTCACATTACTTACAAAAAGCGGGCATTTCGTCACATTGAAATGCGCCAACACACGAGATTGGGGTACTTATCGCATATGCGCAAATACCTCTTATTAAGGTCCATACTGACGTTTCAAGAAAAGGTAGAGTTCTAAAGTTTGGTCTGAGCCTTCACCTATATGTATACTTTGTGTATGCGAGCAGCGAAGGCTCTGGCGAGTCTGCGCATATGCACATACACCACTGAGCATTCGCTGCTCGCCGATGCGATAAGGACCGAAGTCTCATGCACCGACCATGACACATTTGTTCTCACCTTCGCAGACATCGGTTTTTTACAGGGGAACTAGCTCTGAGTGCAAGAAAATGCATGTACAAACAAAATAGTCCCAGATCCGACTGCGCTTTGGAGTAGTCTAATCAGGTATTATTAAGTTCTTTTCAACGAATCTTTGTTGCTCCAACTGGGCGAATAAGTTTTACAAATTCAGCCCTGAAAGTTAAAAAAACACTCTGATGGGAGGCCATTATAGCTTCCGACTCCAGTATGATATACTGAGTCTGAGCTATACCAAGTACTTTACAAGGAGGTCCATGTAAACAATATCAAACTCTCATTTGTTTCGCTTTATTTGAACGGGGTTTTTTTTCATTAAGCTTCGTCTGTATGTCTCTTTCAGTGAGATGATGTGCAGAACATATGACTTAGCTAGGCAGACTCAAGGTCAAGGTTACAGTTCAAGGTCGTGGGATTTACCCTTGAAATCCGTGTCCCCTACATATCTCCTGGACCCTTTCAATGAGTTTCATTAAACTTTGATCAAATGTTTATCTTAATGAGGAGGTGTGCATTGCTTATGACTCAGCTACTCAGACTCAATGTCAAGGTCAAAAATGCTATGCGACACACCGTCATCCAAAGATCACAAGATGTATCCATAAAACCAAATGTTGGATTCCTTCCCTAAATAATATAAGAGATATGCCCCGGAAACGATTATTCTAGAAACGAGGTCAGAGGTCAAGGTCACAGTGACCCCCAAATGGTATGCGACACTCCATATTCTCGAAATACATCCACCCACAAAGAATGGATTCCTACCGCAAATAATATATGAGACATACGCTGGACACGATGAGAATGGACGGACGGACACTACACACGGACAGTGTGATTACTATATGCCTCCCAAAGTCCTTCGGGGGCCTGAAAAATATGGTTACCAAATGCGTGGGTACCGTACAATAGATCTACAATAGCTCCTGTTTTTGTAACCTGGTAACAAAATGCGTTAACGGGTAACAGGTTGCGTGGCGACTGTTACGCATTTTGTCTCCGGATAACAAAATGCGTTACAATGGACCCGCAATTTCCTACAAAACGGTCGGGGTAACGAAATCGGTGCTTACATAGTATATATTTTGTTATTGTCTTCAAACTCGAGACTCTCAAATACTTTGCATGTGTATTAGTAATAACTTTTTTGACCGAAAATTGGTTCCTTAAGGGTCGTCGACATTGTTTTTGCTTCATTTAGGGACCTATAAAATAAGTATAGGAGACGGTCGAATGAATTTTGGCTAATTATACTACTCAGATATCCTCTTTCATGAAAGACAAAAGATAATGATACTTTTATTCCATGGACTGGGCTAAATGTACTGTAATTTCTAAGGATTTTTTTTCTCCTCGTGATTCATGTAACTTAACCCTACCGCAAGTACTTCCGGAAACGGTGCTCGGGTTTGTCAAGCGACTTTTGTCAGTCTTCTCTTAAAAGCCATGATCTTTGTTTGAACTGATTTAATTTGGCATCAACGACGGCCTATCATCTGTCTAATTAGCATTCGTAAAGAAATGGACTAACAAGAGAATTCGTGACGTCGTACTTGAAATAAGTTTCCTTCGTTACATTGCGGACTGTGTCATAAGAGAGCTACTAGCTGCTCTCGGCGGGTTATATTTCTGCTAGTTTCGTTTAACGTTAGCCATTTGTCCAGCAGAACCGTACATAGTTCTTTGCTTTGAGCGGGACATGCTCGTTAATGTCAAAATGCCAACACAACATCCGATAGTTTAAAAGCTTGAAGAGTATGTACTTTTTAGCATTAACTTACTTAACCACGGCAAGTTTGTTGTTACCTTATATGTATGAATGTTCTCTTGTAAATCTCCCAATGGAAGAAATAATGATAAAGAAGAAGACGAGGACGAGGACGAGAAGAGAGATGGTCATGTTACTTTAATTGTATTCTTGTTGTCGTGTTCTTTGTACTGTGTTTCACCTCTCAGTACCAAGTGCTTTCTGTTGTCTGTCTTTGTGGAATTTCCTACCCATACTTTGTGTTTATTGTCAATATTTCAAATCAAAAGATGCAATTTTTGGTACTTAAAAACAGCCTCAGCATCATAATATATTTTGATTGATTTATTTTTATTTAAACATTATTTTAAGAGGAAACTTTGATCATACCTTCTTGTAATGTTAGCATCAGTTTTCAAGATATAAAGTGTTATTTGTCTTGTCTGATCATTGTCACACGTTTTAAGGATACCATATCACTTCATTTTAATCTTAAATAGTGATCTCGGACCGTATATCCAATGTGTGTCTTTGGGTAAGTATAACTGGAATATTGGCATACTTAATTAAATCTGATGCAGTAGTCTCCTGTTGTCTATCAAAAAGGCAAAGATAGAGAATCTTTACGTTTTGTGTCAATGTTGGGACTCTGATATACGTATATGTAAAAAGCATATTACCTTGTGTATTATATTTTTAAAGTGTGCTGCTCCATTATCTTACGTCCATTTAATGGGACATCTGTAAACAGTACAGAATCAGATCAGACGCCACAAGAACGCGGCATCTGATCAGGTTAAGCACCGTTTGCTTACAGAATGTACTTTTAAAATTTGAATGAATTTGTAAATCACTTTCCAACAACAGTTGAATTCGAAAGTTGATAAAAGAGGGAAATTCCAATAGGTATAATCAAACTTTCTAATGTTGTTGATTCACTGTTTATTAATGTTCCTTTTGTTTGTAGGGTTTTTTTTTAATTTAAGTATCCTTACTTGTTGTGCAATCAATTCACTGAGGAAGAAAGAGCTGTTTGATCTACTTTAATTATCTTCTTGCTATCTTGTGGCTGTTAGTGTCGTGTATCCTTTTCTCGCAGTACCGTGGGTTGGACTTTGTTTTGAGAGTATGACATTCCCTGGTCATATTGGCCTGTGCTTTGTGATTGTGTCATTTCCTAGTCTTATTTTCTTACTTGTTTTTGCTATAATGTGTCTCTATCACCTTGTGCAATAGATAGGTCCGTAGTTTCTGATTAAGGCATTTCCTGACCATACTCACTTACTATTTTTGTGGTAGATAGGTAAATGTGCCATTTACTGGTCATACTCACTTAATTATTCATGTAAGAACGTGGCATTTCCTGGTCACTCACTTACTTCGTTTATTGAATAATGTGTCTCCCTCACCTTATTCAATAGAACGGTTTGTGATAGATATAAGAACGTGGCATTTCCTGGTCACTCACTTACTTTGTTTATTGAAAAATGTGTCTCCCTCACCTTATGAAATAGATAGGTTTGTGATAGATATATTAACGTGGCATTTCCAGGTCACTCACTTACTTGTTTATTGAATAATGTGTCTCCCTCACCTTATGCAATAGAAAGGTTTGTGATAGATATAAGAACGTGGCATTTCCTGGTCACTCATTTACTTTGTTTATTGAATAATGTGTCTCCCTCACCTTATGCAATAAATAGGTTTGTTATAGATATATTAACGTGGCATTTCCAGGTCACTCACTTACTTGTTTATTGAATAATGTGTCTCCCTCACCTTATGCAATAGATAGGTTTGTTATAGATATAAGAACGTGACACTTCCAGGTCACTCACTTACTTGTTTATGCAATAATGTGGCTCTAGCACCTTGTGCAATAGATAGGTTTGTGATAGATAGGTGAATGTGGCATACCCTGGTTATACTCACTTACTTGTTTATGCAATAATGTGGCTCTAGCACCTTGTGCAATATATTAGGTTGTAATAAATAGGTGAATGTGGCATACCCTGGTCATACTCACTTATTTGTTTATGCAATAATGTGGCTCTAGCACCTTGTGCAAAAGATTAGGTTGTAATAGACAGGTGAATGTGGCATACCCTGGTCATACTCACTTACTTGTTTATGCAATAATGTGGCTCTAGCACCTTGTGCAATATATTAGGTTGTAATAGATAGGTGAATGTGGCATACCCTGGTCATACTCACTTACTTGTTTATGCAATAATGTGGCTCTAGCACCTTGTGCAATAGATTAGGTTGTAATAGATAGGTGAATGTGGCATACCCTGGTCATACTCACTTACTTGTTTATGCAATAATGTGGCTCTAGCACCTTGTGCAATAGATAGGTTTGTGATAGATATGGGAATATCAAACTCACTTACTTGTTTATGCAATAATGTGGCTCTAGCACCTAATGCAATAGATAGGTTTGTGATAGATAGGTGAATGTGACATACCCTGGTCATACTCACGTACTTGTTTATGCAAAAATGCGGTTCTAGCACCTTGTGCAATAGATAAGGTTGTAATAGATAGGTGAATGTGGCTTACCCTGGTCATACTCACTTACTTGTTTATGCAATAATGTGGCTCTAGCACCTTGTGCAATAGATAGGGTTGTTTTAGATAGGTGAATGTGGCATACCCTGGTCATACTCACTTACTTGTTTATGCAATAATGTGGCTCTAGCACCTTGTGCAATAGATAAGGTTGTAATAGATAGGTGGATGTGGCATACCCTGGTCATACTCACTTACTTGTTTATGCAATAATGTGGCTCTAGCACCTTGTCCAATAGATAGGGTTGTAATAGATAGGTGAATGTGGCATACCCTGGTCATACTCACTTACTTGTTTATGCAATAATGTGGCTCTAGCACCTTGTGCAATAGATAGGTTTGTAATAGATAGGTGAATGTGGCATACCCTGGTCATACTCATTTACTTGTTTATGCAATAATGTGGCTCTAGCACCTTGTGCAATAGATTAGGTTGTAATAGATAGGTGAATGTGGCATACCCTGGTCATACTCACTTACTTGTTTATGCAATAATGTGGCTCTAGCACCTTGTGCGATAGATAGGGTTGTAATAGATAGGTGAATGTGGCATACCCTGGTCATACTCACTTTCTTGTTTATGCAATAATGTGGCTCTACACCTTGTGCAATAGATAGGGTTGTAATAGATAGGTGAATGTGGCATACCCTGGTCATACTCACTTACTTGTTTATGCAATAATGTGGCTCTAGCACCTTGTGCAATAGATAGGGTTGTAATAGATAGGTGAATGTGGCATACCCTGGTCATACTCACTTACTTGTTTATGCAATAATGTGGCTCTAGCACCTTGTGCAATAGATAGGGTTGTAATAGATAGATGAATGTGGCATACCCTGGTCATACTCACTTGTTTATGCAATAATGTGGCTCTAGCACCTTGTGCAATAGCTGGGGTTGTAATAGATAGGTGAATGTGGAATTTTGTGGTCATACTCACTTGTTGTGAGAGCTGATGAAATCAGGCTTTGGGATTTGAAAACTATTTTCATGCTCAAATCAAGCGAGCATGCATCTTCAACTGCTCATAAAACTAAAATTCTGAGAAGTGAAAGATATTCATTTGCTTTAAACTCTAAGGTGTAGTTCTTATCCTGCTGATAAATGATAAAATGCCAATAATTGTTTGCATTTACCAGCAGGATAAATTTCATGCTCTGTTGAGTTGAACATAAATTTATTTTTTATTATCTCGAGGTCAGATCGATTTAATTAATTGATGCACAATGGTAAACTGTTCGAAACATACTTTATAACCAGGGCAGGTGTGATGCAGTTGTAAAAACATTTAACAGCTGGTAGGAGAAAATAAACTTTATTCAATAAACAACAACAGGGTAATAAAATAAATAATCATATTTATAATAAACAACTCGATGAGCACGTAAAAATAATCGACATATGCAGTAGCGCCATCTATAGTTTAACCACTCATACAAAGTAACAATATTTCATCTCGAGTAATGCAGGACACAGTAACCGATTTGTTCATAAAGGTGGTTATACTTTAACCCTTTTCAGACCAATGACGTTTTCCATACAACTACATGCAATAAAGGCAGGAGGATGGTGCATTACACATACAGTAAAACCTGTGTGAAACGGCCGCTCAAAAATACACAAAACAAAAATCTTTATGACAAATGGTAGCTTAATGAAGGTCGAAAGTATCCCCGAATGCTCCCCTTTTGCAATAGTTTTGACCTGCATTAAGCAATAATTATTGAGAACCAATATGTGGTCGTTTTGAGAGTGGTCGTTTTACACAGGTTTTACTGTAATGAGTATACATGTAATTTCGAAAATAATATTGTATATCTTTCTTTGAAGCTCGATATTTGTCTTAGAAAACATTGCAGAAGATAATAGAATGTCACATTATGTAATATTTCATCTGAGTCTTCTCTGTTTGCCAAATTACCAGTTTATAGGTTTCTGGTTCACAAAGGGTTCATTTTGGCTGTTAAACTAATGCTATGGTGCACAACACCAATGTATCTACTACATACATTTTCAGAAAATTGACATGTTTATCATAAGAAACAGGGAATCTGATAAAATGGGACTTTAGAAAAGATGGATCCACTCTTTCTTCAGAAAAGAAAGAAAATGGGTTTCTATTAAGATTGAACCCGAGACATATCGCTTCTGAAGCAAGGTTGTTACCATCGATCGCTGTAGTACAGTTTCAGTGTATCACAAAATTATAAATTGGCGCGTAGAGTTATATGGCTCACTTTGAATGTTAACTATGCTACTTGTCTTTCTGAGTGTACTGCAATTATTAGTACAGCAAAACCTGTGTAAAACGGCCACTCAAAAATAGACAAAATAAAGATCTGAATGGCAATGATAGCTTAATGCAGGTCAAAAGCATTGCAGAATGCTCCAAGGGGAGCATCTGCAATACGTTTGACCGGCATTAAGTGATAATTGGTCTTGAAAACCAATTTGAGGTCTTTTTATAGTGGCCATTTTACAAAGGTTTTACTGTATTGTCATGTAGCTGGTGCTATTTTTGCATTTTCATTTTCGACTACCACCAAACATATACACATGTGTAACACAGGCGCGAAAATGGGAAACACTTAAATTGTTTAGCTTGCTGTAGTATTAGTGTCTGTTTAATATGTGTCTTTCTCTCGGTGCTATGGGTTGGTATGTGGTTTCTGATTGTGGCTTTTCCTAGTCATAGTCACTTGTTTGCGTTTTTACCAGAAACTTGCTGGATGAGATTATTTGACCACAACATACATAATTAACCCTCAAGTAACCATGGTAACAGATCAAATGCACCAGTATACGAGATTGCGATGTTCACTTTTGAGCAGTGCAGTAAAACCTATGTAAAACTGCCACTCTCAAAAAGACCGAATATTGATTTTCAAGACCAATTCTGGCTTGATGCAGTTCAAAGGTATTGCAGAATGCTCCAAGAGAGCATTCTGCAATACTTTTGACCTTCATTAAACTACCATTTGTCATTAAGATATTTGCTTTATCTATTTTTGAGTGATCGTTTTACACAGGTTTTACTGTTTATATATTTCTCACCCCTGCCCCACATCCACCACCTCCCACAGTGGTCTGCTTAACATTATCTGGTTTCTTTGATATCTGTTCTACCATTTAGTGCAAGGGTTATATGTAGTTTCAAATACTATCATTTGATTTCATTATTAATATGAACGTGAGAGCTTTTCCCCGCGTGCAATTGTCTCATGTATCAGTCATACAAACGTGCATCAACATTAAATCAACTTCAATTTAAAGGGAACAAAAACAACTTACGAATTGAAAGCAATTCCTTATTAAACCATGCAATCTGTCGTAAATCCGATCAGAATTTGATGTAAACAATCCCAAAAATAAACTTCTTACTTTTAATTAACCAATGGATGTTACCAATTTGTAAAGTTTGAAAGCCAATAAAATCCCCTATTTCATTTCAAATTGAACAATATTTTTCAAAATTAATTCTATATATTTTCAACAGAAGAATCAACGAAAGTGTAAAAAAGGCAAATGAAATACATTTGTAGGTAGAAGGAAACTAGTTACATTGTTATCTGTTTATGCAGATTTATAGAGCTGTGTGACGTCACATAGCCTAAAATGACTGTCCTATATAGCTTTCAGTTCTCTACCATACAAACACCTGTAACTTTCTTACTTTTCATTAGATTTTGTTCAGGTTTGGTGCATATTGCATGGTTTAATAAGAACTTTCATTTTCAAGTTTAATGTTTCCTTTGATAATTTTCACATCCCACATTATGCCAAGAAAGTGTTGAAGGGAGTAGTATTTAATCAATAATAAATTAGATTGTATTAATCTGTAGTTTATAAAGATCTGCCCTGGAGTTTTAGTGGTCCCTTTGTTCCAGATTGGATAAGATAGAAAATGTCAAACTGGATTAACATCATCAACGCTAATGCCTAAATTGGTTATTTTTGAAAATTCTGTAAAGAAAAACTATGAATCTTTTATATGCATATCAATTATTGCTCCAAAAATGCATTTATGTAACGAGCTTTGATAACTTTAACTCTTTTCCAACAAATGCCGTATACTGATCTCCTTTGCAAACAGTTTGGACCCAGATCAGGCCCGACCAAACTTCGCGCCAAATCTCAAAACAAACTGCCTGACATTCTGATGTTATTCCTGAAAGAAATTTTCGAAAAAATGATTTTGAAAAAAAAATCAGCAGACAACAAAAAGGCATGCAAAATTATCGTTAAATGACGTTCAGTGCCAACAGTCAGCCATAATCCGCAGTCTTCACTTGAGTTCACCTACTATCCCACAAAGAGTTTATGAAAGTGACGTCAAGGTGTATCCCTTTCTCAATAGCTATATATAAGATCTACCGATAATTTAAATTTAGTATCACAGCATATTTGACGCCAAAGTCGGAATCTCCTTGTTTAATAGTAGTCAATCAGGCTATAAAGTTATTTTGGTATTAATATTTCATTTTTTGTTTGATCTTTTGTATAAAACAATGATTTACACTACATAAGCTTATCGTCTTTTTGTGGGGAATAGCAAGCAAAATTTAAATATAAAGCCAAAGCATTCGAAAATAAGTTGACATTTATCAAGTAGTGAATAAGGAGCAAATAGTTAACAGATTATCGACTTGGGCCCCTCCCCACCCACACCCTCAAATAAACCTCTTGAGACTATTATAACGTTTGTCACTTCATAGACTACATTTTTGCAATGTGAAATATGCTAATATTTTAACAAACTGAACATCCTCTTAGCATCTTAGTTTAACTATGGAAATAAATAATATTTACCCCAGCTACATAGACATTGATATCTTCTGAAACTGCATTAGCAGCTTATTCAACCACGACGTGCAACTTATTGTGCTAAGGTGGTCAACTTTTACCGATTTTTTGTGGTAATTTTTTTGAGTGGGTGTTGTCCTATATGGCCTAGTGCAGTATGTGGAGACTGTTTTCAGCCTTTGCATATGAAAGTTATGTCTGAAATGTGCCGTGGCATTAGATGTCTAACAATTTGACATTTTGACAAGTGTAGACCCAAACGAGCGTCTTCAACCTCCTTTTAAGCTTAGAATCTCCTAATGGTGTTCAGTCAGTAGCTTAACACTCATAGAATAGTCAAGCAACTAGCAAAGGCTCTGATCAGACTGTGCGTATGCGCAGGCTGATCCGCGGCTTTGCTGGTTGCACATGCCACATTGTTGGATGCTCAAATATTAGTGATGCCCAGAAAACTACAGTTTGCATTTTTCTGGACACCATTCATGTATACGAAGAACCAAACGAATTAGGGAACCCTTGAATTTTATTTCATTTTGAGGTATTTTTTTTATATTTTTTCCGAAAACATATTAAAATTATGGAGTCCGAGTCAATAAGGGATGTGACCTCAACATGCAGCAACACATGCACGACACCAGTGCCCGGCATACTGGATTTATTAAGGTGAAGCGCTGCTCTCGGAGTACACCTGCCGTTAATACTCGAAAGAGGGTCTGGCAGTTTATAGAGAAAGAAAAGAAAAAGATAAAGAATCTGCTGCCATTCCTCCTGAAGTGCAACACCCAGTTCTTGCAGAAATACAAAAATTTTCTTAGTTTTGGTTTCGAGTATATTTGAAGCGACATTTAAGATGATGTGAGCAGCATAACACAGCAATATTCAGTCTCCACGCCGTGCATTAGGTCATATACTGCAACACCAATCCAAACCAATTTTATATGAAATATTCAAAACCAATTGACCACTAAACCTCAATACATTGCACTCCTTGTCAGTGATTATGCGTGAAGGCACTTTTACCTCTCTGCATAGAATTCAATTGAAGCAATATAGTTTAACTAACTAGTTTTGATAGACACCATATGGCATAATTGCGAGAAAACCTGTCCTCGGATTAGGCGACCAGATGAGACTCAGCCAAGCCTGCTAAGCTACTGAGACAAATTTTGCAAGTATCAAGTTCAGCAATATGCTTTTAAGAAAGCGAATTACAAATGCGCCGATCAGACTGCGTGGGTGTGCAGGCTGCACTGCGCCTTTGTTATCTGCTTACAGCAAAATAAGATTTTCACCTTTAAACTATACATATATCTATGGAATCATGAAAAGGCATGAGCGCGCGTTTTCCTCTCTCGTTTTTAAAGCAAGCCGTCTCATTTGAGATGAAATCAAGCATACTTATAGGTCTAAATTTGATAGATAAGAAACATCCCAATTACTTAACCAAAAGAATTAAGTGTTAACACTTGTAAGCAATTTCTGTGACTGTCAAACCTCGTACTGTGTGTAACATCCAGATAAAGATAAAAACATGCACATTTCGTAATACGTCAAATTGTCCTGTGAAACGATAGGTTGTTGAAATGAATATTTCTTGAGTCAATTCAACGTCTGAACTACTGCTTGCCATTTGATGATCACATTCTACACACTTCAACATATGTTTAATATTTAGAATAAGATAAGAATGACTCCAATTATATTCATTAATTTATACTGACGGGCTTTAAAAACGCAACACTAGGAAAGCAGCTTTAATGTCTGTCTCAAACAAGAATGCAAAGCAATCAATTTGATTGTATATTAAAAGAGTGTGCATTTATGAGTAACATATGAAAACCTTTCCACTTCAAATTATTTAAGTATTGGAAATGTGTTCTAAATGAGATAGGGGTCAACTGTTTCATTTGACATTTTTTAGTGGAATATCCTCTACTACTTTGAATCAAGAAACACGAGAAGCTTCAAATGTGTGTCATGAACTTTGTAAGTCATCAAGGAATTGCTTTCATTTTAACAGGCAGGTCTGCGATACAGCAGGTTTCCCTTTTTGACGTTAATCTGTAAGAAATGTTCAGTGACTAAAACTTTACAAAGCAATAACGTCGTCGAGTTTAGTTGTACAATTAAAACTTAATTAAGTGTTGACTGAAGAAGCCACTTCATGATGACATCATCGAAGTAAAGGACGTTTACATTCAGATATAACAGGAAGTTAGTGTTGCGTTTTGAGGCCTTTCAGTATAATTGTAGAAGAATTCATATATTTGTTAGAGATTCGTTGCACTGAAGTGTGACGTAATAGTTTTCAAAGACCATTGCAAGCGTTGACGTATTAATGTATGTTCCCTACTCTCCTGACAACGTCTTGGATTCTTGAACCTGAAAGCATACCATTATAAAACAATTAAAACGATATAACGTAACTAATAGGTCTAGGTAAAGAAACAAATGAACATGAAGTTGAAGTTGAATATAATCCTCTCATCGTATCCATTAGTTCAAATATTTGTTATGGGTGCTCAAAAGAATCATTTCATTAAGATATGTTTTGGTTAGGAAATAAGAAGTTAATTTGTACTTACGCACTCATATCTAGATGCCTGTGTGCCGATTTGTACTTATCTCATTAGCGAATCTGCGCAGGCCAGCCATCATTTCAACGTGCACACATTTAATGGGCCTCGTCGCGAGAAAACCTGTCTTCAGGGGTTTGCGAACAACACAGGCGCAGACCAGCCTGCGCATCCGCGCAGTCTGATCAGCGCCTATGTTATTCGCTTTTTGAAAAGTATCATATCTAAGCTTGCTTCACGCGAAATTTTCAATTTTCTAGCTAGTCTCTGTAGTTTAGGAGACTGGTTTGAATCTTACTTTGTCGGAAACCTCGAAGACAGGTTTTCTCGCGACGAGGCCCAAATAAGGAAGTTTATGATACAAGTAATTCAGCTAAAACAGTCTCCTAGCACCAATGGATAGCTGTAAGTGCAGACCTGACATTGAGGCTACGTAGCAAATTATCATCACAGATAAACACTAGCTGTGATGAAACAAAGAGAATGACCCATAACCATCAGACAGTCAGAGCTAAAGAATACCACAGCTTTAGTCATGGATGGTCAGCCAAAGACAAATATATTTAGCCTATATATTATATAGGCTAAAAACTGAGATGTGTTATTGGTACACTATTCATAGAACTGTTTCAGAATTTTTTGCTGCCAGGAATGTAATAAAGGAAGTTGAGTATAACTTAGAAATGTCACATGCATCTATCGCAGATTAAACCATGGCACCTAGACTGTGGAATATAAATTAGAACACATACAAACAAAGACACACGCATAAAAGCAAGAATACAATTAAAGAATCAGCTCTCTCTGACTCATTGAGATGAGTTTTATTTTTATAAAAATAGTGAGTATGGCCTGGAAGATCAGAAAATATTAAGGTTTCATGATTTAATGTAGTTCACAAACAGTCGACTTGTAAATTCGAAGTACTAGGGACTAGAGGTTTAATTCTAAAGTATCGTTTTTTTTAAAATATATGGAGGTAGCGATGAAAATATAACCCCTAAAATTATTATTTTTTGTGTTTTCCTATCAAACATATCCTTTTGGTGCGTAAAAGAAAAGTTTTGGGGAGAAGTTCCTATTACGCACCAAGAACGTATGTTTTTATAGACAGTTATTAAAATAAACAGTTGTTAAGTTCATAAATATGCCCTATTCTCTGAATGCAGCGTGACCAAAATTTATTTCGAATTAGAGAGTATTTCCAACAATCGGGAGTCTGAATTTTCCAGGTTTTACCGTACCTTTTTCTTCCCTGTTGTATGGTTCTCCCTTGAGGTTCTGTAGCCATGTGTATCCTAGACTGTGTCTCTGTAGCTATGTGGCATTAACGGTGCTGTCCATAGTTACACCAAAGCGTACGTGAAAGCCCTGAGATCATGAGCGATTGAAAAGCATTGGTGAAATCACTATACATAAGTCATGTTAAGATTGTCCATACAACACAAGGAATACCAACACCGCTATAAAACACGTTGATAAGTTTGACAGCACAATATTTGAGTTTGAGGTATCACGATTAAATGCATAATTGTCTGATTTAGACTTTTTATCACGATCACTGTCTATGACGCTGATTATAGTTCGAGATGGTGGTCGCTTTGGTTTAACTGGCACTGAGTCTGTTGGTCTGTCTTTCGTGTCTTCCGGTACTATGGGTGTGCACAATAGTTTGGTGGGCTCTTGTAGATATATGTGCATACCAAACACTTGGAATTGTTTATTGAACATGCACGCTGGCAGTTGTTTCGTGTTGTAGAGAAACTGAAATAGAAAATAACATGTGTGTTATGAAATCTCAACCGTAGATCATTACAAGCGTGTTTTTGAACAACCACTATCATTTAATAAATCATAATCTCAAAGTGTAAGATAGCATGTGTTCCTCCCTACTTTACTACTGGAAATAGATATGTGTCTGTCCTGCATGCACGAGTTAGAGGTTTTCAGCCCCTAAGCAGTAATATGATTATTTTTGGCTATGAAAATTGGAATCGTGAAACTAATAGTGTTTTGTTCAGGGCTGTTCATAGGTATATAAACAACTCAAAAGTTCTTTAATAACCTTCTATGACTCTGAACGCACTTAGAAACCAGTACTAGAGGACGTGACTTTACATTTATCAAGTTCAAGGGGTTCATATTCGCAGCTTTATATTTTATTTTGCTATTTATCCATATATGTTTTCAGGTACAAATCTAGTTTATGTTTCTTATACTTTGCTTTGTCCACAACTTGTTCAGCATTCATATGTGTTTGTATATGTTAAGCCAGGTTTATAAGCGTTTATATATTTTTAAAATGTTGGGGAAGGGTCTTAAATAAGGTTGTGAGAACGTGTGACCCAATCCCATTGCTGTATCAAACTATGTTTAAACTATCCCTTGCTAGATGTTTTTTTTTTCTATGTTGTATACCCTTAGTATTCTAAATCAATTCAAATGTTTATCTGATTGTTTAAGGTGGATGATAATGCTCAATCTAAACTCTTTGCTTGCTGGGTATTTAGCAAGTTTGTGTCAAACAGTTACGTGCAAAACGTTTTTGGATAAAGAAGCTTTTTTCAGATGTATTCATTTAAGAGTAATCATGTAACATTATGCTGGTCTGGTTCTGATAATAACACATCAATGCATCTGCACAGACCTTATTTTGTTTGGAATGCAAATTTCGATTTTTCATTCACACACGACAACGCATTTCATCTTTAAAAAATAAAATCTATGAAACATGCCTTGAAACATACTGGGGTTTACCTGTTGGATTTATTTTGCTCCGGTATTCAGTTTTATTTGCTATTGAGTCCTTATCTTTGGTTTATCTCATTTTTATATCTTGATTTATATGTTCTAGGAGATGATGCATTGATGAGTTAGGGGTATTTCATGCAAACCAAACATCTATGTGTCTTGATCCACGTCTTAACTAAGGGTCTAACTGGCGCACCGTGAAACTGGTTTTAAGCCCTCCATTAAAATATTTTTACTGACCGTTCCAAGGTGGTGCTTCTTTTGTGGCTCATTTATGTTATTTCTGTCTTGTTTTTGTTATGCTTTCGTACGCGTCTGTTTGTTGATGCCTTGTGGTGACCTGCAGGGAAAGGGCTGACCTCTTGGCTCTCGTTTGTGATGTCTAATTGTGAGGTTATCTCTTTCCCATTGGTACCCTGGGTCAGATGTGGTGCTTGATTGTATCGATTCCTGATCTTTGCCCCTTTCTTACTTTGTAGGCAAAGTTCGAATTTGCCTGTTTATTATTTCATTAGTTCAAAGATATCTTCACCAGTATGGCATTATAGGTTGTCACCGTTTCACAGTCAATAGGTGGTTGGACGTTTTTCATTAATATTATAGTTGCAGGGTCAAGGCAAATGCAAAATTTAGTATCTGCATTTACACCTATTGTTGATATTTGTATATATGACAGCGTTGTCCCTACTGTATTGAATTTTGTGTTTACCGACATTGTGAATTTGTTTATGTTTTAAACGTAGTGGCGCAGAACGAGTGCATTTACGGTACCAATTCCATGCATTAAAAGCACATTAATTGTCTTATTAATACATAGGTCTGTGTCGGTTCAATATGGCTATCAATAGCGTGCGGCACGGATTTTTACGCAATATATGCAGGAAGTTACTTAAGTATTCAAAATGGCGGCCTCCATTGGCTTGTTAGAAGCCGGAATTCTGTTTTTGGATTTCTTATTTACCATTTGATTGTGATCAGGTTTGCAGTAGAATGCATGGTTTAATAAGAGCTTGCATTTCAAGTGTCATGCTTCCAATGTTGTTGCCCCTTTTAATTAGTTACATGTAACAACCTTCTAATAACTGCAAGTTTATTTGCTATTTCTATATGAAGCGAATTATTCAGATTGTATAACTTAAATTAGATGGATTTGCTCACGTGATGTCAAATCATCAGACATGCATGCCACATGGTATATTTCAAATGATTTAACTCTTTAAGCGCTAAATTTCTAAAATCGATTTTCAGCTGATGATCCAGTGGTCATAAAAGGCTAAAGAAAGCAAACAAATAGTTCCTGATCCGAATGCTCCTGTAGGAGCATTCGGATCGGGAACCGTTTTGTTCGCACATGTTTGCTGTCTGTGTTGTTTGGTTCTGAGATTCAAAGAGTTGATAAACCGATTGTTGCGCAACAACAGCTGGTAAGTCGGAAGTAAAATTAAAATGAAATGAATTTCACAAAAGGTAATAATTACACGCTGTCGTAATTAGATACCTGGCGCGTGATAGACACAGATTGGCGCAGGTAATCTACGCAGAAAGCTTCACATATCAAATATTCGCTCATGTATTCTCAGTTATCTGAACCACAACACGCCCGAATGGGCGGTGCGTGACGCATATGCAAACGTTTAGTTGCACGAAACATAATGCATCTGAGACAGCCAACTTGAATAAAGCTCAATTGTTTTGTTTCGAAAACTGATATGGTTTTATAACAATTAAAGTATAGGGACGAATTTGCAAAAACATTCAGTTTACAGCTATTTATCACAACATATCATGCGCTACTCAGCACGGCCCATGTCACGAGAAATTGGATTTTTTTTTAATTATCAATGAGCATGGCCCGAATCAGCTTGCACCATTTAAACTGCTAGCGTAGCCAAAGTAAAAAGATAAACCAAGCAAATCTACACAATGATTGGCTGTTTTGACACGTGTACGCAAACAGCCAATCATTTGCCTTTATTTTGAGTTTGAGACTATTCTCAAGTTTTATAAGTTCATTTCACCAACAGATTATCACAAATCTGGAGAGGCAAAATATCATGACACAAACCAGGATCCGAGGTTGTGAAACTTTTCTCAGCGTGAGAACTTATGTTCACATGAGCATGACATTTGATCTTGTCATAATTTCTTAAACCTTTTTAATATTTCAAAATGCCAACAGGTGTTGGCATTTTAAGACTGATTACCTGACAAATGTCATTGTCTATGTCTACTGACCTGAGCAAGAATTGAGCTCATTTATTTGTATTTTGATATCTATGAATAATTCATTTGTTTTGTTTATTTGAGTTGGGCATGAAAAAAGTTTTATAAGCCTGGGCCAAGGAAACACAGAAAGGGTGGAGTGAGTCAAAATACCAGTTTAGCTGAGACTTGTCAGAGTGAAGAGAGACTCCAGTCAACATAAGATATTGGACCACTTTCAAACGACATTCTAATGCTAGAGTCTCTCTATTTATTTTATTCTAATGGCGTTTTGCTGGTGGGCTGATGGTACTCGCTTTCACAAGCTGACTGGAGTAAGACTCGGCCGAACCTCTATCTAGGTACAGAACTATAATCATAAAAGCAGTCAAAGGCCGAGTTGGCCCAGCTTGATCCATGTCAAGTGGATACTTACTGGATATGTTTGTGGAGTAATGTGGAACCAGCCCATGCCGTCCTCTGAGTAGAAGTTATCAGGTCGACCTTGAAACACCCAGCCGAAGGCCCCAAGTTTACCCTCCATATCATACATGAGAAATACTGGGTAGATCTTCTCACAGGGCAGGTCTTCGGACATATTCATAAAGTAGTGAGTACCTGGAGAAAATTAAAAGAAAATGTTTGGTACTTATAGTTAATGTTTAAATATGCATACATGGAATGTCTAGCGGAGCTAGGGACCTAGTTTTGGATCTAAGCATTCATCAACTGTTCGTTGAAAAATGTCAGTCAACATAACCAGCAGCATGCCAATATCAAACCTCTCATATACTACAAATGTAAAAATCGAAACGTTTGCATGCATATTTACGAATATATTTTGCCACACATTTTGCCCGTCGCATAAAACGTCGAGGTAGACATATGCCCTGCTGGATAGGTGCGCGTGCTACTAAACAGAGTGGGGTGGAGAATGATATGATGCGGCTGGTAAATGTACTATAAATTCAAGATCAGTTTCCACAGATGGGCCTCATCGCGACAAAAACAAACACATGCGATCAGGAAGATCAGAGACATACGTCTCTGGATTTTGCGACCTGTTGGACAAACGCCCAGTCTACATGCTTAGCTGCATAGACTACCTAGAATTTCGAAAAATAAGATTTAGCATATGTAACTAGTGTAATATCCAGATAGCAAATAACAAAGGCGCTGATCAGACTGCGCCGATGCGCAGTCTGGTCAGCGCCTTTGTTGTTTGCATACAACATAAACGGATTTTCTCATGACACGGCCAGTATGTTTTTGAGCGCACGATGTTGCACGCCAGTCGAGATATAATCTCCTTATATGTGATTTAAAAGTCTAAGAAGCTGGCCCTCCGCTGACCGCTCTCAAGCATTAAAGGGCATACATAGGGTCACTTGAGCCGATTGACAGCTGGGACCCCTATTACTGTCCAGTCCTTATTATGATTTACAGAAGATGTCCTATCATTTGACACGTGTTTTATTATCAACAAGAAGACTCCTTTCAATGAGGGTGTGGTTTGCACACCTGAGCCACATCATTAAAGTCTAATGAAATTCAGCACATACGTTAGTCAGGTGAGGATAATTATATACTTTCGATTAGCAAAGGTGTGACGAAGTTCGCGCTGAACTTCTTCCTTTTAAGTGTGAACATAAAACTTAAGGGCTGCATCATAGGCAAATCTGTCTCCGTGGTTTGCATCCAGGTCTAAGCTTCCAGATAAGAGTGAGCATCCAAATAATAATTTATTTTAATTACGTATGCTGTGGGCACTCAAAAGAACCCAAAACACATACGATTAAACTAATAAATAAAAACAAAATAACAAGTGTATGCGTTAAATTGCTTATCTGATCCTTTGCTAGGTAATTTAATAGCTCTAACCAGCCTGCTCCCCTACCAAGACTAGCTTTATTTTGAATAACGAGAAATAATGTTACAGCAACACTGGACAAATGCTGCTGATCAGATTGAGTTGATGCACAGGCTGATATGGGTACTTGTTGTTTGTCTGTGGCGAAGCTATGTTTTCACAATACGATGTTCAATTGACATTGACTTAAATCAGCTGACACGGTTGAGAGTTGACATGTCACACAATTAGAACGGTCAAACACTGGTCAAATATTTGGGGTAGTGGTGAATACTGTATAATTTCACTGTCAAACTACATTTCATCAAAAAGAAGTATAGAAGTAAATTTTGACACCAATTCATTGGTAAATTGTAGCTCGTCCGTTAGAAAGCCAGTAAGGGTCAAACAAAAAAGAAGAAAAAAATTTCGTTATTACTAGAAAGTCTCCTGTTATTACGAGAGAGCTTCCCGTTCCTATGAGAAAAAGTCTCATTATACATGACGTGAAACTTTCAAGTAATGAAAACTATTATAGTTATAACGAATTTTTTTTCATAGGAACAAGAAACTTTCTACTAATAACACGAAAGAATTTATTCTTCATTTTTATTTGACCCTTACTGGCGATATTATGATGTCATTTGAAATGCGTACAGTCTCTGTCTAATATTTACATTTTTACAGCGAAATGTGTTTAATGTATCTGTAGTATTTCGCAAACCAAATCCGAATTAACCACAGAAATTTAATTGACATTTATACATGCAATGGGTTTCAGAGTCAAACAGGAGTTCGTCCAGTGGCGTGATGGACCGCGAGCCAACCTTGTTCGCACGTGCAAAACAAGCCTCTTGTTTGCGTTGGCTGACCAAATCAAGCCAAATCTACGTAAGCTGTATGAATATTTATAGGAAACATTTTACATTTCACATGTATCTTTAAGGCAGACAGTTTATTACCAACTGGGTAATAAGAAATAAATGAATTATATTTAGGTTGTGATGATATGTCGTGCTTTTGTGAACAATGGCAATATTTACACGTACCCATCATAGGCACACAATTTCCTTTTCTCCATAATGGTGTAAGATTTCTATCTTCTTTGGGAATCTCTAGATAGTAGCTCTCTGGATTGTACCCCATCTGGATGTATAGGCCACGCCCAGGGCTTACACCTTTAGAAGCAATGGGGCTGCATATCAGCTTTGGGTGTTTAAAATATGCTGAAAGAAAGTGAAATAATTCATCATAAAGAAATTAC
Organism: Loripinus fragilis; assembly: GCA_964019695.1. Lineage (NCBI taxonomy): Eukaryota > Metazoa > Mollusca > Bivalvia > Lucinida > Lucinidae > Loripinus > Loripinus fragilis. Next base: position 4,742,487 of record OZ026519.1, read on the forward strand.
CTTAGTGGACAGTAAACCAATGTTTTTGATGGAAGTACAATGGACTCACATACTCTGAGGGATCGATACTTGGTATTTTCACCATTTGCACCAGCACATGATATTTCATGGGCGGATCCAGAAAGTTTTGTCAGACCGGCTCCAAACAGTAAGTGAGTATGATCAGGAAGTACCACAATCACATGATGCAGACCAACCCACGGCACCATGAGGAATAGCAACATAAGACAGGTAGAATTATTACCTTATCTGACCCTTACCATGAAAACTTGCTTTTAACTTCTTTGATTTATTTGCCTAAAATGACATTTCACCTGAGTTAACCCTGTTCACCTGAGCACAACATAATGGAGCCCAGAGCGCAACGGATGTGCCCCAGTCCAGGTTTTGCAGACAACCGTAGTTTCATTATTAATATTGATTCACCTTGTGATCCTCAGAAGCTAATCTGCGGATCTGAATTATACACAGTTTTCAATTTCGTAAAAGCTACATTATGCCCATTATGCCAACTACGGTAAGTATTGTTTTATCGTCTTAATTTAAGACAATTTGAGAATCACTTGGGACTATAAATAAGCATTGTGTCACAGAATAATTTTAAATTTTAACAGAATTACAACTTCTTAAATTCTAACTAGGTGTCTCTTGGGTTTAGCTGTCGCTTCAGCAACAGAAGTCATCATAATGCAAGCTTAAACATTGAATTTTGAGTTTACTGAACTGCTAAAGCCTCATGTGACATTCGTTGTAGTATGTTGCTATACAAAGACTAGCAAAAACACAGTTGATTGATGCATCTGCTGTTCACAGCATCTGATAACCTTCTGAGGAAGCTAGTTGGATCTCAATCACAAGGTGAATCCATATTAACAATTAAACAGCAAAAACAAGATGATGTGATAACCTTTGCAAACAATTTGGACCCAGATCAGGCCCGACGAAACGTCGGGCCTGATCTGGATCCAAACTGTTTGACACCCTGGTTGTATTCCTGAAGGAACTTTTCGAAAAAGATTGATTTTGAAAAAAATAAGCAAATAACAAAAAGATGTGTAAAAGCGATAATAGTCAAAGGCGGCCAGCGTTCCAACGAAGATTCAGCTCATCTTATCGCCACGACGATGATTAATATCTTCACATATTACTTTCATGTAAAATGTCAAAGACGCTAAAGAAAGCTTTGTGCTTTAATGAAGTAAATCCATTAATATCTGCCGAGAAAATAACAAGGAACAAACATAATTCCATTCTCTTCCGACTTTAATATTTCAGTTATTAATAATCCGTTGAAAGACAACAACAGAACGGCAACAAATCTGCAACAGAAATATTGCGCTTTAATCTAGCATTGAAGTCTCCAAGGATTTGAAAAAAATGAACCAACCTCCCATGAGATATCAGAACTTATCGCATATCCGGGCATGGTTAGCTATCTAGTGGGGCTACAGGCATGATTCTTTGTCGGAGTCTTCATATACATGTATACAGTGTGTTTGCAGCAAAGGCTCTGGCGAGTCTGCGCATATGCGCAGACTCGCCTGAGTCTTCGCTGCTTGACAATGCCATAAGTTCAAGATCTCATGAGCTTGCCCATATAATGATGTACCCTTGTCCTGCTGAAAAAAATAGTTTGCTTATTCCACATCTGGTTTAAGCCCATTCAGTTATTTAATTCTGTGTATTGCTATGAGCTGGCAAGAAACAGTGTTGCTCCTGATCAGCTGGTTTCTAAAGAAACTAGCTGATCTGGGGCTACACCGTTTTATAAGAGTTTACAATGAGCCGCAACATGAGATTTCCAACAATGTGGTATGTGCGACCAACAATGGCTGAGATCAGCCTGTCTGATCAGAGCCTTGGCAAGTCGCTTGAATATGCTTGAATATGCTATGACTCTTAAGCTACTGACTGAACAGCATTTGGAGTTTCTACGCTTAAAAGGAGGCTGCACAGGCTCGTCTGAGTCTACACTTGTCAAACTGCCACATTGTTTGGAAACACATGCCACGGCTTAATTATTATTCTGGTTCAGCAGGATAATGTTGAAGGAAATCGGCTTCATCTTCAAAGAATGGCTTGATGAAATCTGAAATAGTTTTAATGTCTCATCGTGAAAAAATAAATTTGAAAATAATCGGCTTTATCTGAATAGACTGGGTTGATGAAATTTAATGATATTTCCTCAAAAAGTCTCCTTAAAAGTAATAAATAATATTTAGCTTTTATCTTTATAGACTGATTTAATGAGTATTTTCGCTATATTCTACTTTCAAAATTCCTGTGCAGCTGTTCTAAAAATTTGGTTATGCAAGTGACTGTGCCCCTTATATTTGTTTTTGTCACCATATATGTACCCTATTTTGATTGAAAAGTACTAAGTAATAATTATACCATGGGTTATCCTGTCCGCCTGTACATGGAAGTAATCCACGAGCCCCAGCGTCTTGAAGTCCCTTTAATACAGGTAGCATAATTTCTACAGGAGACAGATAATTGTATAATAGAGCATGCCTCTAGCGTCTCGAAGTCCCTTTAATACAGGTAGCAAACTTTCTATAGGAGACGGGTTTATTGTTACCTTACCGGCAACTGTATTATAGAACATGCCTCTAGCGTCTCGAAGTCCCTTTAATACTAGAGGCATAATTTCTACAGGAGGTAGATCTATGTTTAACTTACGGGTGATTGTATATTAAAGCATGTCTTAGAGTCTCAAAGTCCCTTCAATACAGGAGGCATGATTTCAGATCTATTGTTAACTTACCAGTGACTGTATAATAAAGCATGCCTCTAGCGTCTCGGAATCCCTTTAATACAGGAGGCATAATTTCTACAGGAGGCAGATCTATTGTTTCATTTTTGAAGTTGAACCCTTGCATGTTACCAGGTATCTGAAAGAACAGAGATTAAACCTTATACTTCGTACAATTCCATTCCCGTTTTCAGTGTCGTTGGGTTGTATTTTCATTTTTATTCAGTTTTTCATAGAACATTTTGTGATTAAACAGAGGAAACCCTAACAAGACGCCGCACAACGCGGCGTCTGAACTGAATTTGCACTGTTTGTCTATGCTCCACATAAAGAACGTATGGGTTAACCAACATAAAAAGATACGCATAACGTTTGAAAACAAATAAGTGCACTTGTCTGCGATTTGTGGGGTTACAATTGGTGTAAAATTGTGCTAAATGAGGAACTGATGTGACTATATGTTTAAATGTGTACAACTGCGTCGATTATACAAAACGGGGAAACCTGAGTGTACAGTTTTGCACAGGCTATACATTTTGACTGTTTCAGCAAAGTAGATCTTTAGCATGCATTTTTTCTTTTTAATCTTGTTGTCAGCTCAGCCGATTTCTGCTGCATTTTTGTAAAGGAGGGCACTTTTAAAGGATACCACCATTAGCAGAAGTTTTGTACATGGCGAAACGAAAGGGGTACGTGCATTAATGTGCTAATTTGCCCCCTCGCTGGGGCCAAAAACTGAAAATTGCTTACCCTCAAATTTCTTTTGATTGGTTTATTAGAAGAATAACTGAAGTGTAAAATTTCGGCATTTATTCAAATTTTACCGTCGCTATGGTAACAAAACTGGCCGACAAAATAGGCTTAAAATTGAGAAATTGTCATTTTTGACCAAATGTTAGGCTTTTGGAGACCTATTTTTTAAGAATTAGATATCAGCACAGCTAAATAACAAAAACTCCTTTTAATTTGTTATGTGCTTGGGTAATTCTCATCTTCTGTTAAAATATTTTTTTTGTATTTGCTTGTGCTCTATGTCAATTTTTCCGTCAAACCTCTCAAATTTGCTCCAAAATGGTCAAATTCCTTTTTCAAAGTACGTAAGGGTGCAAAGATCAGGAATCGATACAATCAAGCACCACACCTGACCCAGGATACCAATGGGAAAGCGATAAATTCATAGTTAGACACCACAAACGGAAGCCAAGAGGTCAGCCCTTTCCCAGCAGGTGACTACAAAACACATATAAACAGACGCGCACAAAGACATAGCAAACACAAGACAGAAAAAAAAAACATAAAAGATCCACAAAAAGTACCGCCTTGGAACGGTCAGTAAAATATTTTACTGGAGGGCCTATTTTGGCGGCCATTTTCGCTACCATAGCAACGGTAAAAATCGAAGTAATTCGAGACTTTTACATTTTTGTTATTGTTCTAATAAACTAATAAGACCAAATTGGTCAACACAATTTAGTTTAGCCTTATAGGGGAGAAAAAGCTCCTTAATGCGCGTAGCTCTTTTGTCAGGAAGCCCCTTGGCGATTTGAATCTTTTTCAGTATTACAGTAAAACCTGTCTTAAGCGTCTAGTCAAAACGAAGACCAAAAATTGTTTTTTAAGACCGATTATCGCATATTATGTTATGTTATGTTTATATCTGAGCTTTCGCTCTTAACCTTCGTGATGAGTTCCAAGTACACCAATGGTAAATTATATTATTCTATGAACATCACTGAAGATACACGAAGATGCTGAGCGAAGATTATTCCGTTACAATGCCCATCCAACAAGTACCGAGTAAATAATGAAGTTTTGTTTACATGTTTCGTGCGCCATAACATTTATCGGAGAGGTTCGTGCCATGCTGATATAACTTCAGTTTCTATTGAATAATTGTGTTATTAGAGGACTCTGGCAACACTTTCAATTTTATGACATCCATTGACAAAACTAGATCAAGCATGTATTATTATATTACCGCTGAACACTGTTGCTCTAAGTCTATGTTCAGTCTGGCAAGAAATCGCATATCTAACACATGCAGAAATTTGCTCAATAAAAATGACATTGGCCAGCACACGTTGTTTTGGTACTTCTCGCATCAGCGAGTAGCAAAGGCTCAGACGAGACTGCGCATATGCGCAGTCTCGTCTGAGCCTTAGCTACTCGCAATATGCGCAGTCTCGTCTGAGCCTTAGCTACTCGCATGCAGCAAATATAGAAGTAGACGAACATAGACTTCTAGCCCCATTTCTTATCACGTTGGCAAATAGTAACGGCAACGGTAAAGTAGCTTGACAATATTCACCGCTTAGGTACTTCTCGCATCATCGAGTAGATACGGCTCAGTGGAGGCGCAGTCTCGTCTGAGCCTTCACTTCTCGCATACAGCAACTATAGAAGTAGAGGCAAATTAAACCTCTAGCCCCATTTCTTATCACGCTGGCAAATAGTAGAAACTTGACAATATTCACCGCTTGGATACAGACAGAATGGAAGTAAATAATTGATTAGACCAAACACTAACATCTAGTCCAACAAGATAGCTGCAAAATGTAAGTCAAAAGAGGGCAAGTCACCATGATGACATTTAGGCTACAGATCAGTAAATGTAAAAAGGGCAGTGAGTGGCTTAAAAAGTGGATTGGAGCTCAGGGCTAGATTTAAGAGTAGAACAACTGACATTAATGTGCACAACATGTGGTGGACATAGATCTTAGAAACAACATTTTTAAGTTTAATCAGTTTGTACTGCTCTGACTGAAAAAAGACCGAGCATCATTGGTGATATATTGCAGCTGCAGTTATACATTTCGCCAAAGATTTGTATTTTCTTTCTTGTTATGAATGGTTGAGAAAGGGAAACAGGGAATAGTTTCGAATTGGGAGTTGACGAATTTTAAGATATTCTAGTATAGGGGTCCAAAAGATCATATTTGAATTTAAAACCATATTATATGTGCAAGTTTCAGCCAAAGCGACGTGTAGGATGGGTGTTTCTGAAAGCTGGAATGAAATGCGAAACTAAGGTAATATCAAACAGCCCTGGTCCAAATGCAAAATAATTTCACAGAAATGTTCCTAATAATACTCTCCACAAAAGTTGCCTAAATGGCTTTGCTCCATCAAACAAGCTGACTGTTAGAGCTGTAGATAAATATATCTATAAACAGCATCTTCTCCATAACCACTGGTCCAAATTCAAAATAATTTCACACAATGTTTATAATAAGGCACTCGGGCAAAATTGCCCAATCGGTTCTGCTCAAATTGCGTTTTGCTGGTAGACCGATGGTGGCCTGATACTGTATGCATGCTGGGATACACATATATACAAGAATGACTTAACGCACATGCAGTAGGTCCAATCCTTCTCATGGACTTGTCGGTTTGTCATGGGTGCTAAAGAAACGTCTATAATTAACTTAAAGAAAAAATTCTGATGCAGTCAGTGCTTTATTCATTTAAGCACAAGTACGGAACTTTTCGACCCGGGGGGGGGGGGGGGGGGGTAACTCTCAATTTTACTTCCATCTTCTGTTTACCAAAAAGAATCCGAAACATCCAACACCGCAAAAAGTATTTGAAATTTTAGCAACCCCCAAAAATATCCCCTTTCTTAAATTTTAGCATAAGAAAGGACCCTAAAATGCATAGAAATGACCCCTAAAACTAATCGAATTTAATGTTGACCCCAAAAAATATCAACAAAATCTTAATGCCCCCAAAAATATTTATTTTTCTGAAACCCCCAAAAATATTGAAACTCAAAATTTTGAACCCAAAACTGGTCCGTACATACGTATATTAAAAATATCAAAGTATCCCCCCCCCCACACACACACACACATACACACCGTGGGCTTTCGACCATGAATTTTACTATTAAGGGAATTCTGCAATTATGCATTTGACATTTGTAATTTCTTAGGGCACTGCAGTCGCGAACGGTAATTTGCGCATATCAGACTAGAATGTAGAAGTGCAACCTGATCAGCCTATTTTATAGCTTTTCTGTTCTCGTGGCATTAAAAAACAAGTATCATTTTCCTGAAAACCAAACTGTCCAATATGAGTAAGTAAACACACTGATAGCTTGGTTCATTCTTCGTTGTTTTATTTGTCTCCTTACTACCACAAATGACAAAAAGTCCAATAATAATTGAGTTCTGAGACCAGTCATAGACTGCCAGCCTAATTATTAAATTTACACAAATTATTTTCTAAGACCCATAGGCAAGGCAATTATTTCTAGCTCTCCTGTGTAAAACGCAATACGTGGCAGTAAATCCCCTCTTGACAACAATAATTTACCTGGTTGTCATGGTAACGGAATTAAAAAAAAATCTCCGCAGCCATATATTGTAATTTATAGCTGATAGTATAGGATTATTTCCAATATGAGTGAAATAATTGCTTGATGATGGCGCGCTGGCAATATAAGAATTCTCACGTTACACTGTTATTAGAATATTTGGTATGATTTGAACATATTCTTGAGAAAACTGCTTATGATGTTAACAAACAATAAATCTGCTAGTCAGCCTGTGTGCATGCGCACAGGCTGATTAGCGCATTAATTGTTCATTCTAAAAAAATGATAACCCTATATTTATATATAAATGAATGTTTTAGAGTGTCTCTGTAACTTAGCAGGCTGGCTTGTGTCTTGCCTTGAAGACGGGTCTACTTTAGACTAGAAACTGTCTTGGTTGATCAATACTTAGTTCTGTCAAGGGATTCAGTGTAAATACTGATAAGTTCCGAAAGAATGGAACTTAAATGTGTTATACTGTTTGCCTTTACCAAAACCTACGCTGCGGACATTGTCTCCCGATATTATACAACTGACGCATTCTTTTGATGTTAACATTATACAATTGATGCATTCTTTTGAGGTTAACATCAAGATTTGTCAACCCGAGAACAGTGATGTTCATCAAGGCGAAGCCGAGGTGAACATCACTTTCTCGGTTTAACAAATCATGATGTTAACCGCAAAGGAATGCATCAATAGTTTTGTTATACGGACAGGTAGACCTTATTTTTGTCAAGGCTGCCTGATTTAGGATTCTTGATTTCAGGTTTATCACATACCAGAGAGAGAGCTTAATTTAGCAATCACGAACAGTAAGTTGGTTTCCACCACCTTTGAGCCCATCCGTCCGATCATTCGTCCGTTCATCCGTTAACGTCACTCTGTCATGCAGATGCCACAAAACATACTTACAGCTGCCTGGATTCCAGCCAGATTGCCATTAAGGTCATAGATAGGCATTGCTTTTCGGTTGCTTCCCTTCATGAACAGAAATCCATGGTAGTGGTCAGCTGGAAAGGAGAACGAAGGAGAAATGAGAATTCTACTGAGTTGAAACGCTTACTTACTATACTGGTACAAGTCCGTGAGATGATGGTATTTGTTGCATGAACGCATTTCTCTGTTTATTCCTTTTCATAGACTTATGCAATTCTCCTTCTTATATATTTACTTTATTTTAAAGATAGTTATGAACTATATTCCACTTCATGAATGACTTTAATTCTCTAAGGCTGAAGAAGGACTCTCTAATGCCAGTGCTATTAGAGAGGACTGAAGACATTATATGAAGTAAAACGAAATTGGCATTGAAGACTGAACAGAACAGAAGAGAACTTTCTTGAAAACTATGCATCTCAGGCCACTCACAGGTGGTGTAAGTGAGAAACGCAAACATGTTATGCAGTAAAATAGACATAATACATATGAATATCAGTTTATCCCTCTGATGGATTATCTCATATATATGGGTATGGAATAGTCAAGTTTGTATTTTAAGAGGTGGCTGGCTTAACTTTCTATTAAATAATGTATTTCTGTCCATGAAAATTGTTTTTATCTTAGCAAACAGTGCAGACCCTGATGAAACGCCGCCTTAAGCGGCATTCCATCTAGGGCTTCGTTGTTTGTCAAAGTACCTGTTTGTGTAAGGTGTATTTGTGCATGTGCAGGCATTCTTCTAGGCTTCATGTAGTTTTCTTCCAAAGTTTGTACTTGCGAGCAATGTTGGCTCTGACGAGACTGCGTTTATGTCTAAATGCTTAGACTCGTCAGAGCCTTCGCTACTCTTATACACAAAGTAGATGTATAGATGTAAATGAAGGTTCAGACCATCGTTTAGATCCATACCTTTGCTGGGTATATCAGCATAGGTGTTTATCAGAGGCATTTGCGAATAACATGATTATGCACTGAAATCTCGGACACTGGCCCATATATGAATGGATTCAACCAAACATCATGTGCGGATCCAGAGGGGGACAGGGGGTCCAGACCCCCTGAAAAATCACAAAGATACTGGGTTCCTTAGCAACACTGGTCGTGATCCCTTGAAAAATCAGAAAGCTATCAAGCCAGATTCAAAGAAGGGCCGTCATCGGCACGCCAGCGAAACGCCGCTTAAATGGCGTTTCGCTCGCGGGCAGATGAGGGCCCGCTTATAGTGGTGTTTGAACCCTGTCTCCACTCCTCTTCAACTAATAAAAAATACAAAAAAAAAACATTGTTCTCTGAGTTGGACCCCCTCTGACAAATTTTCTGGATCCGCGCATGAACATTTTTGGCTCATATCAGATTTCGTCTCACCATACCCATCATATATTCGTATAATTGAGAACGTACGTCGTACACCTATATGGACATAATTGAGCCACACCAGGACAAATCCAGCAGACCGCCAGTCTTTTCAGAGTCTTCGCTGTACGTTTAATGAGTAGCAATGGAACCATGATCAGGCTGGACGGGTGTTCAAACTGATCTGAGTCTTCATTGAGCGCACATATCGTTATTTTGGTTTTGTAATGAGGCCGCTTATATGTAATTGTTGACTATTCCTAAATGCACCTTAAAAATTCTATAAATATGTTTGATACCATTTGTCAAATAAAGTAATAACGCTACAAAAATGTTGCAATCATCTATTGGTGACTCTGTTGTTTTTCTTATATGCGTTGTGAGAGCATTTTGTCTACAGATAAGTTTTGTTTTCATTGGATAAGGATAACAGAAAATATTGCCATTTTCATACTCAGACACATATTCCCTCTGGGGCTATTACCAATCTAACAATCCAAAAATGCTATAGGCTACTAAAATCATCCCATTTTGATACAAACTGGAGAAACGAGATAAAAAACGATGTATGCCTGAATGCATTGTTAATTTAATTATTCTTTGTTTTACGAATATCGCATAACGCATTATATATCTATGTCATAGGAGAACATTCTAAGGATTAGAACGAATAAAATGCTTGTTGAGATAATAACCAGGACATACCACTATAATGTTTACTACAAGAACCAGTACACAGGAATTTCGCACTTGTGGCAGTTGCAAAAATGCCTCAAATAAACGCTAATGCTGACTTATCCTGCGTGCTAGAGGTTAATTTTTTTCCTTGAATCTACATGCAGACTTCGTGTATGCGCGTGCCGAATACTCTGGGGAGTGTGCAAATGCATAAAATGTGCTGACTCGTCTGAGCCCTCTTTGCTCGATAGTACCAAATCCTAGCCCCGAGGTTATAAAACTTGAATTTAGTCTCAAACTCAAAATAAATCGCAATGATTGTTTGCTTGCAGGCAGCCAATCATAGCGCTTTATTTTGAGTTTGAGAATGAACTCATGTTTTATAACCTCGGGGCATATTAGTTGCCCTTATGAAATGGCCTAGGTTGCTGCGGCATTCTGTCGCATGGAATCTATGTTTGTTTCTTTTAATGCTATAGCTACCTGTATTAACCAAATAATCCGCTGACAAACAACAAATCTGTCAAATAAGTTCCAAATTGTGAACGTTTTCTATGCCATTGCACTTTCAATTGTGTTAAAATCTAGGGGAATATTAGATACTGTTTCATTTGTATATATGGAGACTGGTTGTGTGACAGTGTAATAATATGTACCTGTCTGCAAAATATTCAGGCATGATTCAGGACTTGGTGTAGAGGGAAATGAAAAGGCACATGGATTGTATTATCATGATTATAACTTCGCCAAATTATTTAATGACTTTTATGGAAGGGGGGAGGGGGGTACTGCATAAAATATTCCTTTAATATGTGAGCCGTGACATGTGATTTCCAATAATGTGGCATTTTGACAAGTGTAGCCTCAGGCGAACCTCTGCAGCCTCCTTTTAAGCTTATAAACACCAAATGATGTTCGGTCAGTAGCTTAACATTCATAGAATATTCAAGCGACTAGCAAAGGCTCTGATCAGACTGCGTATGTGCGCAGGCTGATCTGAGGCTTTGCTGGTCGCACATACCACATTGTTTGAAATCTCATGTCACGGCTCATGTTAATTTTTACGACTAAACTGTAAAAATGATTTTAACTTTACACCAAATTTGTTGGCAGCTGAACTGCCACTGCTACCTCTGAACTGTTAAAAAAATACAGAATTACCAAACGCAGCGGCCGTGCTAAAGTGACGTTTAATTTTACGATTAGCGGGTAACGTGGGTATTTCTGATCATTGGGGGGAGCCAAAATCATTTTCAAGCGATTGTTTGGTCACTGAAAACCAAATAAGCATAGCAAATGCTGCAATTTTCTGAACTTTCTCAGAGAAATAAAGGCCAAGTTTTCACAATTTGATGTTTTTTTAATGTTTTTACGTTATCGCCTTTCGGAGCTTCTAGTCGTTTTTTCTTGAACCACATCAACAAGTAAAACTGTTTGATGCCTTCCAAAATATTCAGACAATTTAAGTTGAATGAAACATCTTCACGGCTACAGAGCACGAGCCAAAAGATACAATCTAACGTCACCATTATCTCACAAATGCGTCGCATCATTTTTCAGTAACTTAAGGTTTTAATCAACTATAATATGAGTTACATTGTATGCCTATCATATCTTTGTAAACTGATTCTCTGTTGAATCGAAACACCAATTAACATTATAAGTTTAATAAAATGATGACTACGTTTTGACGTCATTGATGGCAGCTGAATTTTCAGCATGAAATTTCTATCACATCTGTCACATAGCCAATAGTTTTTAAAGGTGTACGATGCACGAGGAAGATAAAAGACCACCAAGCGAAAAATCACATGCTTTTCATTTAGCATTACTTTTACAACGGATGTGAATTTTGTGAAACATAAGAAATTGCTAAACTTATTGTGCATAGTATATTTCATTTTAAATGCATTGCACGTTACAAGGTCGGTCTGTTAGCTGCACATGGTTGATGGTTAACAGCTTGACACTTGTCTTATGGAACACACGTCCATATTTTCTAATAAAACTCTGCCGAAGAACATGCACAATTAACATGTGATCGTTCTGGTCCGAACAGAAGACGACACCTGACGACTCTGCATAGGCCACATGTAATTCTATCTGTGTATTTGCTTACGGGCGACCTTCCCATGAGGCTGTTCTTCTTCTGGCTTTAAATTATGGATGCTAATTCCAGAACTAATGGTCGGACCAGCAGAACACGACATGGAGGATAATAATGATAATGGACATTTTAAGTAATTACATATCCCAGTAGGTGTGCCAGGGACATTCCTTGGAGATTATTAAAAAAGCATAGAGGCATAGCAGTAATGCAATAATGATTTATGGCTGGAAAACAAATAAGCCGTGGCATGTGATTTCCAACAATGTCGTATTTTGACAAGTGTAGACTCAGACGAGCCTGTGCAGTCTCCTGTTAAGCTTAGAAACTCCAAATGATGTTCAGTTAGTAGCTTAACATTCATAGAATAGTCAAGCGACTAGAAAAGGCTCTGATCAGTCTGCGCGTATGCGCAGGCTGGTCTGAGCCTTTGCTGGTCGCACATACCATATTGTTGGAAATCTCATGCCATGGCTCAAATAAGTCTCTGTTGGGTACATTTCGCCAGCTTATGAGCTTCCGCGTGTTTAAGTAGACTTAATCATAAAATTTACAGGGAATTTCGGAAGAACATATAACTGTCAGTTTAGTTTATGAGAGATAGTGCTAATCTAGGTTGCCCCTGGATATAGCAGAGAAAATGAGGATTGTGTTTGTTGGGAAATAATAGAGCTCAGTAGAAGAATGAAACATTTATGCTGTATATACACGTGTATAAATGCACTGATCCATAAAGTTTCGTCAAAGGGGATCCAACTCTGACAACTTTTTTTCTTCTTCTTTTTTAGTTGATGTGTGAAGAGAGGATCCAAATACCACTAAAAGTGGGTCATCATCGGCCATTAAGGGCCCAACATTGAATACTGGCTTGGTAGTTTTATGATTTTTCAGGGGATCCGGACCAGTATTGCAAAGAAACCCTATAGCTTTGTGACTTTTTCATGGAGGTCTGGACCCCGTGTTTCCCCGCATGGTATAACGTTCAGCTAATAAGAGAGCTGGCTTGCCTTGCTTTAATTGTGTTCTTGTTGTCAGTGTTCTATGTCTTCCTCGCAGATCAGAGGGTTAGTTTGTGATATGAGCCACGACATGTGATTTCCAACAGTGTGGTATTTTGACAAGTGTAGACTTAGACGAGCCTTTGTAGCCTCCTTTCAAACTTAGAAACTCCAATGATGTTCAGTCAGTAGCTTAAAACTCATAGAATATTCAAGCGACATCAGACTACGCGTATGCGCATGCTGATCTGAGGCTTTGCTGGTCCCACATTGTTAGAAATCTCATGTCGCGGCTCAGATGTGATTGTTGCATTTCCTGGTCGTACTCACTTATTTTTAATATATAAATGTAACAGTATGCCAATTTACCCCAGATTTCAACACAATTGAAAGTGCCGTTTTATAGCTTTGACGTTATCAATTGTGTGCTTATTTGACAGTTGGTTGCAGTTTGGAAGCAAAACATTTGGTTTTAAGCTATTAGTGTACCTTTATACCAAACGGAAGAGCTAATATTATACCATGACACCAAGATAAAGAGCAAAAACATACCATGACGCCTTAATGAAGAGCTAATGGCATATCAGGACACCAAGGAAAAGAGCTAGTGGTATTCCAAGAGGAAGAAATAATGGCATATCATTGCTCTCCAAGAAATAAGGATAATGGCATACCATGCCACCACGAGGAAGAGCGGGAAGAATATCATGACACCAAGAGGAAGACCAAAAGCATACCACGACACCACATTGAAGAGCTAATATTAAATCATGACATAAAGAGGAAGAGGTAATGGCACACCATGACACCCAGAGGAAAATCCAATAGCACCACAGGGCGTAAAATGGAAGATGTAATGGTATACCATGAAACAAAAAGAACGACCTATTGATATACCATGTTGCCAAAAGGAAGAGATGATTACATTCCATGACACCCAGAGGAAGTGGTAATGGCATACAATGTCTCCAAATGGGACAGGTAATGGTATACAATGACACCAAGAGGACGAGATAATGGCATACCATGGCTCAAGCAGACAAGGGATAATGGCATAACATGACACTAAGAGAAAAAGATAATGGCATACCATGACGACAGATGGGAATGGTAATGGTATACCATGACAAACAGTGGGGGAGTTAATAGCATACCATGATACCCAGTAGAAGAAATAATTGCAAATCATGACACCAAGGGGAAGTCTAATAGCATACCACATCATAAAAAGGAAGGTCTAAATGCATACCATGAAACCAATATTAAGAGAAAATGGCATATCCGACACCAAGAATAAGAGCTACAATAACATTTTTAAAATAACAAATCATCTGCATAAATAAGAAAAGGAACAAGACTTCATCAAATGGTGCATGAGGGAAAACTTAGTCGTGAAATAAAAGTGTTCACATATCTCTGCTCCTCTTTTGGACCCGCGCCTGGAGAATGACGTTTGGCTGTTTTTAACCTCGCTGTATCCTGGCTATTGACCAGGAAATGACCTAGCTGGTAGCCGTGAACGTATTGGTAGTTCTAACTACAAATGTTAGCTGTATGTGCAATACAAACACGTTCACGTCTAGGAGACAATTGCATTCCAGTCAATCTTTTTCTTAAATTATTTGGGGTTTTATTGATTGGTCAGAGAGGGTATGAGAATGTTAGAACCTGCATCTTAAAAATGTTAGGTATATTCAATTATGCGCGTGAAACTGCCGACTGCCATTATCTGTTTTTGAGTGATAATCAAATATTTAGTTGGTTAAGGGAGAAATGATTGATTATTCTATGATTCTGTGCGGTTAAGTATTAATGACTTAATTTATATTCAGCCAAGCAGAAGTAATGAAATAGTTTCTCCCCAAGATTTCTATATTTTCAATCTCTGCTTATTTCTTCATCTTATCTTGCAGTGTGATAGCATCGACAATTTTTAATTGTCTGTAGACTTTTAACCTTTTGAAAATCACAGCAATAAGGAATACGCAGAATCACGATTGGGCCTCGTCGCAAGAAAAAGACTGTCTTCTTGGTATTCGTCCATTCTCGAACCAGAATCAAGGGCGGGTCCGGAGGGATGCAGGAGATCTGTCCCCCCCCCTTGAAAATCACAAATAGGTTTCCATAGGAATTAGCATTAGGACCACCCCAGTAAGTTTTAACTTCCAAGTTTTCCATATAATAATTGTTTATTCCATAAAACACTGGAAAACTCTGTGAAAGGACCGCTCTATAAAATAAGTTGACGACTATAAAACCGTCAGATTTTATGGTCTTGGACCCCCCCCCCCCTTCCCCCCCCCCCCCCCACACACACACGCATACACATCTCCCAACCCCTGACGAAAAATTCTGGAACCCACCTTGATAATCTTAATCTTGAAATTCAATGTGCCGTAAGTATAACACCACACTATATAGAGAGTGAATACCAAAGGAGCAGACCAGCCTTCGCGAATGCACAGGCTGGTCTGCAACTTTGTTGTTCACATGCAACAAATACAGATTTTCTCGCTACGAAACCCATATTAAAACAGGCCATAACAATACATACTGTATAATGACAGACAAGAGAACCATGAGTGTGCTAAACACTATTCAAGAAAACTTTTATACAAAGCATGGATATATACGATGTATATGGTATATGGGTGAGGATCTGAATGGTTTCTGAGCTAAACTGGAGGGGGTGGGACATTCCCCCAGGGAATCCCTTGTTTGCATGGTTGAATGCAGGCATGACCAATACTTTTTCTTTATATTTTTCTCTGCAAATTTCAAAAACTGTATAAGTATGCAAAATTTGATCAAAATATATGGTGCGGTTCAAGAGTTATGAACATTTTCACTAAAAGACCTCAACCTGCCAAAATGATGCTCAGCAAAGCCTCGTCACCATTTTGCATACCCGTGACTGGACAATGTTAAAATAAATAAGTATGCGAAATTTGATCCAAATATACGAAATGACGCTTAGGAAACCCTCCTCCATCCAAAAATATTGTTACACATGCCAATGGTTAGATAATGTTGACATGCATTTGTATGCAAAACTTGAGAAAAATATACCATGTGGTTGAAGAGTTATGAGCATTTTCACTAACTATTATTGGACGAATGGACGGATTGACTCACATAGTGATTATAGTGCAGACACAAGGGTCGTACAATTTATCACCTTAACGCACATTTCATTTATATTCCAATGTTTAACATCAAATATCTTGCAATGCACAAAGTGAAACTACATGCTTGTGCAATAAGCACGTTATTGTATGGTTTTGCGTCTGTACAGGCGATAATCTACTCGCTAAAGCTCGTGGAATTTCGTCCAGTACACACCCATAACCATACAATAACTTACACTTATATACAAAGAATGAAAAGTAAAGTACAATTTATTTGCTGTTGGTTATTTTTCATTGTCTTTTCGGTCCTAATAACAAATAGACAAACTTGGACAGAAACTAATAAAGTGTCGACGAAGAATCACATACAAAAATCTGTTATTTTAGAAGATTAGTAATTTATCTCATAGAGCTAAATTATTTAGGTATTCGAGGGGTATTTCTGGTTGGATGAACTGACCAAGTAAAGTTCATTCATCAAAGACTTTGGCAGTTGTAAAGATTTCCAATTACCTGAATGAATTCTACATAGGATCATGGAATTAAGACATCTAATTGTCTGTAGGACCAGGGCGTTGTAGCAAAAATATAAGAAAGACAGTGGCGTCTCAGGCAAACGCCTATAATGTGAGGTCATAAGTATGGACATACAACCAATCGAGTAAACTGGGATAAATTTTCTTTAATCAGTCAGTAGGTTTGCATCATTAATGAATTTTAAGAATCCCTAGGACTTTATTGTTATTGTCAATCCATTAAGCATTATCACGCTGCTTATGAACTTTCAGTGCATTGCCTTCTTAAGTTCATCGGTACATCCACACTCTGCACTTTTATACATATGCTCCATGAACATGTATGAGTGATCATTAAATTTAGAGAATAGGTTTAGTGCTCTTAAAATACTGTGCACGAGCACCTTCTAAGTCATTTTGTCCTAGCTGACTGATATCACTTATGCATCCATTTAACACTTCAAATTAACGTCACTAACTGTAAAGGGCCCTTCTCTGTTCATTACTTCTTCGACTGTCTTCTCAAGATAACCCAGTTCCTCCTTATAAGCATCAAAATTGAACAGAAACCTGACACAAATCACACATTTTTGAAACTGTTCTGTAAATTTTAGCCCGAGTCAGGTATGGCCTGACAACAACTGATTTACTTTTGAGAATGCAAATTAATCTACATTGAATAGCAAGACATCTTTATCACCTGTCTTATCTGATATTCTTCTGTTACCACTGTTCCTTTGTCCTTAATAAGATCCATATATTTTAGAATAATATAATTCCTTTTCAACATCGTCTAGTTCCAATGTGCCCTTTATTTCTCTAAATCTACCTATCTATAGATGGGATAGTGTAGGGTTCCTTTCAGCCATGATGTCTCTTGCACACCATCAACTGACTTATCAGGCACTGAGTTATTGCAAAATCGTAGAACATCTTGGTCACATTTCTACGTATACGGTGTGTAGTCACACTTGATGATTTCCAACGGACTTCTCGAGCACTGAAATTACCACTCACAAATATTATAATGAAAATGTTGGTGTTTCCATATTTGTTCATGGTGGACTTTCACCGATGTCAAATTGTCTTAGTCTGTGGGTGCGTTTCTCAATTTCATGATTTTTCCCAAGATACCAGGGCTGTGCCAGGAGCTCGCACATGCACAGGACCTGCTGGAGACATTAGGGGAGGTCTACACCAGTAATTTCTCATAGTGAAGTAGGACCTAAAATTACGTATAAAAGCAGGAACTTCGAAAATCCGTTACAACAGAATTTCTGAGCGGAGTTTAAATATAATTCCAATGTATGAATCGCCATTTACAAGAAGTAATTTTTATCTTCAATAAAAAAGGGGGGGGGGGAGAAAAATCATATACTCTCTATTTTCTTTGAAAAAAAATGATGTACTAAAGCTATTCACAGTATTTCATAAAAGTTCCACGTTTATCAAGTATTTCATATAAATAATATAACCAAAAACACCCTACAAGTGTTTTGCACAAAAGTGGTTTGCCCCTGACTGAGATACAGTTAGATTTTTATATGCAAGTGAGTTTTGAAGTCCCAAAGGATGCATGATTGGTTTTCTCAGGGGTCCTATACAGTGTTTTATTAGTCTATGACTAAATACTGCAAGTCAATGATAACCGTGTTCGTGTGAAAATTCTATTTGTATATAATTCAGGATCTTTAGATAAGCGCTACTTTCCTAATAATGTTCTAAGATTGCATTAAGATAGTCTGTTGTGCATCCACTATTCAGTGATGATATGCATTATTGATCAAATTCTCCACAAAACCAAATTTTCTGTTATAGGGTTAATTGTATTTGAAAATATCCTCGCGACTCGTCGATGACAATATTATAGCTGTGCTTTTCTTATCTAAAAGTTAGTTATTCTCTCAAACCAAATTTAGCGTAAACTGGATCATCTATAAACGGAACTTTTTGCATGTTTATGCGTATTCATGTCTTTATAATGTCTAAACAACTCTAAGTTTACAAATGTTTAATAGATCAAGACTGACATAATAATAAGCATGTAACTAAGAAATGACGTTAATAATGTTTGTTTGTTTTGTTTTAATTTGATTCTTTACGTCCCATCCAATCGTTCAGTTAAACAGGGATGGGTTGAACCATTACTAAGCTAGGATAAATGTGTCTTGTTCAAGGACCACAACACAGTGACGCCGGTGAGGCTTGAACCCCAGACCTCTCGGTCTTGAGTCAAGCACTCTACCACTAAGCCACTGCGCTCCTTACGTTAATAATATTAATTCAAAATGACGTTGTCTTGTTCCAAAAGCATTGAGTTGGATACTACATTTCTCCCTTTTTAAAAAAATTCAGGAGTCTTCTGCTTACTTCGACATCTAACTAAATTTAAATAGATAGACATGTAATATGTATATTGCATGTCAGAAATGCAAATTGATAATTTGCAATAAGATATTGTGTTAATACTTTTGAGCAGTGAACCTATTATCAGTACCATGTCCAATTGACAAACAAAAGTCTGACTATAATGGCAGATAGTATATGAAATTGATATTTTTTTCTACTTGAATATCACTAGAGTTCAAGAGCATTTAAGGCAAATACTACATTTTCTCCTCTATTTTGAGATTTTGTAAATGTATATCTCGTGTTGTTCGTTCCAGTTTGATAAGTGAAACAAATAGTCACTAAGAATTGCATTGTGTAATGGATAGGGTCTCTTGTGCCTGTAACCTGTCAGATTGCTTCAAGTCATCCTATCTTCATTATCAACATTCATTTTATTTTTGTAAACAGGGTTACAATACTTTCTGTAGTTCCAATGTTAATTATCTTTGATGTTAAATATGAACGTTTCATATCTGTGTTGCATGGCAAATCATATGATTCCCTTAACTTTTCTCTTTCAATTCTTTCTACATTTAACCCATCGGCTGCACGAAAACCTTCTGTATTAAATTCTTTGCTGAATCGAGATCTTTCTCAAAACTGCTGATTCTTTCTCGCAATTCCTTTATCTGTCGAGAAGTTTCATTCTCTTGAGGCAGTGACTGTTTGCCTGTCTTTATTCTTACATGTGATACTGAACTATCATCTAAACTCTGGCCACTATGGTGTATCACATCAGCTATGTTGACACTCTCTTTCCTCTTTATGTGAGTATAACAATGTATCTGTCTCATCGTTGCTTCATCTATTGGTTCTATCCATTTTCGTTTCTCTCAAGTGGTTATATTTTCTGAATATTTCACATTGCACTCCATAAGCAGGACAATTTCTGCCCCTAGGATGCACTCATGTTACACCAACAATAAGAACAGGAATGTGCTCTAAACTGTAGATAGTTTTGATTCTGTGCCCATTCTCTCCTTTATTCTCCAACTTTAGATATTGTCTTAATCCATTGGTCCGTTTTCATGTCATCCACTTGCACTGATATATTTTCAATTTGCTTAGCTTGAGTCATAAACTGATCTAATGTCCACCCTTCAAATATACATTTTTGTATAAGATATTGTTCTCAATTGTTTAAATAAGATGCTCTAGTATTCTATCACCATTACTATTGCCAAAATCACACCCATAGGCTTTCTCCCTCAATCTTGTGGCATATGCTACAATGGTTGCTCCTGCATCAGGTCTACCTTTCAGAAACATATATTGGCTATAATGCTTATTTCTTTTAGGCACAAAGTAATCATTCAGTCTTTTATTTACTTTCTGATAATAGTCCAAGTTTCC
Source organism: Loripinus fragilis (assembly GCA_964019695.1). Lineage (NCBI taxonomy): Eukaryota > Metazoa > Mollusca > Bivalvia > Lucinida > Lucinidae > Loripinus > Loripinus fragilis. Next base: position 4,763,022 of record OZ026519.1, read on the forward strand.
ACCAGGTTCGTTGTCTGGTTATTTTTTCTCTAATCTCGCTATCTCAGTCCCACCATATATGAGCCACGATATGTGATTACCAACGATGTGGCATTTTGGCAAGTGTAGACTCAGACGAGGATGTGCAGCCTCCTTTTAAGCTTAGAAACCCAAATGATGTTTGCTCAGAAGAATAATATTTATAGAATACTCAAGTGACTAGCAAAGGCTCTGATCAGACTGCGCGTATGCGCAGGCTGGTCTGAGCCTTTGCTGGTCACACATACCTTATTGATAGAAATCTCACGTCACGGCTCATATTATTAAGCACATTTTTAGTCAGTTGGACTGTGAATTCTGATATATACGCAGCACCAAAAATTAAGGAACCATTTCATTTCTCCTGGAGTTGGTGTTGCTCTTCAGTAGGAATAGAAGCAGATTCCGAGAGCAGAGGTACGCTGTATCATCTCCAGTATGTCCAACAGGTGTCATGCATGCAATGCTGCACGTGGATGTAACACACAATATTTACTATGACACAATATATTTTATGAGTTTTAGAAAAATAAAATAAAAAAAAAACGAAATACAAGGGTTCCTTTATTTTAGGTTCTAGGTATATCTCAATTCCCTTTCTATTGCATCAAGCCATTTTCCCTACCCTTTCTCTACAGAGAGCTGATATTCTGTTGGTCTGAATGGCAAAGATTTCAAGTTTCTAGATTCAGAGATAATCGTAACTACATTATTGTCCGCCATCTGTAATGTCATCTTAATTTTCTACTTTAATGTATTTTCTTAAATTAGAAAAAAAAGATTTGTTTCCTTTTCTGTTATCTTTTGATTTAATTATCTCAATGTATATTGAGTTTTTCTATAGCTGTCTCTATAATCTCTTATATATGTAAAATATTTAACTTATCTTGTCTACTTTTCTCTGTATCCTGTCTGATTCTTGTCTTCCTATCTAGAATATATTCATCCATAAACTTAAGTTTTCATTTTATTTTCTTCTACTTCTTCTGCTCTGTATCCCAATTCTATTTTTATCTTCTTCGCTTCTCTTTTATCTTTGCGCCAGTATAATATCCCAACAACTCTGTGTTAACACATGTTTAATAGATCAAGAGAAACATAACAATAAACATGTAACTAAGCAACGACGTTAATAACGTAACGTCACAATGGTGTTGACTGGTTCCAATAGCATAGAGCTGGATACTACAGTGTTCAGTGCCTCTCCTTGTGAGTTTTGGTGTAAGAGGTGAAGAAGCTCACGAAGAGGGCCATACAAGATGAACAAGACCAACAAAGAAGAGTACCTCATGAAACCAAGTCTCTAATATAAAGGCTCTGATATCACAGGGACAAGGTATATTGTATCAAACGTTCCTGCAGTCCATGACTACCGTATGCTTTGTAGCGAAACTACTACTACATTATTTAGTTGTGTTGATGGCGCAGTACAGTCCAGCGCCTAGGCATATGCCGCGCTCGCACTATGCCCAGCTTAATGCATCAACATAGGCTTTAAGCATGGAGTTCTGGCAGTTGTTAAACTGCTTATTGGCATTTCATATAAAATGCACTGTGATTGCAGAAGGTATTATTTGCCAAGCAAGCTTCATAGCGAGACTGCTTATTGTCAACACGTGAGATTGTCGACCATTTCAGACTCTGTGGTGTGTTTGTCTTTTACGTCAAGTTAGTCAATGCAGCATGGCTTGATTACATCAGGTCGTTTGTCTGCCATGTTATGCTGCTAATTGTCGTTGTGTTAGCCCTTGTTGTCGGATTGCAAGTAATTGCACTGTATGAGAGAGTTTTTGTCGCGAGCCTTGCTTATAATGTATTTGTTCTGTGTGATAGATTATTGTGCTGTACGTGAATACAGTTTGGCTGACTTTGTCTTTGCACTATCACCGTATTTGACATTCACAATTGTACGAATGACTATATGAAATAAAGGCAATGTTTATATCGAGCAATAAAGGAATGGTTAGGTCGAGCGCTGCCTTATTGCCATCACCCCAGGGATTTGTCACTAACTTTGGTCAATTAAGACCAAGCTCTTAAATCATCCTATAAAGTGATAGGGGTCTTAGACATGTAAAATGATCATTAATCTTTCTTTAGGACCCTAGTATTAAATGTTAATGAGACAGCAAATCCTGTCCTCAATTCTTGGCTAAATTAAATAAATGTGAGATTAGAAGGGTTTGTGAAAGAAGAAATACAAATAATGGGGTGGCAAATGGACAAAGCTCTGTTGAAATCTCGGCTCAATGCATAAACCTCTCAAATTCCAGACTACTATAACGAAACGTCATCAATCACATATGTTCATGAACTGATAGCAACGAAACACTATGTTACACGCACTATAATTATCATGTGATACATTGGAATCCTAGGTTTTCAATATAAAAAGGATAATTTTGGTAAATATTTCTGCCATGAATATGACTTTTATTTCATTAAGTGAAGAAAAAGTAATTAATACATGTACATACTTGATGTTTATTTAAACGACGCGCTTATATACTAGAGGACTTTGAAAACGCATCACCATATATTTTCACTTTTCTTGCAAACTGTATATGCGATTAAAAAAGTACTCTCTGGTTTTAATGTGCAACCCAGAATTGGTATGAATCAGTCGTTAATTTGACTGCACTATTACGCGACGCTGCTGATGACGTCACATTGATACATACAGCATCCAGCACCTTTCTGCACAGTTAAATGAAGTTTTTTGATTATTTTTATGTTAAAACTGTGACGTGTATGATACCATATCACCAAAAGAGTTTATAGATTTTTTTCTAATTAAAAGTAATAAATAAACGTCAAATTTGAACATCAATTTATAGCTTCATTATAGAAACATCTCCATAAGTTACCTTTATGCACGCTTTCATTACTGATATTAACTACATACACTGGCAGTCATATGGAGAAGACGTTTTGATGTAATTCATGGCAGGAGATCTGCTGTCAACTGATCGAGAACGTCTTAAAAATTACGTTAACATCACTTTCACAATACAAAAGACACGTGATACAAGCGTAATTTATGCATAATCTGTCATTTTAGGCCTTGAGCTGGCTATAGACCCCCCTCCCCCCCCAGGGGGAATTTTGTACACTATGATTTTCTGAAACTGCATTATATAAGACACAAAATAAAAGATGTTAGCCCTCTGAGAGTGGCAGCGTTAACGTGTAACAGCACGTTATATACGTTACCCCCCAAAATAGCATCAAACGTCCCTGATAATGTCTCAACCATGAAATGTTCGTACATATTTGCATGCTGACACAGGTTTATGAACTTCTTATAACACAGTTACATATTTTTAGTATTAATTTTATAAATGTCTTGAGTAATTACCGTTGTATACGTTACTTAGTGATTCCTGCATTATTTCCGTGTATCAATATGGTATTTATTGACTATACGTATATTACATCTGTCACAGAATATAGTAAATCTATAAGGCTGCTACTTAAATGATATAAAGTTCTTTTTTATGGTCGCCTACACTACTTTTCAGGTCCATGTTATGTATGTTACCTTCAAAATAGCATTAAACATTCAAGTTAAATGTCTTTAACAAACCCTGTTTATGCTTATTTTTTGCATGCTTGCACGGGTTTATGTACTTCTTTTAACAAAGTTTACCTATTTTAAGTATTCATTTAATAAATGCCTTGATGTTTAACTGTTATGTATGTTACCAAATGATACATAAGTTATTATGAGTATCTGTACAGCAGTTGTTGACTATACATGTATAAAGTCTGTCAGAGAATTTAGAAAATTTATATGGCTGAAATAAATTGAAGTTCCTTATTAATTTATAGTGATTTAAACTCTTATTATAATGTGATCTAGCAACCTTCGTAGTTTGCTCACATAAACAGTATAGATACCATGCATTCAAATCGGAAGTTCTGAAAGACAGTCACTGTGAAACAGCTCAGTTCTGTGCAAGGTATATATATATAATTCAGATGGTGTTGACACTGATTAGGCCTACAAGGAAAATAACTTTGAATTGCATGTCATCTCTACCTGTATGCCTTGTTCCCAATGTTCATTGCAAACGATCACAACAACTACGCACAATATGTACCTGTGTATCTGATTACACTAATAAATTGTCTGATACACATCGCAGATGCAAAGAACTTCTCAAACAAAATGGGTTTAATGTGTCACAACCATTGGTTCTTTGCTTGAGAAATGCTTTTGACATAACTATCAGGCAAACAATAAAGAGGTATTATAGGCTTCAGCAACCAGAACTACACTTCGTACTACAGATGGAATGGTGTATTACTCATCACATCAGAGCTCAATATATTGGAACAACTCTTCAATGCACTGAAATGAAATATTCAATCTGCTCAGATGCAAAGTAGAATGAGCGCTAGAGGCAGTTTTAGGCTTCACCAATCCTTTTAGTTTTAGTTTTGAAGACAACGAACTGTACTTTTTTTCTTTCGGTGTGCCTGCTAAGCCTGGCATAGCTAAGGATTTTTTGAGGTTGATGACATCGGCAGGAAGGCTGTTGCAGACTTCATTGACTCACTTTTAGTTTAAAAAATCTGTCTTTCACATCCCCCATAAAATGCTACAAGCTATTAAAGTTTTGATGCTTGCGAGGTCAAGCAAGAAGAAATTGTCCAATTTACAAAACGTAAACAGTCAGATGAGAGCTTAAAGGAGCGTCTTTGGTAAGCATGACCTTCTTTCTATTAGACATTATGTTGACCTTGAGTAGACACTGCCGTTCCTTCTGGGACCTGTACCATGGTCATTGTCAACTCCTGATAGAATTTCCACCAAAACTGACAAGTCCAAACTTCAGCATGGCTTGCAATCACACATTGAACCAACATTAGATTGGCCATGTAGTGCTGCACATAACGTTGATGTTAATGCTGTAACTACAGAGCATAGTAGCTTTTATCGTCACCTTCATGGATCTGATGGCACCAGTATTCAACCAGGCACTAAAGGCTTGGAATGTTGGTTTTGTCACTTATACATATGTACAATGTATAAGCAGCAGTCTATAAAGTCTTACAAACATTCTCGCAGAGGATAACTTGGGTGTTTTGTTCAACAATTGTGTATGCAACAAAAGGTGCACCTTCTGAATGTCAACAACATTGGCCAGAATATGGGGGAAGAGATCTACAGTAATACACTGTTTAACAGATTGTGACACTACCAATGTGTCGATGTGTTAGTACCACGGAAAGGTTATTCCTATCAAACTGATAGACTTAGAGAACCCCTCCCCAACTAGTTCATCAACATTCTAAGAAGGGTCAGAAAACAAATAAAGAATTGCTCTAGGCACTCATCGGGGATATGAAGCCCTAACATGTGCTATTTATGTAATTGTGAATAAGCTGCAGTATGACATGTTTCTTAAAAAAGTACCAAAGCCATACACATATACTGACTATTTCAAATGGCATGAACATGAGCTTACCTCCACCCTGCTTTTCTGTCCTTAAGATGAACATACAAAGATTGAACTATCAAGTCTTTCCCATGAAAACATGTGAGGCTCTCCAGATATGGACAAAATGTGTGGAAAATAAATGGGAAGGAAATCGAGTACCTCTGGGTGAAAGAAAACTTGATTGTACCCTAACAAAAGAGCCACAGAATTATATTTCACAGTTTGTGTGATATGGGGATACCATATTCAAAACTCAACAACTCAAACCTTATAAAAGATAGAAACATAATATTTACAGTTTCCAAAAGGTACATAAACATTTTTTGATATAAAATGAGTTAGTAAGCACATTCACATTAAAAAAATATCAAACTATATTAGGTTCATAAATCATTTATATAAGAATAATGAAGAAAAGTAACATATGTAACACTTTGGGCTTCATATTTGTTTTCAAAGGGTCCTATCTGTGTTGCAAAAATAGCTAACTTGGATGATATAGCCAATTTGGAAATCTTACCTTATGGTTTGCACCTTTCAGAAGTCATGTCATTTACTAAAATTATCAAAGATGTTGATGGGTTATATATATAATTGGCTGTTACAGGGTAATGGTGCCTTTACCAGAGTGCTGGCATGTTGCAAAATCTTTGCAAGATAAATCTGATAGAGGAGTAATAAGTGGTATACGAAAATTCTTTAAAACCCTTGGATAATATACAAAGATTTGCTCTATAACTTCTACCTGGTGGGTTTTCTTTAAGTTGTTACTCGCTCATTGCACTGAATGTTACGAACTTTCCATGAGTAATATGTCAACTATATTTGATGTCTCAATAAAAAAGAGGGTTTATGATAGTTTATATTTTGAGTTACTTCCTCAGCAAATGAGCCAGAGTAAAAAGAAGTACATGGACCTGTGCCTGCATGCAAATAAGTACAAGCAGGTCGTGTTGGAGACCATATCTTGAATGTTTAATGGTATTCAGAGAGTAACGTATGTAACCTGGGCTGTAAAATAGTGTAAGGCACCATAATAAGGAACTTTAATTCATTTGAATAGCAGCCTTATAGATTCACTATATTCACTGACGGATGTAATACATGTATAGTCAAAAACTGCCATACTGATACTTGGAAATAACATATGAAAGACTAAGTAACATATACAACGGCAAAAACTCAAAACATTTATAAAATAAATGCAAAAATTATGTAACTGTGCTATAAGAAGTTCTTGAACCTGTGACAGACTTCAAAAAAAGTGTGAATATGTCATGTTGGAGACATTATCAGGAAAATTTAATGTTATTTTGCGGGTAACGTACGTAACATGATGTTACCCGCTAACGCTGCCACTCTCAGAGTGCTAACATATTTCATTTTGTGGCTTATATAATGTAGTATCTGGAAATCATAGTGTACGAAATTCCCCATGGGGGGAAGTGGGGTCTATAGCAAGCGCAAGGCCTGGACAATTACATTTTACATTTTTCTGTGATATGGGGGTACCATGGTCATCATCTAATTACTCAAAAAGTATATAAGATAGAAACGTAATGCTTGCAGTTTTGAAAAGGTAAATAAAAATTCTTCAATGTAATACCAAATTAATGAACATAAACTGGTTTCAATGAAATTTAAGACAACTATATTACATGCATTTATCATTTAAAAGGGGATTCAATGAAAAAATGTAACATACACTACATCGGGGGTGACTATATTTGTTTTCAAATGTCATTATCTGTGGCCCAGTAATAGCTCATTAAGAAAATATAACCAATTTGGAAATCTTACCTTATCTTTTGCACTTTTCTGAAGTCTTAAAAAGAATTTTAATTATCAAATATTTTGTCGGGTAACATATGTAACAGGCTGTTACAGCTTAACGCTGCCATTGTCAGAGGGCTAACATGTTGCAAAATCCTTGCAAGACATTGGGCTTCAGGAAAAATATGGTCTACAAAATTCCCCCTGGGGGGGGAGGTAAACCATATCCAGCCAGTGGCCTATTTGTGTATGCCCTTAGCCTCTTCCAATAAAACCGGGCGTAAAAAATCGAAACTTTGAAAGGCTAAAGACGTTGAATTTATCACTAGACTGTAGTAATCAGGGTGGGGGGTATGTCGGTATTTTTAAAGGGGTGTAATTTTGAGCATACCAAACTGTCAATTCATTTCTAATCGTTCAATGATGAATGTGCAGTCGTGAAAGAAGCAAATGACGCAAATCTGTTGAGTCAGGAACCAAAACTAACGCGTGTTAACTTGCAGCTGAATTTGTGTCCTTCAAAATCGACCACCCCTGTCTTTAAACGGATACTTTTTCAATACCTTAAAGTAAATTTACAACCATGAATTTTCTAGGACACACTACAAGCTAATCAGACTATGATATGCAATAGCAATTACCTCGCTGACATTCTCAGGGTTTATGAAATAAAAGATTTAATCTGGGAGATGCGTTTTCAAAGTCCTTAAGTATATTTCATTAGAAAACATGTATATTTCATGAGTGGTGCAACAACGATGTGAAACTACCCTCTGAAAAAGGGTACTTAAAATAGTAAGTGAGTATGATCAGGAAATACCACAATCACAAAGCGCGGACAACCCCGTGGCACCGCGAGGAAGAGCCGCTCAACCATCACGAGACACCAGGAAGACAAATTAAGCAAAGCAACCAGCTCTCTCTTCCCCATCAAGGTGATTGCAATACTAGAATGGAAAGTAATATTCAACAAAACATAGAACAATTACAGGCCCCCACAATGGGAGTAACAATAAACAAAAATGTCAACAACAACAGAACCACCGCCTTAGAACGGAAATTAAGTTTGAAATGAACGCAAAATGCATCACTTAGAGCGTAGAAAATCCTGAACGTTCACTAGCCATCTCTTTTTTACGAGTGTGTAGCACGAGTGTCAATTCAGATGTTCTTTATTAAATAAATTACTCTTATATTTCATCAATGACCAAGCACCTAGATATGCGTCATTAAAAATAGTTTCATATTTTAGGGCACTCAGAATAAACTGCTCAGTGAGACCTTTTGTGCACCCAAGACAACTGTTAAAAATGATGGATAAGAAAATAATCATAATCATATTCACAGAAATATTGATTATCTGGATCTACGAACTTTAATTGCCCCAGGTCTCCTCTGGTTTTACTCTTACTACATTATATGATGCAAATGTTGCCGTTTGTGAACACCAAAGATATTTTTTTAATTCATTGACCGTTGATACTTTCTAACTACGCATGAAAATAGTGCCACTTGTTGTCGTCAGCTGAATATTTTTACAGACACAGACAGGTTGTGATCTAGATCCACACTTTTTACAATTTAGCCTTTCATGTCAACAAGCGTATTTACTCTATCATGATAGAGATTGGGAGTTAAACTTAAATTCTTTTGTTGACTCGCCTCGGAATACGTGAACATATAGTCTCCAGCAATGACTGGTCTCATGGCGACTTGTTATTTTGAAATGGAAGATTATACTAATTAGGCCACTGGCTGGATATGGTTTACCTCCCCCCCCAGGGGGAATTTTGTAGACCATATTTTTCCTGAAGCCCAATGTCTTGCAAGGATTTTGCAACATGTTAGCCCTCTGACAATGGCAGCGTTAAGCTGTAACAGCCTGTTACATATGTTACCCGACAAAATATTTGATAATTAAAATTCTTTTTAAGACTTCAGAAAAGTGCAAAAGATAAGGTAAGATTTCCAAATTGGTTATATTTTCTTAATGAGCTATTACTGGGCCACAGATAATGACATTTGAAAACAAATATAGTCACCCCCGATGTAGTGTATGTTACATTTTTTCATTGAATCCCCTTTTAAATGATAAATGCATGTAATATAGTTGTCTTAAATTTCATTGAAACCAGTTTATGTTCATTAATTTGGTATTACATTGAAGAATTTTTATTTACCTTTTCAAAACTGCAAGCATTACGTTTCTATCTTATATACTTTTTGAGTAATTAGATGATGACCATGGTACCCCCATATCACAGAAAAATGTAAAATGTAATTGTCCAGGCCTTGCGCTTGCTATAGACCCCACTTCCCCCCATGGGGAATTTCGTACACTATGATTTCCAGATACTACATTATATAAGCCACAAAATGAAATATGTTAGCACTCTGAGAGTGGCAGCGTTAGCGGGTAACATCATGTTACGTACGTTACCCGCAAAATAACATTAAATTTTCCTGATAATGTCTCCAACATGACATATTCACACTTTTTTTGAAGTCTGTCACAGGTTCAAGAACTTCTTATAGCACAGTTACATAATTTTTGCATTTTTTTTATAAATGTTTTGAGTATTTGCCGTTGTATATGTTACTTAGTCTTTCATATGTTATTTCCAAGTATCAGTATGGCAGTTTTTGACTATACATGTATTACATCCGTCAGTGAATATAGTGAATCTATAAGGCTGCTATTCAAATGAATTAAAGTTCCTTATTATGGTGCCTTACACTATTTTACAGCCCAGGTTACATACGTTACTCTCTGAATACCATTAAACATTCAAGATATGGTCTCCAACACGACCTGCTTGTACTTATTTGCATGCAGGCACAGGTCCATGTACTTCTTTTTACTCTGGCTCATTTGCTGAGGAAGTAACTCAAAATATAAACTATCATAAACCCTCTTTTTTATTGAGACATCAAATATAGTTGACATATTACTCATGGAAAGTTCGTAACATTCAGTGCAATGAGCGAGTAACAACTTAAAGAAAACCCACCAGGTAGAAGTTATAGAGCAAATCTTTGTATATTATCCAAGGGTTTTAAAGAATTTTCGTATACCACTTATTACTCCTCTATCAAATTTATCTTGCAAAGATTTTGCAACATGCCAGCACTCTGGTAAAGGCACCATTACCCTGTAACAGCCAATTATATATATAACCCATCAACATCTTTGATAATTTTAGTAAATGACATGACTTCTGAAAGGTGCAAACCATAAGGTAAGATTTCCAAATTGGCTATATCATCCAAGTTAGCTATTTTTGCAACACAGATAGGACCCTTTGAAAACAAATATGAAGCCCAAAGTGTTACATATGTTACTTTTCTTCATTATTCTTATATAAATGATTTATGAACCTAATATAGTTTGATATTTTTTTAATGTGAATGTGCTTACTAACTCATTTTATATCAAAAAATGTTTATGTACCTTTTGGAAACTGTAAATATTATGTTTCTATCTTTTATAAGGTTTGAGTTGTTGAGTTTTGAATATGGTATCCCCATATCACACAAACTGTGAAATATAATTCTGTGGCTCTTTTGTTAGGGTACAATCAAGTTTTCTTTCACCCAGAGGTACTCGATTTCCTTCCCATTTATTTTCCACACATTTTGTCCATATCTGGAGAGCCTCACATGTTTTCATGGGAAAGACTTGATAGTTCAATCTTTGTATGTTCATCTTAAGGACAGAAAAGCAGGGTGGAGGTAAGCTCATGTTCATGCCATTTGAAATAGTCAGTATATGTGTATGGCTTTGGTACTTTTTTAAGAAACATGTCATACTGCAGCTTATTCACAATTACATAAATAGCACATGTTAGGGCTTCATATCCCCGATGAGTGCCTAGAGCAATTCTTTATTTGTTTTCTGACCCTTCTTAGAATGTTGATGAACTAGTTGGGGAGGGGTTCTCTAAGTCTATCAGTTTGATAGGAATAACCTTTCCGTGGTGCTAACACATCGACACATTGGTAGTGTCACAATCTGTTAAACAGTGTATTACTGTAGATCTCTTCCCCCATATTCTGGCCAATGTTGTTGACATTCAGAAGGTGCACCTTTTGTTGCATACACAATTGTTGAACAAAACACCCAAGTTATCCTCTGCGAGAATGTTTGTAAGACTTTATAGACTGCTGCTTATACATTGTACATATGTATAAGTGACAAAACCAACATTCCAAGCCTTTAGTGCCTGGTTGAATACTGGTGCCATCAGATCCATGAAGGTGACGATAAAAGCTACTATGCTCTGTAGTTACAGCATTAACATCAACGTTATGTGCAGCACTACATGGCCAATCTAATGTTGGTTCAATGTGTGATTGCAAGCCATGCTGAAGTTTGGACTTGTCAGTTTTGGTGGAAATTCTATCAGGAGTTGACAATGACCATGGTACAGGTCCCAGAAGGAACGGCAGTGTCTACTCAAGGTCAACATAATGTCTAATAGAAAGAAGGTTATGCTTACCAAAGACGCTCCTTTAAGCTCTCATCTGACTGTTTACGTTTTGTAAATTGGACAATTTCTTCTTGCTTGACCTCGCAAGCATCAAAACTTTAATAGCTTGTAGCATTTTATGGGGGATGTGAAAGACAGATTTTTTAAACTAAAAGTGAGTCAATGAAGTCTGCAACAGCCTTCCTGCCGATGTCATCTACCTCAAAAAATCCTTAGCTATGCCAGGCTTAGCAGGCACACCGAAAGAAAAAAAGTACAGTTCGTTGTCTTCAAAACTAAAACTAAAAGGATTGGTGAAGCCTGAAACTGCCTCTAGCGCTCATTCTACTTTGCATCTGAGCAGATTGAATATTTCATTTCAGTGCATTGAAGAGTTGTTCCAATATATTGAGCTCTGATGTGATGAGTAATACACCATTCCATCTGTAGTACGAAGTGTAGTTCTGGTTGCTGAAGCCTATAATACCTCTTTATTGTTTGCCTGATAGTTATGTCAAAAGCATTTCTCAAGCAAAGAACCAATGGTTGTGACACATTAAACCCATTTTGTTTGAGAAGTTCTTTGCATCTGCGATGTGTATCAGACAATTTATTAGTGTAATCAGATACACAGGTACATATTGTGCGTAGTTGTTGTGATCGTTTGCAATGAACATTGGGAACAAGGCATACAGGTAGAGATGACATGCAATTCAAAGTTATTTTCCTTGTAGGCCTAATCAGTGTCAACACCATCTGAATTATATATATATACCTTGCACAGAACTGAGCTGTTTCACAGTGACTGTCTTTCAGAACTTCCGATTTGAATGCATGGTATCTATACTGTTTATGTGAGCAAACTACGAAGGTTGCTAGATCACATTATAATAAGAGTTTAAATCACTATAAATTAATAAGGAACTTCAATTTATTTCAGCCATATAAATTTTCTAAATTCTCTGACAGACTTTATACATGTATAGTCAACAACTGCTGTACAGATACTCATAATAACTTATGTATCATTTGGTAACATACATAACAGTTAAACATCAAGGCATTTATTAAATGAATACTTAAAATAGGTAAACTTTGTTAAAAGAAGTACATAAACCCGTGCAAGCATGCAAAAAATAAGCATAAACAGGGTTTGTTAAAGACATTTAACTTGAATGTTTAATGCTATTTTGAAGGTAACATACATAACATGGACCTGAAAAGTAGTGTAGGCGACCATAAAAAAGAACTTTATATCATTTAAGTAGCAGCCTTATAGATTTACTATATTCTGTGACAGATGTAATATACGTATAGTCAATAAATACCATATTGATACACGGAAATAATGCAGGAATCACTAAGTAACGTATACAACGGTAATTACTCAAGACATTTATAAAATTAATACTAAAAATATGTAACTGTGTTATAAGAAGTTCATAAACCTGTGTCAGCATGCAAATATGTACGAACATTTCATGGTTGAGACATTATCAGGGACGTTTGATGCTATTTTGGGGGGTAACGTATATAACGTGCTGTTACACGTTAACGCTGCCACTCTCAGAGGGCTAACATCTTTTATTTTGTGTCTTATATAATGCAGTTTCAGAAAATCATAATGTAAAAAATTCCCCCTGGGGGGGAGGGGGGTCTATAGCCAGCTCAAGGCCTAAATGTGTTATTGAGTCGTCCCCTGAGGAAGGAGATATTTAGACCATATGTGACCACAAAACTTACAGATCAATACGCGAGTAATAAAAGCTTTCATGTGCGTTCTTTTCAATTCCATATACCGTGGTAAAACCTGTCTTAAGCGGCCACTCAAAAGAAGACAAAAAAGGGTTTCAAGACCGATAATTGCTTAATGCAGGACAAAAGTATGGCATATTGCTAGCAATCTGCAGTACTTTTGATCTCCACATAGCTTATAGACCTTTGTTTTGTCTATTTTTGAGTGGCCGCACTGTAACTCCGGAAACAGAGTAGCCGCAAATCAGATCGGGATCTACATGTACTTCATGAGCCTCTCTACAAAGTTAGCAATAGCTATCTGTGACACGTGGAGAGGTTGCGGCGGTATTCAGGTGATGCTAATATATTAGGGAAATTAACATTCAACAACAGTTTGTCTGTTGTTATATTGTAGTAGCCAAACTTACAAAAACTGTGGACCCAGATCCGACTGTTCCCTTTGGTTGAAAGTTTTTATTAAACTTAACAGTAACTTATTAGGGTCATGGCCCGATATTTCGCTACGTATCGCATCAGCGAACAGCGTATGCCCAGGGGTGTCTGTGCATTTGCGCCGACATGCCAGAGCCTTCGCTGCACGCACACAAAGTTGGATTGTAGAATAAGGCTCAGGCCGAAGTTTTTTCCTCTAGCTTCGCTAGATACGCCAGCATGTGCGTTTATTGGAAATATTTGCGCATATGCGATAAGTACCAAAATCTCGTGTGTTACGAGAGTAAGTGAGAGTACAGAGAGATATTTCCGTAATGTTGATGTTACCATAATGTCAGCCCTTTTATAAAATATGATTTCAACTCACTTTTACAGACGTCATTCACCCTGGTGTATCCCTCTTTAAATGCAGTGGACTGGTAAGGAGGCAGATCGTACCATAACCCATAACGAACTGAAAAATAAAAGAAAAACAATGGCGTCATAACATTATATGGGCTGGCACACATGATTTGTGTTCTTATCATATAGATGAGCAGTCAAGACTCTGACGTGACTGCGCAGTCTCGCCAGAGCCTTCGCTGCTCGCATACACAAGTTATGGATGTTGGTGGAACCTCGAGCCAAAATTTGAATGTATGGAGTAGGTGAAGCATCAGGCCAAATTTTAGAAATCTAGCCCTACTGGACACGTAAGCACGGATGTTTATTGGAGGTCTTTGCGCACATGCGATTAAGTGCATGTATCAAAATTGCATGAGCGGGTCCATATGCGAACGACAAAGCCGCAGACCATCCTTGGCATACACGAAGTTTGGTCAGCCCATGTTCAAAAGCCTCGTCGATTTTGGTACTTATCGCATTATTGAACTGATCAACAATGCGATAAGTACCAACATTGCACGTGATGGTATTTGGATAAATAATGAATCAATCAAGATTCTGGCTAGTGTCTGCAGTTGAGTAGGCTGTGTTTTTTTTTTTTTTTTTTAAAAATATGCTTGCTTAGAAACCTTTGGGTGCCAAATCACACGTGAGCAGGTGATATGCTCAAATTTATTGTTCCGAACAAATTAACGATTCCAGATATTGCTTGGTATTTCATTTGAATCCTCAGTTGATTCTTGGTTTCGTTTGTTTGTGTCGATGCTTTACTTGCCAGTAAACAATTTTACAGTTATGTCGGGATGCTTTCATATGTATAAATGTGTTGGTTTGTTGATTTAATCTCATTTTTCTTTAATATCCCATGAAAATGAAATAATTTTGTCTTACTGAGACCAAATTATTTCGTTTTCATGGAATATTTAAAAACAGGGCGCGAAGAGACAGTTCAAGCGAACCCCTGACCCCCTCTGGATCCGTCTGCTTCGATCCCAAGTCAAACATTCTATCACTGAGTCAAGATGATTCTTGGAAGCCCTACAAACTGTTGGCCACTTTCCCAAGTAATGTCAAGCGATTAAGCATCGCCACTTTTCCAAGTAATGTCAAGCGATTAAGTGTCGCCACTTTTCCTAGAAATGTCAAGCAATTAAGCATTGCCACTTTTCCAAGTAATGTCAGGCGATTAAGCATCGCCACTTTTCCAAGTAATGTCAAGCGATTAAGTGTCGCCACTTTTCCAAGTAATGTCAAGCGATTAAGCATCGCCACTTTTCCAAGTAATGTCAAGCGATTAAGTGTCGCCACTTTTCCAAGTAATGTCAAGCGATTAAGCATCGCCAGTTTTCCAAGTAATGTCAAGCGATTAAGTGTCGCCACTTTTCCAAGTAATGTCAAGCGATTTAGCATCGCCAGTTTTCCAAGTAATGTCAAGCGATTAAGTGTCGCCACTTTTCCAAGTAATGTCAAGCGATTAAGCATCGCCAGTTTTCCAAGTAATGTCAAGCGATTAAGTGTCGCCACTTTTCCAAGAAATGTCAAGCGATTAAGCATCGCCACTTTTCCAAGTAATGCCAAGCGATTAAGCATCCCCTTGGAGTTCTCAAGTAGTCTGTCTGATAGTTTAAGGTAGTGCGGGACCCATGTCAAAAGATAACCTTACTTTTACTTAAAAGTAAGATTGTAAGAGTTATCGTTCCTGAATCTTGTTTTTAAAAGAGAATACTTATTTTCTAAGACGGTAGATATTATTCTCCCCTGACAACTCTTTGATGCTTGAAACGTAATTATGTAAGTATTTTGCTTTCACAAAAAGAAGGAATGCAAGTATAAGCTTTTAAAAACATCACCCAGAGTATGAAGTCATTCAGTATTTTAATGTTAAAAGTTGTAGACCGTATAAATATACATACTATATACATGTCTCGGTTGCTATTTCTGCATGCTGCCACTAACCTAAGACCCACCCCACCCCCAAAAAAAGGGGGGGGGGGGTTGTAGACGTGCACATGCCTTGTATGTGACATTCTCATGTTTTAGGTCCCATGGAGGTACATGGTCACTTATGTCTTATGGAGAAATGACGTAACTATTTCAACTACCTTATCACACCGGAAAGGCAGCAATAAAAACAGTCTAAACAATCGATGAATGCTGATAACAAATTGCTAAAAACAGTGTTTGTGATTGCCATTTGTTGCCTATCGGACTACAAACAACAATCCAAAATTCTGTTACTTACAATATTTAACTACGTTCGTCGATAGCATTAACGTTTTCGATTGCAGCCTATCTAGTGTGTTTTTGATATACTGAAGACGTAGCCAAAACAATCTGATATAAGGGCTAGGAGTTATTTAATGTTTCTGTTGAAAAAATATTTTGTTTCGTTGCATGTTTCATGATGATAAAATGGACATTTCTGCATACATTTTAATAAAATTAATTGGAACTGCATGTGCCTGAAAGGAAGATATATGACAATATAACATTCTTTTCTGTATATTAACGGTTGGCAAGCATGGTACAGATGCGCGGATCCAGGAATTTTCATCAGGGGGGTGGGGGGGGGAGGGTCCAGGTCAGTCTGACAAAAAAGCTCTGACACTGACTTTTTTAGTCCTCAGCTTATTTTACAGAAGTCAAATGGTCAATTTCAAAGAAATCTATCGTTTTTCAAGGCTCCAGATGGGGTCCAATTTTTTCCAGGGGACCAACTTTTTCCAGGAGGTGTCCAATTGCTTATTCCCTATAGAAACCCATTTAATTTGTGATTTTCCAGAGGGGGTCTGGACCCCCTGCCCCCCCCCCCCCCTCTGGATCCGCACTTGGTGCAGCCATCACAGCTTCATGGTTAAGGCTACTATACATTATCTCATTTGGGCTTGGCAAACGTTAATAGACAGAAGAATGTATCATCCTTTTATTGTTATATACCTTATAATAAGTGTTTACTATAGAAACTTGAGGTGTTTCAATCGCTGACAATTGTACATTTTATTTAATAATGTGTCATATTTTGGTTGATCGTTGACCAATCACTGACCGCGGGTATCCTCTGCGAGTTAAGATACCGTCGCTTATGCTTTATTGAGAAATGACCAAAATATTCAATTATCATAAGATACGCTACTTTATTACATCGGATAGGCGACAATCGAGAAGGCTCTGAACAATCGATGAACGTGGATCGCAAATCGCTAGAATTTTCCATTTGTCGCCAGTCAGGCAAACAAACTGCAATCCAAAAAGTCTGTTTCTGACGGTATTTGATCTACGTTCGTCGATAGCATCAACGTTTTCGATTGCCACATATCCGGTTTGTGTATTGATACAATGAATACGTAACCAAAACAATCTGAAACAAGAGCTAGGAGTTATCTACATTTTTCAGTCATGTTTCTGTTGAAAAAAAGTTTGTTTCCACACCGGATAGTGAGCAATCGAAAACACTGTTAACCATTGACGAACGCGGATCAAAACTCGCTAGAAACAGTATTTTGATTGCAAAGTGTCGCCTGTTTGATGAGTGATGGTAATAAAAAAAAAAAACTATGATTCTAACTATTTTTGGTCTATAATCGTCGATAGTATTGATGTTTTCGATTGCGCCTATAAGGTGTGGTTTTGTTGTATGCTTCACGATGTTACAGTGGACATTTTTTTTTGGAAATGCTTTTGCTTGAAAGGAAAGTATTCTACAACTTTTTGGATACTGTAAAGGCGGCACCTCATGACTGCCTTATTAGTCTACTTTAGACATAGGTAAAATCTGAAAAAGAGGCGTTATAACTACATTCGAAAGTGTTTGTTTATTGTTTAACATTAGTATAGAGGCAAACAGTGTGGACCTAGATCAGACTGCTCTAGGTTTTGTTTGTTTGTTTGTTTTGTTGCTTTACGTCCCAAGTCAACATCTATGGTCATTGCGGGACGGTCAGTTCACCTAACCACACTTTTTCCTGGGCAGGCTTGAACAAGCGGTTAACCAGTAATTCGTGCACATACTTTCGCTTGTAACTGACAACAACCCTTCTTGAATGAATCAGCGGAAGGGAGGAGAATGATCGTGGAAATCATTTCATGATCAATCTCCACGAAAGTATGGGACCGGACGAGCAGTCTGCTCCAGATCTACACTGTTTGTTTAAGAGGCTTCATAATATTTCAATAGACGATAAAAACATACGATTGTGTTAAGGGTTAATAAATGTGGGTTCAGTGCACTAACGGACAGGACTTTCATGAAATGCACGCAGACCTGCGCGGCTCAAGCAACGTTTAAACGCTTAACCAATGGATAGAACCTGATTTCCATTCTTGAGCAGTTGAAATAACCGAACCACGCCCAGATATGAAAATTAAAGTTGCCACCTTTACAGTACCCAAAAAGTCCTCTAATATATTACAATGACAATATAACATTCCTTTCTGTATATTAACGTTTGTCAAGCCCTTGTGCGATAATGTGTTGCAGGCCTCACCGCTGTGTGGTTCTGGTTGCAACACATCACATTCAGGCTTGCCAAACATTAATACAAGGAAAAGAATGTTTTATCCTCTTATTGCATATTTGTAAGTTTATTCTTTAAATGACATTTAGATCTATGCATCAGGAATAAAGCTATAATTTTTAGCTTTTATCTACATAAATCCTACGTGTAAGAAAGCATCAAAGTCTCAAGACATGCTATAGCCATGCTTTAATGAGAATCATAATGTAATGTGCTGGGTAACATATGCTAGGTCAAAATCTTTTTTGTCATTTTCTACGCCCATTTGTCAGTGCTTAATCAATAATAGCTATGTCTCCGCCCAGTGATATACAATAGGGCGTAGACAAACAAAAACATTGGGTGAAAGGGGAGACAACACTTATTATAGTCTTTATTTTTTTCAGGATTTTTCAGAAAAGTCACCAAAACAAAAAAACGAGCACGGTGACACATATTTTTTATTCAATCATTAGATTCTTCATGAAAATATCTTTGTAAAAATATGTTTTTTGTTGTTCCAGTTACATTCTCTGATATGTTTATTTTGAATATCAATGTTTTTTTTGGCATTTATTCGTTTGACTTAATTAGGATTTTGCTTAATAAATTGTGTAAAGACATGTTATTTCACTATTTTTTGTTTTTATTTATATCTCTGGTGTGAGTAGTATTTGTTCTGAAAAAAACTGTATTGCGTTTCTTGTTAATTTGTTAACAAAATCTGTGTTTGTTTATTTCAAAAAACTGCGATTTTGCAGTTTTTGACATCAAATAACTTTTTAAAAAGAACGGTGAGGTATTGTTTTTTTTGTCTTAGATTATAAGTATAAGTCTATATTATAATATATTAAAAGATAAAACACTTTTGGACATATGCCGGTGAGTCCTCTACTACCTTAACGACGTTTTCCCAGACTAGCATCAGACATCCAAAATACATCAACTTATGAATTTGAATGACACTAAGCGGATCAGCTAGTTTAATAAACAATTTGTTTAACACTTCACCGTCGCAGAATTGAATAAGCTTCTAAGCTTCGAGTAGGAGAACGCATGTCTGCCGTTCCTTCTATATTGTGTGACAAGAGCGGCTAAAAATATTGTCCTTTCGAATTATTCAAATTCAGTGTTGCTATGTTGTGGTACTACGCTTTTGGGTTCTTTTTGGTGTGACTGTCCCTTTTTAGCTAAATGTATATCGCCTTTCGTTTGCGTTGCTGTGCTTTGTTTCAAGATGTTTGGGCGTAATTATGACCCTACTTGGCTTTCAAAGTTGTGTTTTGGTTTAGTTTTACGAACTCTTTCATTGCAAGAACCTGATTATCTAAATGGGAAAGGCCATTTGCAAAGTAGAGCAAACTGATCAGGGGCTAACTGTTTGCTTTCTTCAGCGAAATGATTATGGTAACCAGGATATATTATTGTATAAGGTGTTGCTGTTGCTGTTCCATATTTATCATTTACTCATTATTATCGTGTCTAACTCTGCCCTCATACCCACCACACCCAATTGGCCAAATGTTATTATCGCGGTTCTCCTCCATGAGTAAATGCACTTCCTGTGTTTATAGCTTTCCTTATTCAAGCTTGAGAACTACTATACCCGAACAGCGCAGTCATCTAGGGTTGCTTTCCATATTCACGCTAGAGAACCACTGTACTCGAACAGCGCAGTCATCGTGGGTTGGTTGCAGTCGACGAGGGTACAAAAACACTATTTTGTGATACTGTGATCCATTCTATGAGCAAGTTCTTTGCAAGTTATATTAATTTTCACGATGATTATTTTCATTTTAAATTATCAAGGTATTGTAGTCCAATCTAGCTCAACTCATTCAAAAGCTAGCTATGTCTGGCTAGCCAGTAGAAATGTAAGTGTCCGTAATGTGTTCACATACTAATGGGTGCGCTATGTAAGTCATTCTTTATGATCTAATGGCATTACATAATGAAGAATACGAATAAGTGAAGGAATAGAAAGTTTTGTATATTTTTGTTAAATTATTTGCGGAGAGGAACACCATTTTGTAGCTGTACGCAAAATTTGAGTAGTCAAGGGCAAAATAAACCAATATGTTGCAGCCGACGACCCGATCACTGGGTTGTCGCCCCTTTTGGTGCTAACTAACACTTATTTTTGCAGTGTGCTAATTGACAGCTTGCTAAGAGGAAGATAAACAACATAGTTGTCATTGTAAAGATAAGTATAAGATTTGTCTGAACTCGCCCGTCTGTAGAAAGACAATCTTCTTCGACATCAAGATTTTATTACAATCGTGTTTGTGTTAATGAAATGTCAGAATGTGACAATAGAAACAAACAGCGGAATTGTTGGCAATATCCTGTAGACCGTCTCTAGAAGGATATAATGGATGAAAGCTGACCAACTTACTTCCGTTATAATATATACATAGGATCTACAGAACGCCGAGAGAATGGCAAATATGATCTTTCTGCTAATAGCGTTTTGAACGAAGGCGGTCAATTTTACTGGGATAAAATGTGCGTATAAAAAGTATACATGAACAAAGGACAGAAACATAGCACCCCTTAACTGTATACTGGAAACTCCTAAACGGCTATTTTGGCAAACAGTGAATACTCAGATGAAATGCTAATAGTATACCGATGACCTAGGGACTTAAAATATAGCATTGGGGATGGAAAGCCTAAAGCTGCTTTACTAAATTTGTTCAAAATTATAGTCCTAAGTTTAGCATGGCCTACTTAACGTCTTGGTCAAATTTGCTTCATAGTGGGGAATTTTTTAAAAGTTTAAAAAAATGTCGAAGGCTAGATGTGTATAAGCTAATGAGAAAATGACTATAAATGACCCTTGATCTTACAGATAGGCCACTCATATTGGATCCCCATCGATATATTAAACTTTTTTTACAAGTACATTAGGCCACCGAACTCAAATTTCATATAAAGATTATTTTGTGTAGGGGAACAAAATTTATATACATGATAAGGCTGCAAAGCCCATATAGGATAAACCCCCTTTAAAATCTTCTTATCCAGAACCAGAAGGTCAATGACCTTGGGACTTGGTATGTAGTATTTTGGATGTGAGACCAACCACGTTTCTTCAAATGGTGCTCCTAGTTTGACCTTGACCTGCTGTATGGCATCCAAATATATTTTAATAGGAATAATCTTGAAAAGTTGATTGTCCATTACCACTGAAGCCAAAGTCATTATACTTTTACAAGATATGGTTTTATTTTTCTATAGATACTATTGACATTTGACCTTTCATCCAAGATGGCTCATATGGGACTGTCATCAATATATTTCTACATCTTTTTTTTTCTCAGAAGCCACACAGCTACTGTAAATTTGGAAATTTTCACGAGGGTTTTATTTTCGTGAAAATATGCGAAGTTTCGTGAAAATAAATTCCCCGCGAAATGGCGAAATCACATTGTCGACTACTGATATAGGTCAATCAAACCCTAGGTCGCGAAAATTTCAGGTCGCAAGCATGTCTTTTAACGCTATTCGCGAAAATAAAATTCTCTCGAAAATTTCCAGACTTACAGTATTTGAACTCAAATTTCATATGTATCATCAATTAGATGAGACCATGTTAAACTGACTGACTATGTCGTCCAAGTCACAAAAGTTGCTACCGTGTCTATATAAGGTTAAAGAAATTTCTTCTCCCGAACCAAAGGGCCATCGACCCTGGGATTCGGTATATGACCCAGTGCATGTGATTTCCAAAAAATGTGGCATTTTGGCATGTGTAGACTCGGACGAGCCTCCTTTTAAGCTTAGAAACTCCAATGGTGTTCAGTCAGTAGCTTAACAATCATATATTAATTAAGCGACTAGCAAAGGCTCTGATCAGACTGCGCATATGCGCAGGCTGATCTGAGGCTTCGGTGGTCGCACATACCACATTGTTGGAAATCTCATGCACTGGCTCATGTATCATTGTGGATGTGGGATCTACAATGTATGTTTGACCTGATCCTAGGTTAACATTTATCAACCTTACGACAAGGTCAAATTTGTTTCAGAATGTATTTATACGGTAAAAAGTTTGCAAGGTAGCTCATATTGGACTGCAAACACATTTTCTCAGAAGTCATAATCTATTAAGTTAAATGTCATATGGAACAAGCTATGGATAAGACAACCTGAATATGGCTATATTTTCCATGTCACATTACCAAAATGTCTACCATGCCGTGCTAGGTAAAAACCTATCCAAAAATATATGTCTCCGCAACCACATCATTTTTGGGTCTTGGTATGTAACATTTTTAGGTTTATGAGCTTAACAAAGGTTGTTCAAATGATGATCTTTGGTTGATCTTGACATTGTAAACATAGGGCCAGTTAAGCATTTTTTCAGCGTAAAATCGCCATTATTTACGTATCCATCAGTTTAAAAATGTGTTGGTGCTCAAAAGAACCGTCTCGTTCGGGGTCTGTTGTAAACACTTACATAAAGGTCATCTACATTCTTGTGGCTCAGTGTCCAGTGAGCGTTTCAGGGCCTCATGGTCTCCTGGTTAGGAAAATCTAACCTGTCACCCCTTTATGTGTACACTGAACCATCCTAGGTTCATTTATCAAACATGAAGGGTGAATTCAGTAGTGTACAAAGGCGCACAGTATGTCCGTTCAAATGTACGTTTTCTATCGATGTTAGCCACATGTTTAATTTTCAGCAGACATATCTGTGTTAAAGTTACAAATGACGGCAGACAAAACACTGAAACGGAAGCTAGTTTAATGTCACCATTAAGCATTTAATGGATTAAGCTGACCTATATCCAACTCCAATTTCAGTGCATGCGTTTAGAGTGCATTGAGTTTTAACAATCAACAGACTTTCTCCTGAATCCTTTTTTGTATTCCGAAATGACTACTATCCTGTCAGCAAAGAGTGACAGTGACGTAATATTTTGTTTACAAGTGTTAAGTAAAACATTAACTTGTACACTCCACTTGAGCTAACGCGAATCGATAGATCACTTGTGTATTAATCCTATCCTGCGGATAGGATTAATACACAAGTGATCTATCGATTCTAAATCGCTGATAACTTTGAAAACAAAACATGACGTCATTGTCACTCTTGGCAGGACAGTAATGACAATTGAAAACACTGTTTCTAGCGATTCTTGATCCGCATTCGTCGATTGTTGAGAGCGTTTTCGATTGCCGCCAATATATCCGGTGTGATGTAGATACTTGTGCTAAGTCTAAATGCAAGTGTCCAACCTTGGAATTATTGGCAACTTGTCCTTCTTGTAGCGAATAAATGACCCACTATTCTGCGGCAATCTGCCTGAACAAAGACAAGAAGAACGGCGAGATTGGAAGATGCCAGATTTCTATACTCAACGGAAATTACTAATAGTTTTGGACACTTCCAGTATAGATGGCATGTAAGGAATGTATTCATATATCTTTACTGTAAAGAAATCGATCAGTTAGAATAAAGACACAGGAAAAAAACTGCTTATTATCTCCAGCAGTTGGGTAGATAATTGCAAATAATCTAAAACTTGTTAACTCATTTTAAAAATTCTAAGTCAGCAGTAGATAATTTGCCTCTGCACAGTCTGACTAAAGTAATCACTGGTTGCTCACACAAGTATTAGCTTTTCAAAAAAGCTGGCGGTCGTTTAGCCCTATCATTGTATGTACTCTTGTCCACTGCATGCTTCCATTTTGAACTTCTAGAGCTTGTACATGTATATTTATTCTAAACTCTGATTATTAACATCTGAACTGTAATTTGTTACCATTTAACAAATGCTTCCAGCGAGGATGTTGCTTGATCTTTTGAAAGCACCCTGCTTATGCAGGGTATGTTATTGTAATGTATCTAGCATGCGACACATTTATGCAAAATCATTTGAAAACACTAGCCAGAACATCTTTCTTAAAACTGAGTGATGCTAGAAAATCAAGGTCACATTGGTCGCTTAACTGTATATGTACAGACTCCGTGACCCCAAGATGTGTTCACAAACCAAATTTGGGATTCCTAGGATTTATGCTTGTGATACGATTTTTCTAGATCTGATGGCAGTGGTTAAGGTGCGTGACGCATAAGGAATGTAAGGGCCAGACCAGTGCCGAACATTTTCATTCTGTGTGCTTTTGGCATATAAAAACAAGAGCTTACGAAGACTCGCTGTCTGTT